>JANHFF010001214.1:0-259772 GCA_024542945.1 allo-octoploid hybrid of Carassius auratus x Cyprinus carpio
TAAGTGGTGAATGTGTAGTATTAAACAATGTTGTGAGGTGATCATCTGGAATGTATCTTTCTACATGTGATGAGACTGTTTATCCTACCGTTTTGAATTGAACACTGTGCATTTGGGTCTAATAATTGTTATTGTGTATTTATTTATTTTTTTTTTATTCATTTTGTTTTTATTTGTGGTATGTGCATCTTATGTGTGTGTTCTTCATTGTAGGCCTGGACGGCAAGGAAACTAAGGGCGGCAGCCCTCCTCATCTTGGTGGTAGTATTTTGGAGTGATTGCCGTGCCATAGGAGGTGTGAGTGCACGTGGGTTGGTGGTTTTCTTGTTTCATTTTTTTTTTTTTTTAGGAGAATAAGGAGGCCCCTTAGTTGAGTGATTTGGCTGCCGTCCCCAATTTCTGTCGCCAGGAGTGTCCAATTTTGAATATCCTTTTTGGTGTTAGTGGTTTTCTTTTCCTGTGACTGTTTGGATTATTTTAATCAATAAAAGTGATTTTTATTGTTTGTATACCTCACCCAAGTCTTATGCCTGACTCCAACTGATACGAGCCTGTGAGCCTTGTGCTCCTAGTTTGTCGAGGGTGATTCCCTGGTAATAAGTCCCTGGGGTGGTGTAGTTGGTTTATTTAGTTGGTGTCCCTGTTTCCGAACTCAGTCGCAACATTACACAAAAATATATAAATATATATTGTGCTACAAACACTGTAACATACAGATGGTAGACAACCAAAATGAGTAATGCCGCCGCGCGTACCGCCGCCGCAGGACCGCGGCGTTAACTGCAAATCAGTCGCGTGTTAAAATCATTCGCGAAACTACCGCCAGGTGGCGCAAAGGGACGGATTGCGAACTGAATGTAATTGTAAAATGAAAGGAAGACGTAAAACAACAATAACATTATAATATACATTATAACATCCTTAAAAGCCATTAAAAATAGGATAGTCTTAGGCTACAGTCTACTCATCAAAAAATAAAAAAAACCTTTACACAAAGGCTCTTATGCATGCTATTGTTTTTAAACAGTCATTATATATATATATATATATATATATATATATATATATATATATATATATATATATATATATATATATTTATACGGATTAAAATGTTTTCATTTCGGTTCATTCTTGGTTTAAAAATAATAATAATAATAATAATAATAATCTTCAGGTTCCATTTGCAGAGCGAAATGAGAACGGTCCAGCATTTACAAATAATTCTTATTAACTCTGTTATTATTCTTGATTTTTCAAACTGCTAACACTTTGCATTTTTGAATTGTGCCTTTACTGTGTGACCAATAATTGTGAATTGTGACTTTGATCGCGCTGGTGCCTCACGCGCACATATTCATTGGAAACAGCAGTCGTTCACCGAGCCATGCGGCGCGAGCAGCGGACCATTTTGGCATAATTTTGCTAATTATGATTTTTTTTTTTCGTCGATACTGAAACACGTGTGAAATCCAAAGCCTATTTTACCTAATGAATAAGAGTTTAGCTTCAAATGGGCAACATGTTTGGATTTGTCCCGAATGAAAGAGATAAGCCCAACATAATGTATCGCTTTAAATTATTTTTAATTATTATTATTTTTGTTGTTGTTTATAAGCCTATATTATTATATAGCCTGCTGCAATTATATTTATCCATTAGAATTATATATTTGTAATTCTTGTTCTGTTCTGATAATTTTTTTAAATTTAAAGGATTTGTTGTAAAGTGAAGGGAAAAATGTCCTGTTGGTACATTAGCCTATAGCATTATTAGGCCTGCTGTTATTATTTCTGAATGTAATAAAATGCAACTCTCACAAATGTAATTTATTTTTTAGCGGGTTTTCGTGTATGTTTTTATCCAGCTTTATTTTTCCATTGCATCTAAAAATGACTTTGTGCATCACATTCACTTCGTGAACAAACAAATATAACTTCAGATCTCCCTCCTGCGATGCTCAGCTGTGGACGATTTCAAAATGTTTGATATAAAGGTTGCTGTCACATTTTATACAGGAATTGTTCATTTAAAAAAAAAAAAAATCAAATTATATTGTTAGTTTTATGCTAACATGCATTCAAGTCTTCGGATACTATACAAGATACAAGTTCATTTAGGCTAGCATGCACTGTGACATTTTACCGTTTCAACTTATAAACTCCTTGAGATTTTAAAGTCAGTTTAATAGTATTGAAGTTGAATCTCGAAAAAAAAAATTAATTAAATTATTTCTATGAATTAATAAGTTAGCATGACTTTTTCATCATAGCATTTTTTACGAGCTGTATTCGTTTTCTGAAACCAAGCAACCACTTTTTAAATCTATGAATCGCTCGCATATCTCCTACAACCTACAAATAAGGGCTAATAGAGGTTCTTTCTTTAATTATTTATTTATAATGTTTATTCTTGAAGAAAATAAGTATTTATTCTTTAATAAAATAAGGGATCCAAATATTTGTAATGTACAATAATATAGGCCTATATCTGCCTGCAGTTAAAAAGTTATATTTGTTTTGATTCATCCATTTATGTTACAATTAGCCTATTCTAAAAATAAAAATAAATAATGTCATAAAAAATGCCATCGGTCTGAATAAATTTTACCATTATAGAATTGGGGTAGTAATTTAGGAGGTTAAAATACAGTGAAATTACAAATGGCATGGGATTTTAAAGCATGACAGCTGAAGGTCCATGAAACATCTGATGCATTTTTTAAACAATGGCACTTAAAGTTTTCAACTAAAATAATACTATTTCAACCATATAGCCTGTGAATAAATAAATAAAATGCATACTTTTCAGTGAAAGAACACTGAGAGTGTAGGTTGCTTCTGGTGTTTGGATTTGTACTTCAATATAATGAGCTCCACGTTTAAGGATAGCCTACACTAGTTGTATTTTTTTTTTTTTTTTTTTTTACTCTCTATTTAACAGCATTAACTTACAATGAAATACGTCTTCCTTCAGGCAGACTGAATGTTTTCCTGCCTTGCTAAATGTTGGGTTAGTTTGCGCGAGTCCCGCGCGCTGTGAAGCGGGAGCAGCTTACGGAGGATTCCGCCTGGTCTTAAAGCCTTCCGCAAACGCCTACGTACACAAATAACAATGATTTTGGCAAAAATAATGATTAATTATCAATTGATAATTTGTTATTATTTTGGTCTAGTGAAAATAATAATATGGGCTGCGGGAAAATAATGAATAAAAAGAGAAGGGCTGCTGTGAGTGCAGGCATGTTTCAACCCAGTAACATGACAATACACCGTTCCTCACAGCCAGCAAACAGACCGAGTTCAGTTCAGCTGGAGGGGGCTGGGGTAGTTCTGTATAACTTGTGGGGGTCGAGATAAAGGTGTGAATCTCTTGCTCTTTCATATGGACAGTCTTATGAGGGTTTCAAACTTGCAGAACAGGTTTTAGGACAACTTTAAAGAAAGGTTTGATCACTTCAAATGTTGACTAGCCTACTGTATAGCGCAATAAAGTTTATTAGTTATTATAACTTAATTTCAGAGGAAGTTGCCTTAACTTAAAAAAAAAAAAAAACTGTTGCATTAGGGCTGGGCGATAGGCCTATGGCCTAAAAAAAAATCCCCGATTTTTTTCACAAAAAAATCCGATTTACAATTTAAATCGATCTTTTTTTTTTGCCTCCCTACTTAAAATCAATATTCAAATGACAAAGAAATTGTTCAAAACAAGTTTTAATATAAAATTATATTATTTTTTAATACTAGCCCATCATGCCATCCACTCAGCGTTAAGAGCTGTTCAGATTAAAATTGGCAGCTCCGCAGTGAGTCAGTGTCATGGACGGAGGACAGACCAAGTGTAGGCCTAAATCAGTTTTCTAGTCTATATATTCATCTCGTTATGCCGCTGGTTTAGGTTATGTATTTATTTTTATTTCTTATATCAATTATTTGTAAATATAGCAGACACTGTCTAACCGTGTCTACACCGGACGGCCTTGTTCATTTAAGGGCGAAACATCTCTCTCACTCGGCAGTACAGTAGGCCTATGTGAGCGGAGTGGAGCAGCAACAATTTCCCTCCGCGCTCCGAGCATTTAATAATCACTAAGCTCCGCGTTCAGACCAGAAACACTGCTCCGCCTTCACTCCGTGTCTAAAGTTGAAATGTTATGTTCATAATAGCTTATAAAAATAAAATAAAAATAAATAAATAAATAAATAAATAAAATTACAGGAGAGTTTCAAAGGGGATTAGGCTATTGTGTGCAAACTTTTTGTACCAAACGCCAAACTAATAAAATTGTCAGCATTAAAAGGTATAATTGCTGCTTTCTGCTGTGCAAATTTTGTTTGTGATGAAAATAACAGTTTACATTTTCGTCAGTTATTTTACCTACAGATCAATGCATTTGTTACAGATTTCTGCTCATTGAAGTAGCCTACTGTAAGATTACATTTGTTTGAATGCATTATTGCGACAGCGATTACGTGTGAATGTGCTGTATCTGTTTAAATCATGCTTTAACCCGAAAATAATCAGTAAAAGGAAGACAAATTCCTTGAGAACTAGCCTGTTACATCCCGTTCGACTATTGCCGTCATTATAGTCTTCTGATCGGAGAGATTATGTGTATCAAGCTATAGCTAAATATGCTTATCATGTGAATTCTTGCTAAATATGCAGTTATATTACGGGCTGTTGGCATGAATTGTATTCGTGATGGAGCGGTGCTGGAGCGAGTGAAAACCACGACGCTCCTGACTTTTAAAAAATCCGCTTCTCTTCAGTCAGAATCACTCCGCTCCGCTCATACTCTGCTCGGCAGCGTGTCTCAAACGCGCGGGGAGGGTTGAGCCCAATCATTCTCAAAACATAAAATATTTATTTTATTTTATTTATCAATTTTCGTTTTTGTGTTTCAGAGGAAAAATCAGTGTTAAGGCATCTCTCCATTACAGACCGTTCTGAAGGAAAAATTTATGCAAACGCGTATAAAATGCTTTAAAAACTTTAACAGAGATGTCTAGATGGTATTTAATAGCTCTGCTTCCCACGTAAGATTTTTCTAGTTACTAGTCGTTCATTTGTCATTATTCAACTAATCGCAAATTTATATTAAATTTACAACTATAATCCAGCCTTAATATATTCCACGCTCAAGAACATGCATTAAGTTCGTCACAAAGCACAGGCAGAAGTAGCCTAATAATAAAAAGGAGACATTTTAATTATTTATTAATTATTTATTAATAAACAGATGTTTTCTTGTCGGCTGCAAGATGAAATTCACAGTGCTGACTCTCTCCACATGGACGCGCCTTTAAACAGAAATACAACCTTCACAGATTACATAATGCTTTCGTTTTGAATTGATTCGTTTAAAAGACATTTCAAGCTTTCTGTAGATATATTTCTCATGTATGTGAGACGCCACAATTTTCAGTTATTTCATTATTAGGAAAAAAATTACGTGATCGAGAGGGCGCCTGCCTGTCATGTATGCCCATTAATAATTTTTGCACAAACACTTGAATATAAATAATAATTCACATTTGGCATATGCATCACAAAGTAAATAATTTTTTACATGCAATTATCCAAAATAAAACCAAACAAGATTTGTAATGAAGATAAAATATGTAGACAAATAAGAATAAATGCTGCGTGCACTCAGCATCATGCAGAGCAAATCTTGCACTGATATTTTACGGAATATTATACAAACCTGCATTTAAATGCGGCTGCAATTTATTTATTTATTTATTTATTTTTACTTTACTTAAATTATATAAAAGCAAGCAAAGAAGACTCCATTTACAATCACTGAAGTTGTCAATTAATGAAGGTTTTTTTTTTTTTTTTTTTTTTACATCGTGTGCACTTTGTTGATAAGTGAGGACGTTTTATTAATCCATCCATTCTTTAGAGTTACAATGATTTAGTTAAATCGTGCAGGTTTAATTTATTGGTTTCTTGTTTTAATTAGGCCTAAATAATGGGAGCGAAATGATACAGTGCCTTACGTTTTACTAAAATAAAGAAAATAATTTATAAAACACGCAAGCCTAGCTCACAACAGGCTATCACTTTTAATGCTCCGATGCAAAGTAAACCACATTTTCTTTTTAATAATATAACACATAATTCATATTATATAAATAATACTGCACACTATTTAAATGTGTCTAATCTAAAATATGGTGTAGAGAAAATTTAAGCACAGGCTCATAGGCTTGACATTTATCCTGCTTGAATTCGTTCTAAGAAACGCACATATCTTCATAAGGACTAAACTTTCATCTGTGAATATTAAATATTTTTTCTTTCATTTTCCCCGACTGCAATCAAATATAACACTTCAGTGAGGCAAAGCTGACGTCTATTCGCGAAAATGTGCTTTGATGCGCTTGTTTGAAAACCTGTGATTAAAGCGCCACTCAGCGGTCAAAAGCTGCAAATGCACTTTGCAGACGCCGCGGCGGCGGTACGAGCGGCGGTAGAAACGACGTTTTGGATGTCCACCTACTGTATGTATATGTGTGTGTTTTTTTTTTTTTATGGAGAGCAAAGTTGTAGTTTTTTGGTACAGGTTAAATGGTGACAGTTTTGAAGCACGGCTAATAAAATTCAGTTAGCATCTAACCAGAAGTGCAAATGGCACTTTATTTATGAAATTAAATATATAAATTGAAGCAAGTGGGGACCAAGTAGAGGTTGAAAATGTGTGTGAAGACATCAGCCAGCTGTTCTGTGCAGACCCTGAGCACTCGGTCAGGAAGACCATCAGGGTCAGACACTTTCTGTGCATTCACCTGCTCAGGTAGAAGCACACCTCACTGGTTAAAAAAGAGAGAGGCAGGTCGTCATGTGGGGCTCAGCTTTGATGTGCTTCTGTGTTTATACGATCAAAGCAAGCATTAAAGGGCTTCAGTTCATCTGTGAGGGAGGTGTTACTGGTTGGTGGTCAATGTTTTTAAATTAGTCTTCAATCCGCAGTTTGTAGTCAGTAAACATGATCACATTCAGCAGTCACAGCAGAAGTTAGAGACTAAATTTAATTGAAGTCTATTCAAAAGTTGTCTGAATCTATTCTAAGAAGGTTGGAAGCTGTATTAAAGGCAAACGATGGTAAACACATTAATAAAATACTGGCTATTTCTAATGTGTTCACATTATTTTCTCTAACCCCTGCGTGCTTCAGTTCACCCAAAAATGAAAATTACCCCATGATTTACTCACCCTCAAGCCATCCTAGAAGTATATGAATGTCTAATTTCAGACAAATATAGTCAGAGTTATATAAAAAAATGTCCTGGTTTCCAAGCTTTATAACGTGGGGTCAGACTCAAATGAGAATTAAAACAGACGACTGTAACATTACTAGTCATGTAACACGTGAAATGATGTAAGATACTCACATCAGTGTGTTGAGTGTACAGTGTTTATCCTGCAGTAGAGCAGAGATCTGATTCACTCCTGTGTCTCCTAGTTCATGTCCACTCAGATTCAGCTCTCTCAGGAGTAACGGGTTTTTACCCACAATTCCAGTCACATACTGACAGCCTTCATCTGCAGCAGGACCCAAAAACCTGCAGAAGAGAAGATGAAGCTGGAATCAATTAAATGTGCATTATATCACAAAACATTTAAAGATTATCAAACATTGTTTGTAACGAAAAGCTCTAGTTCAAGTTTAAACAGTTGAACATTTAAATTTATAAATATTTCAAAGAAAGACAAAAGTCAAAAGTAAATTCTTTAAAAGAAACTCAGGGGCAAAAGCTCACTAGATCATGATTCTCAAAAATCTGAAGGTCTTTCTGGTTTTTAAGCAGGAGATGAGGAAAGTTAGCAAAGAGATAACTAGCTTGTGACAGCTAAGCATTCATGGTGATATATTTAGTTGATCTTTTGATGCCGGCTCTTCCTATTATGTAGCAGAATTCACCAAACACTGGACTAACACAAATGACAATAAAGAGTCAAAGCTGAATGTTTTTGTCCTCTGTGTGCAACACCATTCTACACAGGCATTAGTAATCAAACATATAGAGCATCATAACAGACCAAACTAATAGAGCACAGATCACCTGCTCCAGTGGTTCCCAAACTGAGGGATAGTGTACAGTCAGCAGAATATTTTACAAAATAAACCTCTGCAGGGTGATAAAGACTACACTGTATAATTTCCCCACTTATCATGTGGCCACCTGCATGATAAGTAAATAATTGAACACAAAATATTAATCGGACATATTTTAATGACCTCAACATTAGCGCTCCGTTATCAGTTGTAGCAGTTGTGTTTGTATCAATAACAGACCACTAGATGAAGCAACTGATGAATCAGAGTTGTATTGCAGGGAGTCATGTAGAAATATAAATGAACGACGCATGCTTCTGCTCTAAGCGTCTACACCAGACACGAGCGGCTCGATTTGACAAAAGCAAATAGAACTCAGTGATGTTTTCTGCTGTGGATGCGGCGCGATGCAACAACAAATCCATGACAACAAACTGATGCCCCATTATTATTTCTGACGAACCCCAGCGCTCTGACACAAAGAACAATTTCAAAAATATTAAGCAGCACAAATGTTTAATGTCTGATGTCTGTGTTGATGCAACAGTAATTCTGCTCATTATGAGAGGAACTGCATGTTTATACAGGTGTGTGTGTGTGTGTGTGTGTGTTATCACTGATCCTCTCCTGACACACATCACATGTTTGTGGTCTGTGATAGATCTGCTGTAGATCTACAGTGTTGTGAATCTGAGCTTGATCGAAATTAATGTACAGTGCATTCAGTAATATTTAAACAATCAGGATAATAAATCACACTGAATATGTTTTTTTTTTTCACAAGAAATGTCCACAATAACACAATCATAAATGTTAACTATGGAGAAACCAATCTACTGAACACCAGCACATCTAGTGATCCAAAATGTCTGATTAAGCTGTAACTTTTAACACAACTAAACTGTGCTGACATTTATCATCAAAACAACAGCAGCTGCAGCATCTCATCTTTCATCTTTGATCATTTTCAACAACAAATTGTGTACATTACTGAATTACTGAAATAATATAATGTAATATAATATAATATATAAATAATTCACATGCGTATCATTTATTTAGCATTACTTCATCAGGTCTCACCTCAGAGTCTTGAGTTGACAGTTTGGATCCTGTAGTAAATCACTGAGCTGCTTCACTCCTGATGGTCCAGGATCATTTCCTGTGAGATCCAGCTCTATCAGGTGTGAAGGGTTTGATCTCAGAGCTGAAGACAGAGCTTTATAACCTTCTTCACTGATACTGCAGTCTGAAAGTCTATTAGAAAAGATGTTATTCTTCATTATTACATGGCTCTGTGGAATACTTGATTCTGATTGGTCAGTCACAACATTCCGAGGTATGTTATCCCTGGATAACAACCTGTAAAAGCTGATAACACAGGCTCATCCGGGTAACAGCAGTCGGCACTGTACTCTTGCTTGAACTATTTATTTTCTTGGTGGAAGCTTTGCATTTGTTTAGCTAATAAAATATGAAAACTCGATTCAAAATGGTGTACAATTGTTTAATGATGTCATCCTGGTATCGCAGACTCGCTCTCGTTTCATACAAACGCAGCTGCTGCCATTTTGCTACGATTGTTTTGTACGCTGTAATAGATTATAAGAGAACTAACAAACTGGTAAGGTTTTAAAACAATTTCGTCTTAATTCTTTTATTGCCTTAATTATTTTGTGTTGAAATGTAGTGTAATACGTGGTTTGACTGCACCGTTTCCCTTAAATGTCTGTTTAGTTTGAATTTGCAGCTTGCTCACAACTGCTGTCTTCACGGAAGCTTTGCGTTCAAATATTTCAACTCAAATCAATATTTTACGTCTAATATTTTCCACTTCGCATCGGGGTCCTGATCACCCTGTCGGGGTTTATTCTGCGAGAACAACCGGCTGGATGTACATTATCCCTTACTTATAACACAGATTGTCACACAGGTTCATGTTCTAGAATGAAGAAAATAAAACGATGCACTACGGGAATTTTGGCCTGAATGGACTCTATTCACAGTAAAGCTGGGTAAAGTTACAGGTGCTTCTCAATAAATTACAATGTTGTGGAAAAGTTCATTTATTTCAGTAATTCAACTCAAATTGTGAAACTCGTGTATTAAATAAGTTCAGTGCACACAGACTGAAGTAGTTTAAGTCTTTGGTTCTTTTAATTGTGATGATTTTGGCTCACATATAAAAAAAAAACAAAAAAAAAAAAAAAACACCAATTCACGATCTCAACAAATTAAAATATGGTGACATGCCAATCAGCTAATCAACTCAAAACACCTGCAAAGGTTTCCTGAGCCTTCAAAATGGTCTCTCATTTGGTCTCTCTACCCTAAAATGGTCTCTCTACCATAGTGAAACATTGGTTCACTAGGGTACACAATCATGGGGAAGACTGCTGATCTGACAGTTGTCCAGAAGACAATCATTGACACCCTTCACAAGGAGGGTAAGCCACAAACATTCTTTGCCAAAGAAGCTGGCTGTTCACAGAGTGCTGTATCCAAGCATGTTAACAGAAAGTTGAGTGGAAGGAAAAAGTGTGGAAGAAAAACATGCACAACCAACTGAGAGAACTGCAGCCTTATGAGGATTGTCAAGCAAAATCGATTCTAGAATTTGAGTGAACTTCACAAGGAATGGATTGAGGCTGGGGTCAAGGCATCAAGAGCCACCACACACAGATGTGTCGAGGAATTTGGCTACAGTTGTCGTATTCCTCTTGTTATGCCACTCCTGAACCACAGACAACGTCAGAGGCGTCTTACCTGGGCTAAGGAGAAGAAGAACTGGACTGTTGCCCAGTGGTCCAAAGTCCTCTTTTCAGATGAGAGCAAGTTTTATATTTCATTTGGAAACCAAGGTCCTAGAGTCTGGAGGAAGGGTGGAGAAGCTCATAGCCCAAGTTGCTTGAATTCCAGTGTTAAGTTTCCACAGTCTGTGATGATTTGGGGTGCAATGTCATCTGCTGGTGTTGGTCCATTGTGTTTTTTGAAAACCAAAGTCACTGCACCCGTTTACCAAGAAATTTTGGAGCACTTCATGCTTCCTTCTGCTGACCAGGTTTTTTAAGGTGCTGATTTCATTTTCCAGCAGGATTTGGCACCTGTCCACACTGCCAAAAGCACCAAAAGTTGGTTAAATGTCCATGGTGTTGGTGTGCTTGACTGGCCAGCAAACTCACCAGACCTGAACCCCAGAGAGAATCTATGGGGTATTGTGAAGAGGAAAATGAGAAACAAGAGACCAAACAATGCAGATGAGCTGAAGGCCGCTGTCAAAGAAACCTGGACTTCCATACCACCTCAGCAGTGCCACAAACTGATCACCTCCATGCCACGCCGATTTGAGGCAGTAATTAAAGCAAAAGGATCCCCAGCCAAGTATTGAGTACATGTACAGTAAATGAACATACTTTCCAGAAGGCCAGCAATTCACTAAAAATGTCTTTTTTTTTTAATTGGTCTTATGAAGTATTCTAATTTGTTGAGATAGTGAATTGGTGGGGTTTCGTTAAATGTGAGCCAAAATCATCACAATTAAAAGAATCAGTGACTTAAACTACTTCAGTCTGTGTGCACTGAATTTATTTAATACACAACTTTTCCACAACATTCTAATTTATGGAGAAGCACCTGTATATACTGGTGAACGTAAACTACAACAAATGCAATTTTTCCATTTTCATTTTCCACACTTATAACTTACAGTTGCAATCAAAATTACTCAACCCCTCAGAGACTGCAGTACTTTACAAATACAAGCTTTTCTGAAGATCCAGGATAAAATAAAAATTGCATCTATAACAGTTCACTGACATACTAAAAGTCATAATGTCAACATATAATGTAATATTTTTGAGTTATCAAAGTTTCTTTCCTGCTGGACAGTCATCACAGTAATACAAATAGACCTTAGTGAAAAACAGGCTTAAGGGTGACTATTTATATATAAACTATCAATGAGGCAATAATAATTGGTTTAAATAAAGTATCAAAACCAAGTAATTATATGGTTTTATAGAACAACCCTGATAAAATAGGCCTACATAATGTAATATGCCTACACAAAATATAAACATAACCAATTTAATTATATTATGTATTATAACAAATACCTGCAGAGGGCAGCAATGGCATGGCCATGTTTCACTTTGCGGAGTAATTCAAGGACATTTAAATCCATGTAATTTTAATTTTTGGCCACATGCAAACTCAGAGCAAGGGTTAGAACTTTTATTTTGAAATCGTGATGAACAACAAATCACAAATTTAAAAATATGTTGATGTATTCTCCTGTTTTGGCATAGGTTAATAAATGACTTATTCATTAGACTTACAAATCTAATGAGATAACACACACTGTTTTCCCAGATGAATGTTAAGCAACACAAACTCACAGCATATGCAGAGGAAGAGTTTGAGTCCCGAGCGGCTGAGATTGAGATGCGTTCCATGCTTGTAAATGATAACAGTGCAACACAAAACGCGTCAGACTTTATATGCGTTCCCAAATGAAACCCAAACGAACAGCACATGCAATAAAAGATCGAACAATATAATGCAAGAACTAGGTTTACCACAAACACAACTTTATACTAATATCGCGAGACCGCTTTTTGCCTCTAGGAGTAATATCGTGAGCTGCTAAAAGCCAGGCAAAATGGCTCTGTATTTACATCACATGCGCTGCATTGTTAATTTTGGTTAACTAAAAATAACACTAATTTCATATATACTGCCCTTTATAAATTCAAGTATTTTTCAAGTACCTTCTCAAAAATATGTCTGTTTTCAAGGGTTTTCCAGGACTTACATTTCAAAAATTCAAATCCAAGTACTTCAAGCACATTGTACGAACCCTGTTATAAACACTTTGTTGTACAAATCTGGTGAAATCTGTTCACATCATCTGCAAAAAAAATGTTGGAAATTACATGAACGCAAAACTAGGTGAACCTTTCAATGGCGCTCACCAGCCAGTTTTTATTTTTCATTTAACAGCCATTCAGAACTTCTACTCTTCTAATTTAAAATGCAGCCTTTGTGATTTGATAAGTGCACTAACCCATATCACAATTTCGAGTTTATTTTGATTAATTGTGCAGTCCTGATGAGAAGTGTAAAATATTTTCAAATTTATGAAACTGTGGTGGGTCACTAGAGTCTGGGTAATTAATGGGATACACTTTTAAAATACTTACTTCAGCTTTTCCAGTCTACACTGTACATTTTCAAACAGAGTCAAGATGATCTTCATTCCTGGGTTTCCTAGTTTATTCTCACTCAGATCCAGCTCTGTCAGATTTGAAGGGTTTGAATTTAGAGCTGCAGCCAGAACATGACACCCTCCTTCTGTGATACAGTTGTTCTTCAGACTGCATAAAGAGAAAACACTTCAGTTTTAATCTGAATATTTACCAGTATGTTTTAGCTGACAGTTGACAAATACTGCTGATAATGATACCAAAAGATCTGATGATGATGATGATGATGATGACAACCACATTACAAAAGTCACATATGTTTTTTCAGTCTGCAATTTCTAACACAAGACACATAAAAAAAACCCAGCAGCAAGAATTTAAAAATGTCCTTGTAACAATAAAGAAATGTACATCAGTGTGTTGAGTTGAAAGTGTTTATGCTGCAGTAGAGCAGCGATCTGATTCACTCGTGCGGAACATTGAGATCCAGTGATCTCTGTCTACTCATCGTGCCAAGATCTAGACTTAAAAAACGAGGTTCATGGTCATTTGCATTCAGAAACGCCTCCAATAAACCATATATGGTGACAACACCTTCCTTTATAAATCATGTGAATATATAATGTCCTCACCGAAATCATGGAAAAAGAAAGCAGTACTGACTGAGAAGCCATTCTGTGCTCCCACTAAACAAATCAGTGTGCTCTTTGAAAACACGTTCTCTGCACAGAGCATGGTCCGCAGAATCTTCCGGCAAAGTCAGATCAGCCATGACACTATAGCTACATTTCAAATTACTTCCCAGCTGTATGGCAAAAAAAGGCTTATCTTACTTAGTATTTTTGTCTTGTTTTCAGTTAAAATATCTAAAAATTCTTAAATCAAGATTTACTATATAAGCAAAAATATATTTAGTCTTGTTTCCTGGAGGGGGGGGGGGTCTATATTAACGGCATTTTGTTTAACAAAAGTAAAAACTGTCTGCCAGTGGGGTACGAAAAATAATCTTGTTTTAAGAGGGTTTTTAAGTTGTTTTAAGCAAAATTAACTTCATTTAGACCTTTTCCCCAGGAAACAAGACTAAATATCTTATGTGTTTTTGCTTATCTTGTAAATGCATCTTGATTTAAGAGTTTTTCGATTTTTTGACTAGAAATAGCATGACTAGAAACCATTCTAGCACTGGATTCTCTGCTCAAGCATGCTCAGAGTTGTGCTTATATTTACACACATTCCTACGTTTAAGTACAAGTTGGTAGATCCCACACTTTGTGTGAAACTGTTCTTACGCACTCATTACACACACATCTGTGCGTATGCACTGTTGATAAATGAGGGCCCTGGAATGTAGAGTTCATGCTGGAATTAAAGCCTGCAAATTTCACTGAGCTGAAGCAGTTCTGTCCTCAATTCTGTGGGAAATTATCTAGGTCCATGTTAACAGATGGATCTGAATTCTAACAAAACAATACGGATTGTCATAAAAATTTACCTCAGTATCTCTAATTTGCAATTAATATTCTTCAGTCCAGTGCAGAGGAGCTCCACTCCTGAATCCTGCAGATTATTATTGTTCATGTTCAGCTCTTTCAGATTGGTATCTGATCCAAGAACTGTAGCCAGAGCTGGACAGCTTTTGTCTGTTAAGCCACAATCATTTAACCTACAAGTGAAATGAATCAAATCACACAGTTAGATACATGTAATAAATTTGTTAAATACAAAAAATAAATGTATACCAATTATTTTAGATGAACAGTAAATACACTGCATATATATTAGAATTGTATTGATTCAAATTTTCTACATAAAACAAACTAGCATGCTTGAATAAAACTTAATAATATATGTTAAGGAGATCTAACCAATCAGGGACCACTTTATGGATGACGTTGGAAAAGGACGATAGGTGGCGAGCTAGAAACTTCCCGACCTCTCCTGTCAGCGAGCGGAGTAAGAGAATGAATGCGTGTTCCTGAGTTCCTGATATTAATCTTTGAAGTTTGCCTAATTTGTGTGCGTTTATGCAAAAATGTAAGTCTATATACTTCTTTGTGATATTTAATATAGTTATCCTGCCCTGTTACAGCTTTATTTTATGGAAATTAGTGAGTTGTTTGTCTCCTCAGAGTTCTCCGAATTCACGCTGACGTAGTTACCATAAATATAATAGATTATGCATATAAAGTTATTTATTTACTTTATTCCTTATGTATCATCGCTTTGGTGTAACATTACTCAGTTAATAAGTGTTTAGATATTGATTTCATCATATTCTCCGTAATCCCGTTCAGATACGATGATTACTCAGCACTTTATAACAGACACGGAGAATTTGCAAATCACTGTTATACATGGTGAATGCGCCATCTAAAGGGCAATTTAAGTATTGCAGTTAACTAAGAATTGTATTAGATGTAAATTATCATGTATGTATGTTGTCATTATATTATTGTAATATGTTATTTATTTGTTTATTTCAGACCACACATTTACAACAGTAAAGTCAGAATGTTCTGAATCCTGTGCTGTGTTTTTACTGACACCCTGAGGCGAGCACAATCTCCTGATCAGCACAATAGTTCAAACTTCCCTACATTGTGGTCCTTCGAGCCGGATGTGTGCTTACCATAGAGACAGGATGTCAGAGCAACCTTCCTTTAATAGTGTGCACCCACGATGCAGAACCCAGCCTCCAGCCTATCTCAGTGACTATGAGGTACAATATCATATGCAACCAACTGATCCAGTTATAACCAGCCCCATGCAGCATTCAAATGTACAAGCAGAGGAGCCACAACAAAGTACAAGGAGAGACAAGCCTAGAATATCACTCTCTGATCGTAGTGACTTTCCCTTTTCAAGTTCACAACCTTACATCACTGAAGCAGTAGCTGGAGCCATGAGTACTCCGGATTCCTGTGTTGACAGACAACCTGATGGACAGTGGTCTACCACACTGCACTATGAAAGTGATGCAGAGGAGGAGCATTTGCTACAAGAGGATGAGTCTTCATTCATATCGTTTAGACACAGGTTGGAGGTTCAAGACCTGAAAAGGGAGAATATGCAGCTACGTGAAGCTCAGATGGTTCTTAAAGAGGAAATTAGGCAGTTACAGACCCTCCACAAAGATATGCAGAATTTGAGGCTGCAGCAGCAGTCAGCCTTACCAGCACCTCAACCGCAGCAAACCAGTGCAATTCCAGTGCCATTCCCTAGAACCATTTATAGACAACCTGAGGTAACAGCACCAAGTCCAGTGCCCTACATTCCACAACCTACTCCACGCAGACCCCAAGCACCACTTAGGGAGAGTTCATTTAAGCCAGGTGCAGACACATATGCCTACAAGTCCAGACCACAGCCTGCTACCGCCCATAATCTGCCATATTCTTCTCCCACGGGACGGCCTCAGAGCACTGTATGTCCAGAGACTTCCTACAGGGGCCCACAACCAACGATTCCATATTTCACCCGTCATGACCCCAGCGAGTTCGCTCGTCTAAAGTTGGCCCTTGACAATCTGCTTCCTGATGATGCAACTGAGCTATTCAAGTATCAGGTCCTTTTAGATCATCTGAAATTTGAAGAGGCCCGTCTAATTGCAGACTCATTCCTCAATTCCCCTTGGCCATACACAGACACTATGACTGCACTTACTGACAGATTTGGAAGACCTCACCAGTTAGCCTTAACTAAAATTAGCAGCAGTCATGGATGCCCCTGATGTTCAGCCTGGAGATTTGGCCAGTTTTGATAGGTTTGCCCTTCAAATCCAAGCTCTTGTGGGTCTCCTGAAGACATTAGGTCCTGAAGGTAATGTGGAATTACAATGTGGTTCACATGTAGCCCGCCTGCTTACTAAACTTCCCCCAGATTTACGTGCCTCCTTCAGACGACACATGCCCTATCAGTCTGGTGCAGTCTACACTCTACTGGATTTAGCAGAGTGGCTCAAGTTTGAATCCTGGTGCCAAGATTGTGATGACCTATATCAAAGAAAGGATCAGAGACGTAGAATAGTGCAAACAAAATCAAGCTCAGTAGTAAAGCCTAGACTTGCCACTGTTCTTCATGGAGCTGATCAAACCCCTAACACAGCTACACAGGTACTGTCACCCTCGAAGCAGTCCAACTCAGGCCAGAGGCTTGAACAGAGTAGGGTGTTGTGCCCATATTGTGACAGTACAGAACACTTCCTAAGCCAGTGCACCACCTTCCAGAAATTCAGTAAAGAAGAGATGATTAAATGGATCAAAGACAACAACCGTTGCTGGAAATGTGGGCGGTCACACTTAGCGAAAAATTGCACCCTGAAAAAGCCCTGTCGCTTATGTAATGGGAAACACCTTCAAATCCTACATGAGGTGAACGACTGATCACAGACAGAGGGCACCTGCTTGGTGAGCTCCACAAATAAAACCCTGTACCTAGACAGGCCTGAAGGTTCCAAGCATGTTCTTCTGAAAGTGATTCCTGTTGTGCTACAACACAAGAATAAAACCCTAAACACCTACGCAGTGCTCAATGATGGATCCGAAAGAACCATGCTACTCCCAGCAGCAGTTCAGAAACTAGGACTTAAGGGACAGACAGAGGACTTAGCATTAAGAACAATTCGACAAGATGTCAAGAAACTCATTGGAGCCTCAGTTTCCTTTAGGGTGCGCTCAATATCACAGCCTCAACGGAGCTACCAAATCCAGAACGCCTTTACCTCTGAGCACTTAAGTCTGGCTGAGCACTCCTACCCCATCTCAATGCTCCAGCAGAAATATCAACACCTAAAAAGGATTCCATTGCAGCCCATCCACAGAGCATGTCCCCTTCTTCTAATAGGAGCAGATCATCCCCACCTGATTACACCCATTGAGCCTGTACTTCTCGGGCCCCCTGGAGGTCCAGCAGCAATCAGAACCAGACTAGGTTGGACATTAACCTAGTTACAAGGCCCAACACGCTTTCTAGAGCAACAGCTCCCACCTCAGCAATGTTTACATATCTCTGTCAACCCTCAAATGGAAGAACTTTTCCGGAATGTGGAGAGACTTTGGCAAGGTGATGCCATCCCACATAAGAATGAGAGATTGGCTGTACGATCAAAACAAGATCAGATGGCAATGGACTTGTTACAAGCCAGAACCACCAGAGTCATGGTAGATGGAGTAAACCGCTATGCAACACCGCTGCTAAGGAAAGCTAATATGCCTCACCTTCATGCCACGAAGGACTCCGTCATGCCCAACCTGAGAAGCACAGAGCGACGACTGGCAAAGGATCCTGTGAAGGCAGCTACGTACAATGAAGAGATCAAGAAACTGGAGAATTCTGGCTATGTAGTTAAGCTCACCATGGACTCTGTGACCACTGGAGGAGAATCGTGGTTTATTCCCCACCACATGGTTCAACATAATGGAAAAAACCGTGTGGTGTTCAACTGCTCCTTTGAACACAAGGATCAAAACCTGAACCACTACCTCCTTGCCGGACCTACTCTCAGCCCTTCCCTTTTGGGAGTACTGTTGCGTTTCAGGGAGCATACTGTTGCAGTAAGTGGAGATATAAAGGGTATGTTTCATCAGGTCCGCCTACTGCCTGATGACAAACATCTCCTCCGATTTGTCTGGCGTGATCTTGAACCCAGTACCCCTCCCAGCATTTATGAGTGGCAAGTGTTACCCTTTGGCACAACCTGCAGCCCCTGCTGTGCCATTTATGCTGTACAGCGTCATGCTTTGGAGAACACGCAACAAGATGACACCCTCAGATCAATAGTTGAACGGAACTTTTACATAGACAACTGCCTCAAGAGTGTAAGGTTCCCGGATGATGCCAAACAGTTGGTGGATGGTTTACGTGGCCTTCTTAGCAGTGGAGGGTTTGAGATTCGTCAGTGGGCCTGCAACATACCAAATGTAATTGATCACCTTCCTAGAGCGGCTCGTTCAGACAGCATTGAGCTTTGGCTATCACATGACAAGGTCGAACCACATGAATCCACTCTTGGCTTGAGATGGAATTATGACGCAGACATCCTCGGTTACAAACACCGCCCAGTACCAAAAACCACACCCACTCTGTGGCACATTTATAAGGTGACAGCAAGCCAATACGACCCTCTTGGATTCATTCTCCCTTTCACCTCCCGTGCTAAAATTCTGATCCAACAGTTGTGGAACAAACAAAGAGTTTGGGACGACCCCATGTTGCCAACAGACCTATTGAAAGCCTGGAACGAGTGGGAGAATGAGCTCCCCATCCTTTCTGAAGTTACACTTCCACGGTGCTATGTTTCAGCAGATATGGACAAACCCAATGTTACAAGACAAATTCATATCTTCTGTGATGCTTCAAAACAAGCGTATGGGTCTGTTTCATACCTCAGAACTGAAGATGAAAAGGGCAAAATTCAGCTTGCATTCCTGATCACCAGATCCAAAGTTGCCCCCAAACGCAAACAAACTGTTCCGAGACTCGAGCTATGTGCAGCTCTTACTGGTGCCCAACTATCCAAGTTGCTAGAAAACGAACTCACAATTGATATCAACCGAGTCTGATTCGACCACAGTTCTTTCATGGATAAAATCTGAATCCTGCAACTTTAAAGTCTTTGTAGGGACTAGGATAGCAGAAATTCAAGACCTAACTGACCAACATGAATGGCGATATGTAGACTCTCCTAGAAACCCTGCAGATGATCTCACAAGGGGGCGCCACCTAATAGAGCTTGCAACACCAAACAGATGGAGTCAAGGCCCACCATTCTTACTACAAGCCGAATCCAAGTGGCCAGTTATGCCAACCTTTAAAAGCCCTGAGGATGAAGTGGAAAAGAGGAAAAGTGTATTCTGTGGTGTCTCAAGAATGTCAAATCCCTTAGAACCCAGTGAGTACAGTTCCTGGAAAGACCTAGTTGAAGCCACAGTCCAGCACAGCCAAAGTGACTCAAACCAATCCAGCTCACCTACAGCTAAAGACTATGTGACCGCAGAACGTCTCATCTTCCAAAATATTCAACAAACCAGCTACCCAGATGAATATGTACAACTAAAAGCTGGTAAGCCTGTATTCACTACAAGCCGCTTACTCACTTTAGCCCCAGAGTTTGATGAATCCAGTCAACTTATACGGGTCGGAGGACGTCTACGTCGGGCTGAAGGTCTAGAACTCCAGACAATCCACCCAATAGTTCTGGATCCTCACCATCCGGCAACCAAACTACTCATACACGACTATGACAGTAAGTTGTGTCACCCCGGACCGGAACGGGTATTTGCTGAAATGAGGAGAAATGTGTGGATACTAAGAGGTCGTGAGGCAATCCGAAAATCCCAACACAACTGCATAGAATGTCGTAAGTGGAAGGCAAAACCTGAGGTCCCTAAAATGGCTGATTTACCTCCAACACGTCTGAGACTCCACAAACCTCCCTTTTACAGCACTGGTATGGATTGTTTTGGGCCCTTCCAAATCAAGATAGGCAGACGCTGTGAAAAAAGATGGGGTATAATCTTCAAGTGTCTCACGACTCGATGTGTACACATTGAGCTCCTCACATCTATAGACACAGATTCCTTCCTTATGGCTCTGAGAAGATTTATAGCACGCCGAGGCACTCCCTTTGAACTGCTGTCTGACCAGGGCACTAACTTCCAGGGTGGAGAGAGAGAGCTGAGAGAGGCCTTAAAAAATTGTAGTCAAGAGCTTCAACAACGTCTCGCCAAACAGAAAATCACATTCCTCTTCAACCCTCCTAATGCTCCTCACTTTGGTGGCATCTGGGAAAGAGAGATCCAATCCCTTAAAAATGCCCTCCGTACAGTAGTAGGTGCACAAACAGTGACAGAAGAAGTGCTTCAAACAGTGCTTATTGAGATAGAGGGAATTCTCAATAGTAAGCCCCTTGGATATGTCTCTTCCAACGTAGCTGATTTGGACCCGGTTACCCCAAATCTCCTGCTCATGGGGCGGCCAGACAGCTCTCTACCTCAACTGACATACCCTGCTAACGAACTCATAGGACGACGCCGATGGAGACAGAGCCAAGTCCTCACTGATCATTTCTGGTCAAGCTTTGTGAGACATTACTTGCCTAACCTCCAACTGCGACACAAATGGCATGCAGAAACTAAAAACCTTGCAGTTGGAGCTGTCGTAATGTTGGTTGACCCTCAACTACCACGGGCCCTCTGGTTAATCGGGAGAGTGGTCAGGACATTCCCTGGAGCAGATGGACAAGTAAGGTCTGTAGAGGTCCAAGTTAAGGGTCGACTATATACACGGCCTGTTACCCGTCTCATTACCCTACCAGAGATTGCTGATGAGAACGACACCAACTTCAAACTCACAGGCTCTTAACTTAGATTGAGAAACAAATATGTCCCGCATATTTGGGGGCGGCAGTGTTAAGGAGATCTAACCAATCAGGGACCACTTTATGGATGACGTTGGAAAAGGACGATAGGTGGCGAGCTAGAAACTTCCCGACCTCTCCTGTCAGCGAGCGGAGTAAGAGAATGAATGCGTGTTCCTGAGTTCCTGATATAAATCTTTGAAGTTTGCCTAATTTGTGTGCGTTTATGCAAAAATGTAAGTCTATATACTTCTTTGTGATATTTAATATAGTTATCCTGCCCTGTTACAGCTTTATTTTATGGAAATTAGCGAGTTGTTTGTCTCCTCAGAGTTCTCCGAATTCACGCTGACGTAGTTACCATAAATATAATAGATTATGCATATAAAGTTATTTATTTACTTTATTCCTTATGTATCATCGCTTTGGTGTAACATAACTCAGTTAATAAGTGTTTAGATATTGATTTTTATCATATTCTCCGTAATCCCGTTCAGATACGATGATTACTCAGCACTTTATAACAGACACGGAGAATTTGCAAATCACTGTTATACATGCTGAATGCGCCATCTAAAGGGCAATTTAAGTATTGCAGTTAACTAAGAATTGTATTAGATGTAAATTATCATGTATGTATGTTGTCATTATATTATTGTAATATGTTATTTATTTGTTTATTTCAGACCACACATTTACAACAGTAAAGTCAGAATGTTCTGAATCCTGTGCTGTGTTTTTACTGACACCCTGAGGCGAGCACAATCTCCTGATCAGCACAATAGTTCAAACTTCCCTACAATATATGTAAATGAATAACAGGTTTATATAATTAATGGCGATGAGTTATACATTTAAAAGTGCTGCTCTATTATCTTGATGAGTGTCTTGAGGTGGAGAATCTGGAGGTTAATCATTTATTTATTGAGGTTATGCAAGAGTATATCTCCTTTATAGCAGAAGTTGTAGAAGTTGAACTGCATATTGGAGTAGAAATAACTATGGAACAATGTGTTTTATGTGTGATCTGATAATAATAATTTTGTAGGACTATAATTATTTGGATAATTAGTCCCAAAAAAAAATAACATAAATAAATCCAACAACTTGAATCTGATTCTTATTCACTGAAGTGAATAGAAAATAATATATTGATATTTAATATAAAGGTAACACTTTACAGTAAGGTTCCATTAATGTTAATGTATTAACTAACATGAACGAACAATGAACAATACATTTATTACAGTATTTATTAATCTTTCTTAATGTTAGTTAATGAGAATACAGTGGTTCATTGTTAGTTCATGTTAATTAAGAGTGCATTAACTGTTAACTAGCACAACTGTTGATTTTAATAATGAATTAGTAAATGTTAAAATTAATTTGAACTAAGAATAATAAATTCTTAGATTGTAAACTAAAGTAGTTAACTTTGTGAACCTTATTATAAAGTGTTACCAATATTAACATAAATTCTGTCCAGTTTTATTTTTACTTTCAGTAAAATTTGATTTGATTTGATTTGATTTGATTTGCCTTTATTGTCTCCTGACGGAGAAATTTATCTTGGGCATTCGGGATAACAGATGCACACAATATACATATAACACAACATACATCCCCTACACATAATTACCACCAACCCACACCCCTTATTTGTTCTTATTCAATATTTTAATAGAAAGTGGTACAAATGAAAATTTAAACCTATTCAGTCTACAGTTTGGTAACCTGTACCTTCTACCTGAGGGCATCATCTCATACTCACTGTAGAGGACATGATTCGGATCGTTAGTAATTTTTAAACTTTGTTTCCTCACCGCCTCCTCAAAAAGCTCATTAAGAGTGGTCGGTGGCACTCGTCCAATTATTTTTCCCGCCCTTTTTATCAACGTTTGAAGCTGTGATTTTAGTTTAACTGACAGGTTACCAAACCAAGCTAACATACCATATCGGACAATAGACTCAATAGCTGCCTTATAAAATAATAACATAATATCCTTGTCAACACCATGAACTCTTAGTTTCCTCAAGAAATATAGACGCTGACATACTCTTGAGGAAACATACTCCACTTGATTTGACCACTGTAACTGTTTGTCTAACTGAATTCCTAAATATTTATATGTTGTTACTTGTTCAATCGGTACTCCTTCAATTATAATAGAGCTTTGATCGCCTATAGACCTAGGGTCAAAAATCATTTCTTTGGTTTTATTAACATTAAGGAGCAAGTTATGCTTATTGCACCACTTAACCATCTCCTCTATCTCCTGTATGTAAATACCAATGTCTGATTTGTTGTAGAGTAAACTAAGTATGGCCGTATCATCTGAAAATTTAATAATTGTGGTTACTTTATTAGCTTGTGTTTTTTTTTTATTCACTATCATTAAAATTGAGTTAAATTTAAAAAGTCTTACAAAATTAATTTAAATTATTTAATAAAATAATAAATAATCATTATAAAGCATTTTCTGTTTTCAGCCAAGTGCATCCAGAATTTTCAGTTTCCGTTTTGGCCCAGAATTTTCATTTTGGTGCATCCCTAGATGTAAGACTACATGTTTTATTTCATTTAATTTAATTTAAATTTAACAGTAATTTACTTTCAAATCCCCCAATTGCTGAAAGGTCTGAACAACAGCTCTGTAATATCGCAATATATCACAGAATATCACAATATATTTAAAATCGCAATAATATTGTATTGTGACACCAGTAACGTCATAATATCGTATCGTGAGGCCTCTGGTGATTCCCACCCCTACTTATAACTGATATACGGTTAATTATCACTATAAATCAGGGGTGTCCAAGCCTGCTATGTATCAATGTAGATTAATACAATTTTAAGATGAGAACAAAACATGACAAAATATATTAAATAACTTACAGAGTTCTTTTAGAGGTTTTGATGACTGCTGATAATCTAATGAGACACTCATCTGATTTCTTGAATTTCTGAAGCTCAAACTCCTCCAGCTCCTCCTCTGATGTCAACAACACAAAGACCAAAGCAGACCACTGGGCAGGTGAAAGATCAGCAGATGAGAGACTTCCTTTGCTAAGGTGGGTCTGAATGTCTTTCACCAGAGTTTGGTCATTCAGTTCATTCAGACAGTAGAACAGATTGATGGATCTCTCTGGAGACAGATTAGATTCTAATTTCTGCTTGATGTACTGAACTATTTCCTCTTTGCTCTGCTCATTGTCTTCTTCCTGCGTCAACAGACCCTGTAAGAGTCTCTGATTGGACTGGAGTGACAAACCAAGGAGGAATCGAAGAAAAAGATCCAGGTGTCCATTATCACTCTCTAGTGCCTTGTCCACTGCAGTCTTGAGCAAATCAATCATGTTTTTACTTTTCTTTTTCTGTTTTGTAGAGTCTTGATCAAACACACACTTCTTGTTGATGTCTAGAAACAGATGTGCATAAAGGGCTGCAATAAACTCTTGAATGCTCAAGTGAATGAAGCAGTACATGGTATCAAGAAGGATCCCTGTTTCCTCCTTAAAGATCTGGGTACACATGCCTGAGTACACTGATGCCTTATAGACGTCAATACCACAGGCTTCCAGATCTGTGTCATAGAAGATCACATTGTTTCTTTCCAGCTGATCAAATGCCAGTTTCCCCAGTGAAAAGATGGCATCTTTATCCCAGGAAACATCTGGTGTATGTTCTCCATCATACTTTCGTCTGCTCTGCTGGATCTGAAATCTGAGAAAGTGTGTGTACATTTGTGTCAGAGTCTTAGGAGTGTCTTCAGTATTTGGCTCCTGCAGTGTTTTGGAGGCATCATCAGCCTGATTGTTTTTCACAACATTATTTCTTTTCTCCTCTAAAATGTTCTGGAGAACAGTGGCTGAAATCCAGCAGAAGACTGGGATGTGACACATGATAAAGAGACTCTTTGATTGTTTAACATGATCAATGATTTCTTTGGCCTGATTCTCATCCGTGAATCTTTTTCTGAAGTACTCCTCCTTTTGTGCATCATTGAATCCTCGTATCTCTGTCAGCCGGTCGATACAGTCAGGAGGAATCTTACTGGCAGCTGCTGGTCTGCTGGTGATCCAGATGAGAGCAGAAGGAAGCAGATTTCCCTTGATGAGGTTCGTTAGGAGAACATCCAGAGAGGCTGGTGATGATACATCAGACCACGTCTCATTATCCTTAAAGTTTACAGGAAGTCGACATTCATCCAATCCATCAAGAATGAACAAGACTTTGAATTGATTTCTTCTTGTAAGCTTCAGTCCTTTTGTCTCTGGGAAAAACTGAGTTATAAGGTCCATCAAACTTAGTTTTTCTTGCTCCTTTAAGTTCATCTCTCTAAATGGAATAGGAAATATGAAACTGATATCTTGATTTTCTTTTCCTTCGGCCCAATCCAGAACAAACTTCTGCACAGAGACTGATTTTCCGATGCCAGCAACTCCTTTTGTCAGTACAGTTCTGATCTGCGCGTCTTGTTCAGGTGCTTCAAACAAATTTTTGCACTCAACCTGTATCTCCTGTGATTCATGACGTCTGGAAGCAACTTCAATCTGTCTCACCTCATGTTCAGTATTGACCTGTTCACTACAACCCTGAGTGATATAGAGATCTGTGTAGATGTTCTTCAGAAGTGTAGAGTCACCTTGCTTTGCTATTCCTTCAAACACACATTGATACTTCTTCTTTAGGCTACACTTTAGCTGATGAATGAAGAACAGTTCATCTAAACATAGGGATTAAAAAAAAACTTTTTTTTTTAGCCTTTTAGTTAAACTATTTTCTCCAATACATTTATAAGACAAGGTCACAGATGATCACGAGTCACTTACCTTCTAGAGTTTTAGCAGCTTCATCTTGCTTCATCTCTCTCAGGAAGTAGAGCGTGAGATCAAGAGCTGCTTCTTTGTTTCTGCATCTATTCTTATTAAAGTCCTTCACAAAGTAGTCTAAGTCTTCTTTTTGTAATATTTTCTGAAACTTTTGCAGCTCATTCTTCAGAAATTTGATAATTTTGCTTTCAAGATCCTAAAGAAAGAAATAATACAAAAAATAAATGTTTCCTTTTACATTTTTATGTGTTCCTAAAAAAAATAATAATAAGCACAATAAATCAGGTTAATATTATTGAAAATGTGTTTTTCTACCTGGAAGATCTGCAGGAGATTGTCTTTGAAATTCTTGTAGTTCCTGTGAGTCTGGGCGTCTGAATCTAATGTCTCATATTGAACTCTATTAGTGAATAAAATGAAGTACTGCATTTTCAGGGACACTATTAAAGAGACAGTTTGCAAATTGTTTTAACAAAGACAGAAAGCAATAGCTGTTTAAGTTCACACTGTTAAAGTATAGGATCTATTTAAGTGTAAGTTTAGGTAAATATTAGGTCTCTCATTGTAATATTTTCTGTCCTAAAAGCAACAACACAGGGGCTGGTGAATTAATAAAGTTATGTTAGTGCCCCAAAATTTACAAAATATGTACTTCACATCAAATCATTTAAATTTTCTTTGCTGATGCTTTTAGCATCTTAATGACAACTCTGATAAATATGAAATGATAAATATTTAAACAATTATAGATTCATGACACATATTAAATTAAATATTTTCTAGCAGTCCATGTGCAACCAACAATAAGAAAAAACATTAAATACCTTTTGGTAGATGATGTTTCTTTCTCACTGAAGTTTGGTGGCAGACCATCTTTTGACCAGTCACTCTTCACAGACACAGAGCTGGACACATGTGAGTCTGATCTTACACTAATGACACAAAGAACAGAGAGAACTATAACAGATAATTCAGTCTCATTTGAAGAGGTTTTGTGTGTCAAATGGGAGTTTGTTTAGTCCAGTTGAACACAAACTAGTTCACTAACTCATCAGATCTGCTATAAAGGAATCATCTAACAGTCAAGTGAAGCACTGCTTTCTCATCCTGCACAATTTCTACTGCACTAAGAAACACAGCTGGCTCATACAATATCTTGTATCTATAGCAATGAATATAATGAACAATGACCTGTGTTCAGTGAACGAGTCTGAGAAAGAGACAACAATCTTCAAATTCCCTTTAAAAATATCCACTAATTTACACTATAAGAGTTTGATTCAGTCAACATCTTTCAAAAAAACACACTGATGAAATAAGCTAATATATAACTAAAACGTCATACCTTTTGGTAGGTGATGTATTTTTCTCACTGAAGTTCGGTGGATCCTCTTTTGACCAGTCACTCTTCACAGACACAGAGCTGGACACATCTGAGCCTGATCTTACACTGATGACACAAAGAACAGAGACGAACACAGAAACAATATTACACAGTGCACTTCAGTCTAATTTTTTTCACTTTTATCATACATGTTGTTTAATGTTTGTGGTGTCTGTAAAATGTGAAAGATGTGAGAACTCATAACTTTGCAAACCTAGTCTACCTATGGGTACAAATAAAGTGAACCTGAACCTACTCTGTTTGTATAATGCTGAATTTATGCCTCGTAATGGCTGCTTATATAATTGTATTACTGGAAATAAGCTCCAGATTTCAATAAAAGTCACCATATATTGTGTTCAATGATTTATTTTTTTATTCAGTCAACATCTATCAAAAAAACACAGTGATGAAATTAGTTAATATAATGCTATAATGTCATACCTTTTGGTAGATGATGCTTTTTTCTCACTGAAGTTCGGTGGATCACCCTTTGACCGGTCACTCTTCACAGACACAGAGCTGGACACATGTGATCCTGATCTTACACTAATGACACAAAGAACAGAGAGAACTATAACAGATACTTCAGTCTCATTTAAAGAGATTGTGTGTGTCAAATGGGAGTTTGTTTAGTCCAGTTGAACACAAACTAGTTCACTAACTCATCAGATCTGCTATAAAGGAATCATCTAACAGTCAAGTGAAGCGCTGCTTTCTCATCCTGCACAATTTCTATTTTAAAAACACAGCTGGCTCATACAATATCTTGTATATTTCAATGAATATAATGAACAATGACCTGTGTACAGTGAACGAGTCTGAGAAAGAGACAAAAATCTTTTCAATTTCCCTTTAAATACATTCACTAATTTACAATGTAAGTTTTATGTATATTTGTATTAATTTTTAATGATATCTAGTTTGCCCATTATTTACATTTATTAAATTTTGGTCCAAAAATAGCAAAAACTATGACTTTATTCAGCATTGTCTTCTCTTCCGGGTCTGTTGTGAGCGCGTTCACAGCACTGCAGTGTAGTGATATCCGGTTCGCGAACGAATCACTCGATGTAACTGGATCTTCTTGAACCAGTTCACCAAATCGAACTGAATCATTTGAAACGGTTCGCGTCTCCAATAAGCATTAATCCACAAATGACTTAAGCTGTTAACTTTTTTAATGTGGCTGACACTCCCTCTGAGTTAAAACAAACCAATATCCCGGAGTAATCCATTTACAGAGAGAACTGAAGATGAACACCGAGCCAAGCCAGATAACGAACGAAAGATTGACTCGTTTACAGTGCATTTAGGTGTGTATAGCTGATGTTGTACACAGGAAGCTGGGAGAAAATGCACTGCAGCTTCATAAAGTGTGCTGTACACAAGCTAACCTTTGGGTCGTACGGCTCAGGAACAGAGTTATTAATAAATCTTAAACACTGATTCCAAACAAAGAGGGTTTGCTTTCACATCCAAATACACAGCGTCTCCACAACATGAGGACAACACTACAACTCACTGAAGCCTCGTCTTCTCTTTGTGTTAACCTTAAGCATTACGCTAATATTTCACATTGTGATGCACACATTTGTGAAATTAATATCTGGACTTCAGTCAAGGCATTTTAATCATTTCTGGATCAGTGTTCTCTGTTAGATAGAATAAATCACTTTACAGGAGACTGTGACCTTTGTAACTTTGAAGATCTTACACAGATATATTACACACTTAAGAAAGATTAAAACAATAAAAAGCATCATCTAACCCTTTAAATTAAGTGTGGAGTTATTTTAATGTCTGAAAAATAATTTAGGACCTAAAAACCAAAATCACTGATGTGGAATAATTTACTTAAGTACAGACCCAGTGCTGAAGAGTGATTGTAAAATGACAAATTTGATGTTCAGTTCTCAGATATTTATCATGTATTGGTTACTTTTTTAAATATAAATATTATTTTTAATTAGGAAGCTCTGAAGTTCTGCAAATCATTTGTAAATATAAAACAAAGTTTGTTAAGGTGTTGTTTTTTCCAGCAAAGCTCTGAAACTGCAGCAGTGTTTAAAATGATTCTCTGAAAGCAGACTCAGTCTTACCTCTGTTTCTGTGAGAGACTCATCTTTCCTCTCTTCTCTGTCATACTGCAGCTAAACTGTCATTGATCAGCACTGGCTTGAGACAACAATCTGCTGTTCAGTGTGACCTGGAGATGATGATGTTAATGAGATGAAGAAATATGTTGAGTTAGCAGCAACAGCAACAAAAACACTGTATAAAATAAAGTGAGTTACAAACAGATGCACTGGTCTTATTTGGTTGTTAAGTGGTCAACTCGCTTCACTTGAGAATACTACCTCAGCAGCCGTTTATTAGCACTGTTTATTCATATTATACATTTAAGATAACCCTTTTCAAACTCACAGTGTACACTACAGTCTCCGTGCTCACAGCGTCCCAAACACAAATAATTTTTATATTTATTTATTTATTTATTTATTTATTTATTTATTTATATTTTCATTGTCTGGTTATCTGTGATTTCGGTATGTTGTTAAAGGTTATGATTATATTTTTTGGTAGTATTATAATCACATTGTGAGTGTATATCAGCACCTTTTGTTGTTGAATGGCGGCGTGATAGGTGGACGTATTTTTGGATGTGTCATCAGGAAATTTGAAATAGGACGATTATATAAATGTGATAATGGCCAATTTTTGTGTATAAATGTGTAAGTGATTTTCTACTCGCATTACTCACCTTGTGCTGATTTATCTATGGGCAGAAAGAAAATTAGACAGATTTCCAATGAGACAACACGAGCGTCAACTATGGAGCCTGTTAAAAGTGCTGACGTGAATGTTAGCATCGTCTCCTCTGTGGTTCATCGGGAAACGCTGAGGATCTTAACAACTGGTTTTACTCACACCCAGATATGTATGATCTCCTTGGGATTCCCCTACCTGAAACTCCCTTAAAACCTGCACCAAAGAAAACGAAAAGAGATCCTATGGATAGTAGCGACACCTCAGTGGAAATTCTGACGGCCATTCGTAAGCTCTCTGGAAAATACGATCAGAAGTTCCAGAAAATTTCAGCGATTGAAATAACAACTGGGTCAGCGGCTAAGCAGATTGAAACTCTGTCCTCTACTGTTACTCAGCTTGTTACTGAGGTAGCAACGCATAAGGAGTCTCTGAAAGTTGTGGCTACGGAGATTCAGGAGCTCCAAAATGCGAATAAAACCCTGAAGGCCGAAATTGGAGAAAGCAAGCGCTATAGCTGGAAATGGACATTAAAATTACACGGCATGAGAGAGAAGGATGGAGAGGATGCTCGGAAAGTTGTTATTGATGTCCTTAGCAATGTAGTGCCTGGCATAAGCGATAATCTTGAGGGTGCCATTGACATTGCATATCGTCTTGGCCCGAAAAGAGGGGATGTTCCCACAGATCCATCATCATTTTGTTTGCACTCCGTAGTTTTCGCGACACCGTTTGGCAAGCTGCCAGAGGCTGTAAATTCCTTCTAGACAAGTTGTGACTCACTGAAGCCCTTTCACCAGAAGATAGGCTCGCCAGAGAGAAACTTTGGCCTCTTGTTAAAAAAGCTAGAGATGAGGGCAAAAAGGCCTCCTTTTGCGGCTCCTTCGCATTAATCGACAGAAAAAGATTCAATTACGTTGATGTGAGATAGTCTTGTCTCATTGTTAATGTTAATGGTTCTTAAGCACATTATCTCTGTGGACCTGTCATCAAAATTTTGAATCATGACTTGGTCATTGATCTACTCTTGAGGGCGGTCTGATTGACTAAATATTGTTAATACCCTCAAATATTATGAATCACTTTTGGTTCCTCCTGTTGAACTTACTAAGTTAACGTTAAATGCTGGATTGTAGCCTATTTATCATTGTTAATGATGTTCTGTATTCAAACTGACATTCAGTTCTTTTTGCATACTTGCAATAGAGTAACATGCAAGGTTGTGAAATATATATATATATTATTTAATTTTGTCCTCAAGGATTATGTTCGGTTATATATTGTTCCTATCTCATTTGAGAATTTTGTTTATTCAGATTTAAGAAGTGTAAGATTTGTTTTTGGAGTTTAATGGAATTTAAATTTAACTCCTTTTCTGTTGTTTCTTTAAATGTAAGGGGTTTACGTGATGCTGAGAAAAGGAAAGCTGTTTTTTTGTTCTGTAAAAGCAATGAGTCTGATATAATCCTTCTTCAGGAAACAATTTTGAAAATTTTGGAAAAATCAGTGGGGTAACACTATATATTTTAGCCACGGCTCTAATCACTCTGCTGGAGTTTTAATTCTTTTGCACAAATTTAAAGGGCAAATACTTGGGGTAAGGTCATCTGACGAAGGGAGATGTATTATTTTAGCGCTTAAACAGGATAACTCAAACTTTGTTATTTGCAATATTTATGGTTGTAATTCTCGATCGGATAATACAGGGTAGGTCTCTATTTTCTCAGATAACCTCTGAATTGAAGGAAACACTTGTTAAATACCCTGACTCTTTTGTTATTCTAGGCGGTGATTTTAATGAATGTGTTGACGGCACTTTGGACAGAACTCCTCCCAGAGGTAACGAATACGATGGTCTTCATTTTAATAGCAACATTTTATCATTATGTGCAGAATCTTCTCTTACTGATACATGGCGTTCTTTCCCCCTGATTTACACAAATTCACTTGATCTAATAGAAATAGGTCTTCCCAATCAAGAATTGACCTCCTTTTGCTCTATTGCTCAGCTCTTCAGTTTGTAAAATATATATCTCACTCATCTGCGCTCCTGTCAGATCATAAACAAATAAGTTTAAAATTGTGTAGCAATACTGATAAAATTCCTAGGTTACGTGGTTATTGGAAATGTTATAATTCACTCTTAAAAGATGTTTCCTTTAATGATAGTATTAAAAACTTACTTTCAGGCATATTCTCAAAAAAAAAAAAAAAAAAAAAAAAAAAAAACTGAGGACAGTTATAAAGTGAAATGGGAATTTTTTAAACATAAGGCTAGGCAGATTGCTATTAGACGAAGTAAAGATTTAAAAACCTCTAAAAATAAAAATATATATGAACTATTAATATATATATATATATATATATATATATATATATATATATATATATATATATATATATATATTATTGCAAAAAAAAAAAAAAAAAAAACGAACTCCAGAAGAATAATTGCATTTAAGGTTAAATCTTCAAATTAATCAAGCTTATTTGGACTTGTCTAGAGGGGTTTTTATTAGATCTAGAGCAAAATGGCTTGAGGAAGGAGAGACCAATTCCAGTTATTTTTTTTGCATTAGAGAAGAGGAATTGCAGGAAAAATTCATTGACGGCTCTCAATATTAATGGTGTCAGGTGCACAGATCCAAAATTAATTAGCCTTTTATAATGACCTTTGCACTTCTGAACTGAATATGGATAATTGTGAGAATTTTTTGGAAACAATTAGGAATCATATTCCTGTCATTGATAATGATTTTAAGGATATTTGTGAAGCCACTTTGACAATAGAGGAAATTAAATTGGCTCTATTTTCTATGAAAAAAAAAAAAAAGAAATCCTTGTTGATGGATTTTTCCGTTGAATTTTACATTCATTTCTGGGATTTAATACAGTCCCCTTTGCTTCTCATGTATAGTGAATGCATTGCTCAGAGAGAAATGACTTCATCAATGAAACAGGGTATTATTTCCCTTATCCCAAAGCCTGAGAAAGATTCTCTCTTAATTGATAATTGGAGACCAATTACAATTCTTACAGTTGATTATAAGATCTTGGCCTTGGTATACACAAATAGATTAAAATTTAAGCTTAATCATATTATTGCAGAAACAAAGTCAGGTTTTGTTAAAGGCAGGCACATTAGTAATAACTTGTTTTAGATTTATTGGATTATGCTGACTTTGTGAAATCTGATGCTATTATACTTTTCTTAGACTTTTATAAGGCCTTTGACACCATTGAGCATGAATTTCTTCTGCAATCTCTTAAATTGTTTGGTTTCGGATCTTCGTTTGCTAATATAACTGAAATGTTTTATAAAGGAATTACCAGCTCTGTCATAGTTAACATGTTCACCTCACAAAGATTTTCTATAAAACGTGGTGTCAGAAAGGGTCGCCCGATTTCCCCTTTTTCATTTATTTTGGTTACTGAATTATCATTAAGTATTATGCATAATCAGAATTTTAAAGGTATTTCCATCTTTGATAGAGAAGTTAAAATCTCTCAGCTAGCTGATGACACCACTCTATTTTTAAAAGATAAAAATCAACTTTCTATAGCCATTCAGATAATTAAACAATTCTCGTGTGCTTCTGGGTTAAAGCTAAATTTGTCCAAATATGAGATAATGTCACTGCATAAATGTGATGATGCATTAATTCAGGGTATTCCAGTTAAAGACACAATAAAGTATTAAGATATTTATGTATCAAAAAATTTAATAGCCAGACAACAACTTAATTTTTCTAGTAGATTAAAGAAGACTCAAAATATTTTTAATCTTTGGCTACAAAGAGACCTCTCTCTTTATGGTAGGGTTCTCCTCTCTAAAGCGGAAGGTCTTTCTCGCTTCGTTAATAAACTTCTCTTCGACTTTATATGGAAAAACAGGTCTCACAAACTTAAAAAAGCAGTGATATCAAGTTGTAGAAGTGATGGGGGACTTGAAGCTATAAACTTTCATAACACCATTTACACGTTTAAAATAAACTGGCTAAGAAGATGTTTAATAAATCCAAATTCTTTATGGTTCTTTATTCCTAATTATATATTCAATAAAATTGGAGGCCTCCCCTTTATCTTAAAATGTAATTATATGCATAATAAACTCCCGGTTAAATTAGCTCATTTTCATCAACAGGCTCTTCTTGCGTGGAAGTTGTGTTACGTTCACAACTTCTCACCACATAAAACTCTCTTGTGGAATAATATGGATATAACTGTTAGAAACAAATCTCTTTTTTTCACTAATTGGTTTAATAGAGATTTAATTTATATTTTTTAATTTATTTGACGATTTTGGCAATATCTTGTCGTGTGAACGCTTCATGACTGTCCATAACTTTCCTATTCCTTTCAAAGAATATAATAATGTTCTTAGAGCTATTCCCTCAGGTTTAATGCATTTGGTTAAGGGCCATATATTATACACCCACAAAGATATAAAGGATTCGGCTTTGTTGCTGGGTGGCACTGGCATTTATGACAAGAAATGTAATAATAAACATGTTTGCCAGATATTTCAGAAGAGAGACCGCATTGTTCCTCGAGGTAGATCCCATTGGGCTGCCTTAATTAATAATATAGATTGGAGAAGAGCGTGGTTGTTGCCTCATAAATATTTTCTTCCTAATAAGACCAAAGTAGTCCATTTTAAAATACTGCATAAAATATATCCTGTTAACTCAGCTGTTTCCAAATATGTTGATATTCCTAGTACCTGCACATTTTGTGGCAATGAAGAGAAAACCTTAATATATTTATTCTATTCTTGTGAGTTTGTTCAGAAATTTTGGCTTGACTTGTATTCCCATTTAAACAAACTCCCTATCTTTGCACAATCTTTTAGCTTGAAAGATACTATTTGTTATTACTCTGACTCTGCCAACAAATCTAAAGAGTATATATTCAACTTTTTTATTTTGTTCTGCAAATTTTTCATCCATAAGCAAAACTTTATGGGCTCAATTCCTACTTTTTCACATTTCCTGATTGAGGTTGACTCACTGCTCACATCTCTTTGTTTGACTAACAATAAAAAATGTGTCAGGTTTTTGGATTTATATGAAAAATGTATTTCTATTGACTCTGATTAAGCTTAAATAGCTTTCCTTTATTGCTCTTTTATTTTTATTGTTATTATTATATTTTTTACCTTGATTGTAAGCTGCATACCCCCTTATTGTGTTATATTTCTCCTCTTCTTTTTTTCTGACTTCTATCTTCTTTTATTTGTTAATGTTCTCCTGAAGGTGATTGTATATTTTCATCCAATTTCTTGTATTAAAAAAAATAAAAAATAAAAAATACTTTCGATTTCGCGACACAAAAACAACAGCATAACACAGAAGCGGAAATACGAAAAAAACTTTCAGAAACAGATTTGTGTTAAATAACTCCTCTTTGAAAACATACTCGCGGTCTTGTCCACTATAAAAGAGAATTTATAAGCAGAGCCGGCCAAGCCACTAAGCGACCTTTGCAATTGCAAAGGGCCCCGTGGCCAGCAGAGGGCCCCCTAGAGTCACTGCTAGCTAGTGGGTGAAAAAAATCATACATCAGAAGTAACATAAAATAAAAAAAATAATAAGAAATGGGCCTACAGCGCTCTTTATCAGGCATCATGATAAGCACAGTTGTTATTTATTTAGTTCTTTATTATGGTGAGTTCCCCGTGAATCTTGACCCTGACTGACCCCTATGATGTCAATGATGTCACTCGTCACCTGGTTAGTGTCTGTCAGTCAGTCACTCCGACGTCGACGATGTCTGACAAGAAACGAAAATATCTTTCTGACCATGAAAAACGACAAAAGAAGGGTTGGAAGAAGAGAAGAAGCAAGAAGATAAAGGAACGTAAATCTGTAGGCTTAATTTTCCGATACCTGTATGGATAATCTGCAGTCTAAAAGTCTTATATTGGGATCCAAACACTTACAGGGAGAGGGTGTTGTGAGGTTTTGCGCTTGTGTTCTCCGACTTCGCGTGCAGCCGTGCACGAGCGCAAGACCTCACAACACCCTCCCCTGTCAGTGATTGGTCGGAACACTATTTGTTTTAGTTTTGAGTGGTTGGTGAAACCAATTGTTTTTGCAGATCTCAGAGCCTAGGCTGCCTACAGAGACGCGTTTTTTGACGGCCTGCTTATGGGGCAGGCAGCTAGCGGATTGTTAGGAAAGATTAGATGAATGCGATCATTTATGGTTGGGCCTTTTTTGGGCCTGAAATCGCTGATACAACCTTTAATTCAATTTTTTGTTTTTTAGCAAATTACTTTTTTCCAAGGAGACCATGTATGCATGTGCGCGCACACAAATACACAAGTTTGGATTTTAATAGTTCTATTGAAATGTTACCTAATTCTTATTATTGTTACTATTAATCTTGTTTGTGGTGCTTTAGATGTTATTGTTAATTTTGTTTATTTGAAAAATTCAAACATTTAAATGTTCTATTTATCATTTATTTTATATAATATTTTATTTAAATGTTATTCTATTTGCTCTATTTCATTTAAATTATATATAGGCTGTTGTTTGTGCCTCTTAAACTCTGGTGTCAATTAAAAATGTTTCTTTGATGGTCAGTGAAAATCACTTTATCAGTCTTTTTATTCAGCAAGTTCATCAGTGTGTGTTCGTTGCACTGCACTGCCATTCAGCTCAGTGGTGTCATAATTTTCCTGTTAGACATCAAAAATGGAACTCAACTCAAGAACTCAAGGTCTTTTATTGTCACTCTGTACATGTTGCCACATAAGAACGAAATACTTACTCAGGACCAGCAGCGTAAAAAAGAGAATTAACATACAGCATACATAGAATAATTAAAACATAATTTAATAGACTAAAAAATTTAAAAATAACATAGTAGATATATATGTACAGTATAGTTATATACTGTAAGGTAGTTATATACAGTAAGGTAGTCATTGCTTTTCTTTAGGCCTTACTTAAAACGGTCAAAGGGGCCTCCAACCAAATTTTGCTTAGGGCCCCCAAAGGTCTAGGGCCGGCTCTGTTTATAAGTATTTAAGCATTATGCCTGTCGCTTGTCAGCAATTAATTCTCATATCTCTCAGACGGATCAGATTGGATTAAATATAGAAAAACAATGTCCGCGAGTGTTAAAAATAGTAGAGTCTGTGCTAAAGTTATAGCCTACCTGTACAAATGTTTTCTAGGACAAAAAACGGATCAAATCCAGCGAGCTACGCTTTCTCTCTTTCTATCTGCGTAGTGTCCTCGCTGCAGGGCTGGGAAATGTGGGAAATGCTGGAATGTGGGAAATCCCGAGGCGTTTGGAATCAGAGTCGAATCTTATCTCTGGGTGTCTCTCAAACGGAAGGATGCACACATTTAAATTCACGAAAATAAACTGAAAGAAAACGAGTCGGTACTGATCATCTGAATGTTAGGATGCAGCTTTCTGTTTTAGAAGCACCATTCCCCTCTCTCAGGCTCGCTAAAAACCCTAAATTATAACCAGCAAACACAACAACGTTGTAAAACAGTTTATTATTATTATTATTATTATTATTATTATTCACGTTGTGAAAAGGTCGTTTTTTTTCAACAATTAAGATGAAGCTGGCAAAGTCTTGTTTTCCAGTTGTTTTGACTTGAATTTAAAAATCAAATATTAAATAAATTAATTTATAACACACAGTTTTGTTACACAACTTCAATGGTTGTGTCTTGTTACAGATGAGACAAACATTTTGATGCTGGTTTAAGCCACAGAACTATAATTGAACACATACTATAGAAAATTAAACCAATACATCATTTATTTTGCTTTAAATACAATCTTCTACCGCAGCTTTAAAGACTGTCTTGTTACAGATTTCTTTAAGAACATTTTGCTATGTATTTAATATGACAAATTTAGTTTTTTTTTAGTTTTTTTTCACTCATCGTATTTATTCACAAAATATGAAAAGTAATATGATATGGGTAGTTCACACACACATCTAAACAAGCCAAAAGCATAAATATATACCAATAAAAATAAATTGTAGAATACAAATTTGAAATTTACACATGAAAACTATGCAATGACTGGCAAATTTGAATATGAGCAAATTAACAAAGTCCAAGAAATTTCAGTCCATAGATATTTCAACAGAGAGAAGAAAAAAAAAACATTTTAATTTGTGAAATGTAAAGTATTTAATTTCAACTAGTTAAAAATTATTTTATTGCAGTTATAATAATAATCAAATTACAATCTTAATACTTGTTTGTACTAAACGTAATGCTTATATTTTAAGGATTTTGTTTTTCAACACAAATTACAGGTACATGTACTGTACATTATTGTTTCTCCTCTATGCCCTGCCTTCTAAAACGCTTTTACAAAGCTCATCGGTCTGAAAAGCGAGGTGTGCTGTGATTGGCCAGCTATCCAGTGTGTTGTGATTGGCCGAATACCTCAAGCATGTGACGGAAATGTTACGCCCCTTAACACACTGTGATGCCCTGTCCGGCCGGAGCGACGAGACATAAACATTAAAACCCATTATAAATGTGGTATAAACATGATTTCTAGTCGTGTCCTCTTTTGGAAGGCCAAACAAAGTAGTTTTCCTTTCTCAACGAAAAAGCGTCACACACCGCGGCCTTGAGTGAGCCGCAGCCAGGTGAGCAGAGGCAGGCGGATTCTATGAAGGAGCGTACCTTGTGCTTGCGGCAACCAAATGTGACGACCCCGGGCTGGACTCTTCTTCACTCAGAGTCAGTCAGAGATTCACTCAGAGTCAGTCAGAGACGCACAGATCTTCAACAGTGACACACACTGCTGCGCTTTCACTTTAAACAACAGCAAAACACTGTCAGAGCGCCAGAGATCCACTCAAAGTCAGTCAGAGGTTCACCCAGAGTCAGTCAGAGATTCACTCAAAGTCAGAGACACACAGATCTTCAACAGTGACAAACACTGCTGCACTTTCACTTTAAACAACAGCAAAACACTGTCAGAGTGCCAGAGATCCACTCAAAGTCAGTCAGAGGTTCACCCAGAGTCAGTCAGAGATTCACTCAAAGTCAGAGACACACAGATCTTCAACAGTGACAAACACTGCTGCACTTTCACTTTAAACAACAGCAAAACACTGTCAGAGTGCCAGAGATCCACTCAAAGTCAGTCAGAGGTTCACTCAAAGTCAGTCAGAGATTCACTCAAAGTCAGTCAGAGATTCACCCAGAGTCAGTCAGAGATGCTCAGATCTTCAACAGTGACAAACACTGCTGCGCTTTCACTTTAAACAACAGCAAAACACTGTCAGAACCACAGAGATTCACTCATTCAGAGAGTCAGTCAGAGATTCACTCAGAGTCAGTCAGAGATTCACTCAGCCAGAGATTCACTCAAAATCAGTCAGAGATTCACTCAGAGATGCTCAGATCTTCAACAGTGACACACACTGCTGCACTTTCACTTTAAACACAGCAAAACACTGTCAGAGCGCCAGAGATTCACTTAGTCAGTGAGATTCACTCAGAGACTCACCCAGAGAGTCAGATAGAGAGTGATTCAGAGAGTCATTCAGAGATTCACTCTGAGTCAATCAGAGATTCACTCAGAGAGTCAGATAGAGAGTGATTCAGAGAGTCATTCAGAGATTCACTCTGAGTCAATCAGAGATTCACTCAGAGAGTCAGATAGAGAGTGATTCAGAGAGTCATTCAGAGATTCACTTAGAGTCAGTCAGAGATTCACTCAGAGTCAGATAGAGAATGACTCAGAGAGTCATTCAGAGATTCACTCAGAGACATTTACATTTATGCATTTAGCAGACACTTTTATCCAAAGCGACTTACAGTGCATTCAGGCTAACTTTTTTTTACTCACTCAGAGAGTCAGTCAGCGATTCACTCAGAGATTCAGATAGAGAATGATTCAGAGAGTCATTCAGAAATTCACTCAGAGTTAGTCAGAGATTCACCCAGAGAGTCAGATAGAGAATTATTCAGAGATTCACTCAGAGAATGAGTCAGAGATTTACACAGAGAGTCAGATAGAGAATAATTCAGAGAGTCAGATATAGAATGATTCAGAGAGTCATTCAGAGATTCACATATGCCATAGCTATGCATGACTTCACACTAGACAAATGCTGCCAAGGGGAATACACCTAAATATTCAGTCAAGTCATGAATGAATGCATGTGTTAATGAAACTATTAGGCTTTATTTGATTTACATGACATGAATAAATGAGTAAAAGAATAAATAAAAGTAACCATCACAATAAATAAACAAGTCAACAACACATGAAACAAAGCTTTATTCAAACATTGTTCTGAGCATGCGCATTCCAACTAGCCGGTGTTTTCACAGACATTTTCAACCTCTCCCTCTGTCTGTCTGTGGTTCCCTCGTGCTTCAAAAAATCCACCATTGTGCCCATACCAAAGAAAAATAAAATCACATGCTTGAATGACTGGAGGCCCGTTGCTCTCACACCCATCTTCAGTAAGTGTTTTGAGAGACTCGTCAGAGACTACATCTGCTCTGTGCTGCCTGCCTCACTGGATCCGCTACAATTTGCATATCGCAGCAAGCGTTCTACAGACGATGCTATTGCTTTCACCCTACACACTGCTCTCTCCCACCTGGAAAATAAGAACACCTATGTGAGAATGCTGTTTGTGGACTACAGCTCAGCATTTAACACCATAGTGCCTGCCACACTTGTTGCGAAGCTCCAGACTCTGGGACTAAACAGATCTCTGTGCAGCTGGATCCTGGACTTCCTGACAGGCAGAAGCCAGGTGGTCAGAATGGGCAACAACACTTCATCCCCGCTGACCCTCAACACTGGTGCTCCTCAGGGCTGTGTCCTCAGCCCGCTCCTGTACTCCCTGTACACACATGACTGTACAGCCACACACAGCTCCAACGTCATCATCAAATTCACTGATGACACAACGGTGATAGGCCTGATCACCGACAACGATGAGACGGCCTACAGAGAGGAGGTGAGCACCCTGACTAAATGGTGTCAGGAGAACCATCTCTCACTCAACATCGACAAGACTAAGGAGCTGGTGGTGGATTTCAGGAGCAGAGAACACACACCCATCACCATCGACAAGACACCTGTGGAGCGGGTTAGCAGCTTCAAGTTCCTCGGTGTAAACATCAGTGAAGATCTCACCTGGTCTACACACACTGATGCAGTGCTGAAGAAGGCACATCAACGCCTCTTCTTCCTGAGACGGCTGAGGAAGTTTGGAATGAGCCCCAGCATCCTCAGATCATTCTACACTTGCACTATAGAGAGCATCCTGACGGGCTGCATCACTGCCTGGTTTGGAAACAGCACCGCTGGCAACCGCAAAGCTCTGAAAAGGGTCGTGCGAACTGCCAGCCACACTGTTGGAGGTGAGCTTCCCTCCCTCCAGGACATCTACACCAGGCGGTGTATAAGGAAGTCCCGGAGGATCATCAGTGACTCCAGCCACCCGTCCCACAGACTGCTCTCTCTGCTGCCCTCAGGAAGACGTCTCCGCAGCATCCGATCCCGCACTAGCCGACTGAGGGATAGCTTTTTCCCTCAGGCTATCAGACTTATGAACAGTCTGAACTAATACACCCTACAGCATACTCCACAATATGGTATGCCACACACTGCACTTTAATTTTAACTTTAACAGTTCAGCACCAAACTATTTAATACAATAATCTACCTGCTACCACTGGATACCATCCAATCCATATCAATAACATTCTGTATCCAGCCCACGTACACTCTGTTGCACCTTAGCATATTTTCATGCATATATATGTCTACATAATGTAGAATGTGTACATTCTGTGTGGTGTATAATGTGTAGTGTTAACTGTATGTATGTACATATGCGTGTAATGTATAGTGCTAACTGTAAGTATGTCTAATAGTACACTGTGTGTACTGACTATATGTATGTGCATATTGCATATTTTCACCTGTTGAAGTCTGTATGGTTATATGTTAACTGTTTCTGCAATTTCTGGAGCACGCTCCCAAGAATTTCACTCACCAAGGCACATGTGCTGTGGTGATGTGACAATAAAAGTGACTTGACTTGTTTTTGAAAGTTTACAGGCGGTGAACCCACATCCGTCCATCACGTCCCTCACTGCTGCAGTCAGACTGAATCTGATCATGACGAGAGAGGGACATTGAGTCCTTGTCTGAGTGCACAGAGAGGATGAGGAAGACCACGATGACGCCCCTGAACCACACAACCCTGAACAAGAGCAGAAGAACACATGCGGGACAATCTGACTGCTGCTGTGTCTGCTCCAAACATCTGTGTGCTGCTCTCCATAAACACCACTACCTGAGAAACACTTAGACAGAGTGAAACGCTTTATATCTCATGCTGTCAGCATTCTATTTATTTGTTAAATTTAATTTCATATTTTAACAATTGCATGCTAATTTGATATAGCTTCATTACTTGTGTGGTGTAGTGAACTGGACTGGTCAGCAGAAGGTTGCTGGATCACTCTCGGCAGCTGTCTTTACTCCAGGTGGCTCCAGAGGGATTGAGGTCCCTGTAATAAGAGCACTGTAAGTCACTTCAGATAAAAGTGTCTGACAAATTAATACATGTAAATGTAATTTTTGTAAATGCTTTTTTGTGTCTTGGACGCAAGCGCTCAATAAAGCTGCTTATTTCTTAAAGTTTTTTTTCTTCAGGTTCTACTATAATATTAATGCATGCATATATTTCATACAGTTTCTATTTGGGGCTTTAAAGGGTTAGTTCATCTAAACATATAAATTCGGTCATTATTTACTCACCTCCATTCTGTTCAGTCCTTGTGTGTGTGTGTGTGTGTGTGTGTGTGTGTCTGTTTTCCTGAACACAAAAGGTGATTTCGGTCAAGTTTCTCCTGCTGGTTTGTGTTCATACAGTATCAGTCAGTGGAGCCTGACTTTCAGATTCTTCATGACATTATCTGATGATGCTTTTGAAGCTTCTGAAACTCAGGTTTTATTGACTGATGAACAGAAACCAGCAGAACAAACTTGACCAAAATCACATCCTCAATGTCTTTTGGTCTTTCTCTAGATGCTCTCACTTCTCTGGGCTCACTGAAGATGAAGAGACCACAGCAGCATCTGGTCCTGATGAGAAAACAAGGTCAGATGCAGTGATGGAGCGTTTCATTCATGACACATGATCATTTCCAGGATGCTGCTGTGGTCTTCTTCATCCTCAGTGCACACAGCAGTCTGCACACATTCAGATCCTGCAAAGAGGCGCAATCACAAAACAAAAGCAGTCATTTTAACAGCACAGTGTCATTTCATTTCTGTATTAGAAGTAACAGAATGATCTTACTTTATATTTTGGTTTCCGGTTTTTCTTTCTTCACCTGCTCAACCACAAAAGATCTGCATCAAATGAACTGCAATCAAAAATCAGAAAAGTGCCATTTGAAATGACTGAGAGTCTGTGATGGCAGTGATTCCTTCATCAGTGTCTCTGCTGCAGATAAACACACCTGTGTCTCATGTGTTCCTGTAAGATCCAGACAAGAGTCAGTCTCCTCTGTGATTTATCTGTGATATACTACATTTACATGTTGTGTTCACTCGCTTTTTATCCAACACACATTCCTCAAATGTAGACAGTGAACTCTACAGAATAGCACACACACATCTCTCACTCAGATGTCTGTTCATGTTGATTTGCTCATCTGCAATTCTCTTAGAACATTTTCCTGTTTCATATTAAATAGATATTTAATCGTCTTTAAGATGTATATGGTTTATGTAAACAATGCTAACACACGTAACATTTCTAATGTTATATACCGCATTCATAACATCAGAGTATTTCCAACATCTTACCGTTTTCTATGTGAAGAGGGGAAACATTAACTGATGATGATTGAAATGATAAAACTCTTTAAATATACTGTAAGTGTTAGCAGACACACACACACACACAGCACCGAGCCTGATGAAAATAATGCAGATATGATTGTGTAAAAGTGTTGCTCAAACAAAAGGTGTAGAGAGTATTTTACAATTGCGTGAAAATAACGAACTATTCACCTCAGAAAACCGCCACACTAGCTGTGTCCCAAACTGAAGTGCATAGACTCCGAAGTGCGAATGCGTAACTGCGGCGCGACGAAGACTGACGAGTTTCGAAAGCGACTTCAAATGCGCCCTTCATTTCCCATGAAAATGAAGTGTACATCTTAAGGACACTTCGCACTCTTCTATATCCCAGAATCACTTGCGTGCATCGGACGAAGGTGTTTATATTCAGAGGCAGGTGAGAGTTCTGTGGAGGACTTCACATTGAAATGTAAGTATTGTGTTTTCATTTACTCAAATACCTAGCGAAAGTGTTTAAAGCCAGGTGTTTTTTTTTTTTTACATAAAGCCCACAAACAATAAGACAGCCGCTATATAAGGCAATGGTCTTTCCCTTTGTTGTGTTTTTGAAGAGCTGTCATGCAAAATTTGTCTACAAATGTTTTAACCAAACTTAAGCACTTCAGTATTTTGTATGAATGTCCTGCTGTGTCATATTTTGTGTTTTCATTTTCTTTTGTTTTAATACTATTCTGGAGAAAGTGAGCATGTGTTTTTGTTGTTAACAGGCATGGTTTATTTGTGAAGTGTCCTGAGACAGGTGAGGGAGCGAGTGGACAGGGAGGACATCAAACTCAAACAAACACATTCTTCATTAGCCAAGAGAAAACAGTGGGAAAAAATGAGTACATTACAGTTTTTCCAATATATTTTTTAAATGTTATATTGTCAATGAAACAACCTAATTTCTGTAGTTTATTTTTGTGACGCAAGTTAAAAATGAAATGCATAAATTGTATACATTATTCATTTTTTGTGTGTAATTTATTCGTATATAAGCCTGAGTACTTTCTGTACATTTTGTATTTTTGTTTTGCATATTCACATGTGTAAATAAAAGAAAAGTGCTTATGTACATTGTTAATTTTTTTTAATGTAGCTTATAATTTTTTTTTCTTTTATATGTTTATTTGTTTGTCCTGTAAATACTTTTTTACACATTAAAACAAATTGCTCTATACATAACAGAAAGTACTTTTTACAACCATTTACAACATAGCTCAGGTTTAACATCAGAAAACAGCATCAGTTTGAGTCCGGCCCTGCCTCCATGTGTTCTGGGGTCTTCAGGAGGTGGATCTCTTGGTGAAGGCCAGCACCTCCTCAGAGACTCGGAGGACAGAGCGGTGACAGTGGAACGAGGCACATGTCAAACACTCTGGAGACCATCTGTATGATGTACCGCTGGCAGACAGAAGAGAAACACCAGGCTCTGGATCGTGGCACACCATCACTGTTGCCGTTCACTTCCCAGTAGATCCAGCAGCACAGTCAGGGTCTCCCTGCTCAGAACAAAACCATTAAACACCTGTCCAGCGCTAACACATTCAGCTTTATCCTGCAGTACAGGGGTCTGGTCTGATTTAGGGAAAGAAGGAAAAGAGAAACTGTTTAGAGCTATGACAACATAATTAGTACAAGAAATATTGACATACTTTAGTAAACTACTTTTAGTAACTACCAATACCATATTGGGGAAAAACTACTAGTCATATTTAAAACCTTAGCTGAAGGGATAGTTCACCCAAAAATATAAATTACAAACCTGGAGCAACTGAAGGGTGAGTAAATGATTACAGGATTTTCATTTTTGGCTGAACTAACCTTTAAGTAAAAGTATTATCTTGCATACTCTAATATACTTAAGGTATTGAGAGTAAAAGTAAAGGTATGTGCAGTATTGTCTGAATAAAATAATTTATCAGGATGGTTTTACATTAATAATACTGCTGCACTTCTGTGTATGTTGCAGTTTACTTCTAAATATGTTCAAGGTTATTAAATTTAAAGTTGCTGGACATTAAGCTGTACTATGCTCTATTTTTTTTAATACAGTTTTATTTTTATGGTTAACTGCCTAAAAAAATACGTGTTGCAAACCTGTCTACATATGGTCAGGACAATAAACTACATAAAATTGCACCTTTGTAAGATATCAGTCAGGATTTGAACTGCTATGTGTGTATTTTGTAGTTTTTCATATGTATCATTACATTATTCAAGTAAGCTCCAAGCATTTAAAGTTGTAATCCGACGAAGATCGCAGCAAACCAGTGTAGTTTACCTGGCCTCGGTCTTGGCTAAGCCTGAGGTTCATCACCGTCTCCTCCATTATGAGTAAATCATAAAAACAAAAACGAGCAGTTCTGGCTCCACCTGTCCTGGCAGGACTGTCCTCTCGTCAGCACTCTTCTCGCACCGTTGCTATGCGACAGAGCGCTAATCGGAAACACCTGGTGACGGAATTAGGAAATCCTGTGAAGGCGGAGCATCTCACGCACTTCGGAGCACCCTTCGTGCACTTCGGAGGTCTGGTCTTCGAAGTCCGTGGCCTTCGAAGTGTGCACACTCAACTTTGGGACACAGCTACTGAAGCGCGCGCGCGAGTGGTGACGTCATCGGCTCTTCTTTGGTGTTTATTGGCGGGTGGCAACCTAACTGTTCGGTGCATTACCGCCACCAACTGGAATAAAGTATGGATCAGGATTTTGCTTGAAGGACAAAATAAACCATAAAAACCAGTCAAAACAAACTAGAAATGAAAAAAAAAAACACCTAAAAAAAATAAACTATATTATTTTATATAAATTGTTTTAACCAAATTATGATGACCAAATGTCCCAGTGTCATTAATCCAGACTATGATCCCCTGTCTTGGTTTCCATCAATCTTGTATTTTTTAGGTAAATCATGAGATGTTTGAGCACATTCCAAGTACTTCCTTCTAAAAGCTTCTGAACATTAACATTTACAATGTCTTTCTTTATCATTTGAATCATTTCCCTTCTTTCCTCCTTATATTTCCTGCACTCCAATAACACACGTAACGCTGACTCTCCTGAATATTATAAATGATTATAAAAAATAACAATAACAATAACACACGTAACACTGACTCTCCTGAATATAATAAATGATTATAAAAATAAATTTTATACACCATCATTTTTGTTTCTATAAGTGTGAATTAGTGACGGCTGGTGCTAAAAAAAAACACTTTTGGGGGTGTGCAAACAAACTGAAAAATTAAACTGTTAGTAATGCAGGACTGTAAATAGTCATTTATCAGGTGATTATGTATCATTACTGCTAGTTAAAATATTAAAAATGTTAAAGTTAAAGTCAGCTGTTAAAGAATGCAATAAATGTACCATGAATCAGTGAATTTGATTTCAGTGTGGGTTTATTATCAGTATCAGTTTTATAGTAGTATTATCAGTATGAGTTAAGTAATCAAGGTAATCATTCAACACACACACACACACACACACACACACACACACACACACACTATGAAGGTGCCTAATCACTGGCCAGTAGCACTATTTGAACATATATTTTGCTCTCCTTTCTTTCTGGCTTGCAGATTTCTCCCTGGTGTTCTTTCTGGTTGAAATCAGTCATCTCAGTCCCAGTCTCTTCTCCAGTGACAGCATGAACAATGCATTCAGCCTCTCCTGGGTCCTGCTGTTTCTCAGAGAAGTCTTCATTCTTTTCAAGGTTGAGAAGCAGCTCTCAGATCACTTCTGCTGTGGTCATGGGTGTGCTGATGAGGATCTTGAGGAGAGTGACAGTCTCTGAAAAGACTTCCTCAAGATTGTTCTCCATAAACAGCTGGAGAAGGTCCACAGCACCACGATAGCTTCTGAACTCTTCCTTGCAGTAGATGAGACTAAGCTATTAAAATATTATAAAATCATCAAAGACATGAGAAGATATTAACAAGTGCCCGTGGAGGGTAAATGAATCAGTGCAGTTGAACTTTTCTTTCTGATAGTTTCCTCTGATAGCTTTCTATGAAATCCTGCAGATTAACATGGACTGCAATACAAACTTAGCTCTGCTGCGATCCGTTCCTGGACCTCTGGACTGATGACCGCTGCCTCTTCAGTTGAGAACCACCTTCACTGCTTCGGTCAACCAGGGAATGGAGAGAATTTCTGCAAAGGAGGAGGAACAAAATGTATGAGTAATAATAATAATAATAATAACAGATGCAAAAGTAGGAATACAGCTGTTACCTGATCTTCTGTATGTCCTGCTGGAACTGCTGGATGCTCCTCTTAATGTGAACTGAATCTATGTCCTTCTTCTGGAGTTTTAGCATGTTTTTTTCTTCATCTGAACGCCTTGTGAAGGGGTATTGTTGCAAAGATAAAACCGAATTTTCTTTCATTTCGAGATATTTCGCTTGCTTCCACATTGATCAGAACCTGTCAGTCAAATGACAATCTGCTGACAGTGTCTGGAACACAGCATTAGATTAACATTTCAGTAAACGAGCGTGTACTACAATCACGAGTCATTCTATTCACCTTGTTCCGCCCCGCCCACTTTTAATACTTCTCATTTCCGCCTTTTGTCATCCGACGTCCGCTAAACTGATACGGCACTTCTGTTTATAGCTTACTATAACTGTGGCGAAATGACAAAGAACGTTAATACTGTAAATGTTATAAATTGGAAGCACGATGAACATTTCTTAAGACTATCAAATGGTCTCAAATTGTCCCATCCATCGTCGCTGTTAACGTGGGTGATGTTAGAACGAACGTGCACCCAGCCAGTCGAGCAGTATACACCTCTCAGCGTGGGTGCTGGACAGTTCTTTTGTGTTGTTAACATTCACTAAGTTATAAATGTTTAAAAGTATATTAACGTGTTTGTGACATACAGTACACAGCTGCTGACTTGATGACCATCATCAGACTAAGTATCTTGTCTAATCTCTTAATTGTACAGTGGAGTAAGGTGAGTGAACATTTATAAATTACACATTAGAAAAGCAGGAGGCTGAACCTTGGAAGTGAAAAACGCCTTATATTCAGGTGTGCATTATTATTAGGCAGATTTTCTTTTACAGATAAAATGAGCCAAAAAAGATTATATATCACTTATAAAAGATCAAATACAAAATGAATAGTTATTAAGATTGATGTGGTTTGGAATTGGTAAAATATACCAAAAAATATGATCAGAAAATCAACTTGCCTAGTAATTCTGCACAGTGTATATGCAAAATGTAAGGTAAAGGTAAGATTTGGTAGGTGTACACTGAGTGTAACATTAAGTCTAATCAATGAATAATGTAGGTAAATGTCAAGTGTAATAATAATGAATGATTCTGAAATAAGACAACTATGAAAGCTTTGAAATGTATTTTAAGTTTGCCATGTTCTGTACAGGGCTGAGGGCCTGTAAGCTGCTCATCTGGGTTCCATCACAGCAAGTTCTGCTACATGTCCCATACAATGAGCAGTTCTGTGCCAAGACTGCAGCTAGACTAAAAACCTTTTATTTTAAGTATATGCTTCCTCGTGTCAGATAAGTTTCAGGCAGGCTACCTGCTGCTTTCCACAAGATACTTGCAGCTTTGTAAGTAAGCAGGAATGAGAATAATTAGAGTTAAGGATAGGATATTAGGTAATTGGGGTGGGATGTAGAGGGTGTGTGTGAAGACTGGAACTATATTAAATAAGTTGTTTTAAATCAGTTGTGTTAAACAAGAGACAGACTGTGATTTGTGTTTTAGAAAATGTATAATTTATTATAAGTTGTATAAAATCATTTGTGATTTGTTGATCAGTGTTTGTTGTTTTCAGGAAGCAAGAGACACTTTCTACTGACCATCCTGTAAAATTTCACCGTTTAATTTCCATATGTAATAAACTAAGATGGAATTAACTTGCAAACTTGACATGACTTATTCCTTCAAATCAGAGGTTAAAGATAAAAAATGATCAAACTAAGATAAAAAAAAAAACTATTCACAGCAGGTAATGTCAGGTGACATTGTAAAGGTTCATTAAAATAACTATTACAGCAGGTAACTTCTGGTGACTTTCAGCAAGATCAGGGGCATGTGGATGTGATCACCCTCACAGTTGTCCACTGCATCACTGGCTGCCATCAATACATCTGTGGAAATAATTAAACATTTTTACATTAGTACTTAAAATACATTATGAGAATTAATATATGATGGGACCCATACTTAGAACAGTGTGTGTGTGAGAGAGAGATGCATTAAAAACAAAACTGTATACACACTCTAACTGTAGTGTTCAAACGTAGGTCACTATCTGAATGAGAAATGTAGCTAGCTGGTGCTCCTCTTCAGGTGGTGGGTGTCAATTGTAAAGTGCACCACGACACTCCGACCGCTTCGCATTGTGTTCGTAACATCGTTGCTGCAATTGTTTTTTAATACAATTTTTATGCAGCCCCTAACTGAGCATATAATACTTGATATATTTGCGTTCTGTTATCTAGCCACTAGCTTAGGTACGTCAGGTCCTTCAGCCGGAAGTAAGATGACAAAACCAACGCAATGGCGGCACCGTTGTTGCCATGGAAAATAATTTCTGTGCTGAATTCAGACGCTTCTCACTGGATCTCGAAGCACTGCTGCATCTGCGCAGTAACAGTGTCACCAAATCAACTTTGTCTCTCGAGTAAAGCTGTTCTGAGCTCGAACAAGTTTGTTTGTGTCGCGGTCCGAGCTGATAAACTCAGCGCCGTTTAGTTTCGCTTTCGTTTCGTTTGTTGTTTCTCAAATGCAACAGAAATGGAAGAGCTTATGATTCGAGACCACTCACAGAAATTAGGCGCAGCGGCAGAAAAAAAAATGGTCACAAAATGCGAACATTTGATCGCAGTCTGGAGCCCTGCTCAAGAGAACATGCACATGTTACAGTTGTCAGGCGGGTAATGTCAGTTTTATAATCATTTATCATTAAATGTTTTAGGCGTACATTTCTTGTGAGGGTCAACTATGCGCAACAATGACTTTTTATTGCTGCATCATATGTTTTTTGGTTACGTTATGATGATATCACACTACTGTATGTCCATGCCAGGCATTACGTGTAGATCACAGATGTGTGGATTGGATTTGAACAGCCCTGAACAATCATCACACACTTTTTACAGTGTTTATCTTGCCATCCCTGAAATACTTTTGATGATAATGAAAATAAAGTAGTCTTTAATTAGTATGTCGTTTTTGAGTGGTTTTATATATATATTGAGGACATTTTACAAGGTAAATCATATTTGCAAGCACTGATACTTAAATGTTTGTCTAATATTTTAACATGTACAGTAAGTTCTGTAGCTATACAAGTTTCTATGTTGAACTGCACTTTAATTCAAAGTTGTTTTTTATGTATTTTAATATGACTTTAATGGTACTTTTGAAGGTTTGAGGAAGAAGAAGCAGAGAGGCCTGTTGAGGAACAGAGATTCAGAAGAACAGAAGAAGAACAAGAGCACACAGACGCTGATAGAACACAGAGTCCAGACTTAAAAGAGCTTGTAGAAGAAGAAGAGGACATTTTATCAGAGAACAATGAAGAAGTGAGGATGAAGAACAGATCGAAGGACAACAGACAGAAAGAGCAGAGGAAGAAGAAGCAGAGAGGACTGTTGAGGAAGAAGGAGAGATGAAAGAGACTAAAAACACTACACAGACAAAAGAGATGAAGAAACAGACAGAGAAAAGAAAGATTATTGCACTTAAGATGAATGAAATGAAAGACAGAAGAGAGATAGAGAGAGTCATATTAAAACCAGAAAAAGACTGTAGATAAAGGAAAATGTTACACTCCTGTTACTCATTAATGTGAGAAAGAGTAACACACAACGTGGCTAATTAGTCCCTCCTTCTAAATAAAAGAGTGAATGGTTGATTGTAAAGTCACTCTTCATCTCAACATCTTTCAGAAGCTGCGGTTGCTGTAGTTTATTCTGAGATACGTGTGTATGACTGCACATGAGCATCAGCTGCTGCAGACTGAAAAGAGCTTCTTTTTAAATGCTTTATGAACATAGTTAACATTGGCTCCTCAGTCTCGGGTGGCATCTGTGGCTCAGTTTTGGTGAAGATGATACGAATCCTAAATGATGATTTTTTTTGTTGAGTTATGTTAAATGAGGTATAAAGATGGAAATGTAATGGTAATTTGTTTTGTAACTGGCTCTTTTTTCTTACCTAATTCACAGGGACGTGAAGAGGTGTTGGTGCATTGGTTTCCGTGTCCATCCTGGTAAGAAGAAGTAAACCTACATGACAACTTAAATCACCGCTGTAATCTTCTCATTTATTATAATTTGTGTGTATGAAATATCCAGGAGCTGGAGCTTATCCCAGCAACCACAGGCCAGAAGATTGAAAATGACCCTGAAGAGGTGACCAGTCTGTCACAGAGATGACACACACAATATTGATCAAATAAAATCATCCTCTAGTCCCTGATTAACTATACCTGCATGTTTATATACTTGTCTATTCAGTAAATATCTGGATATGAACAGCCATATTCTCAGACTAGAGGCTAGATGTACAAGAGATATTATATTGTCATATATTAGCACACTGACACAGATTGCTCCAAATGTGTCTCAGTGAGTCGAGTCTAGAGAAAGTCAAGTACACTACTGCAGAAATGCAGAAGATATTTAGTAAATATCATAGTAGAAATATCAAAAATGTACCCTTGTATAGTCAAACAATGCTTTTAATAATACAAAACAGAAGTTTTTCAAAGAAGTCTTTACACGTCTCTTCTGAGAAAGTTCAGTTGTGACGAACAGTTATAGTTCATGTATAGTTCAGATGAGAAACTGTGAGAGGAAAACACTTCTGTAAAAATATTATTTGCAGTCTTTTAATTTTATTTTTTTTTAATGTTATCCAATGCTGTTTTAAAGGGGTTTCGATTAAATATTACTTTATCAATCAGTCATTTTTTTATATAACTGACTACCTTTGCCAGACTGCCAGATACCTTTTCTTTTCTTTCTTTTTTCTTTTCTTTTCTTTTCTTTTCTTTTCTTCATCGTGGCACAATCTGGAGAAGTACCTGGCTGACAGAGGTTGATTTTTCTGAGCACTTATGTTTGTCTTTAAACAGTTTGTCGTATCAATAAACACTGGGAAATTACTACAAATGTGTGCATTCATTACGCCTTTTATTTATTAATTTTTTTTAAAAAAACTAAAAGCTGTGTGTGAAAAGCATCCATATGGGAAAACAAACTTATTACATTAATGTACATTATTCGGTATTAATACAAATAGTATTTTTTTTGCTGTGGTTTGCTACAGAACATTAGAAAAATAACAATTTAATAATAATTAGCTACAAAAATGAAAGTAGGCTACTGTTTTAGCTGTACAAGAAGAATGAGCTAATATTCATGTAAACATTTACAAATAATATTTATGTGACGAGGGGGCGGGGCCAAGAGCCGTGGGAGCGGAGAGAGGCCGGTGGAGTAAGTGATGATGCTCCACTCACCGGTCTCGAGTCCCACGGAGGAGCTCGGGGAGGATAAAAGGAGGAGTGACGACAGTAAAGCACGAGAGAGGACCAGGCCTGGGTTTATGTTGTTTTGTTTGTGTTTGTGTGCGGCAGTCGTCTATTTTCAGTTTCTCCACCGGCCTTGCTCCGTTCCCACGGCTCTCGGCCCCCGCTGCACTCACCAGAACTTAAAATAAAGTTTTAAATAATGTGAAGCTTCATATGTGCCACCTGCTGTCTATAAAAGACTGAAGTGATGATGAAATCAGATGCTGCTTCCAGACCTGAAGAGCTCTCCGGCTCCAGAACCATCGCTGATATTGCCTTGAGCAGAGAACTTACTCAGATTTATACTTTATTTAATACTTATACAGTAGTTGTAGAATATTTACTAATTGTAATAAATAAACTGACTTGTAGTATATAACACAAGTCTGCCTCCCTGGCATTGATTTATAGCTAAGAACAGACCACGGAGAAGACTTCTGTGACCGGTTTTGTGAAGATGAACTCAGATGATTATGAGATAGAACAGATCTGACTTACTTTACCTCCCTGAGAATAAATAAAATAAGGTCGAAGCTGTAGGACATTTAGCACAATATATATCTTAAACATCTCTAAGTTTTTTACCTTTTAACTTTTCTTTGATATGAGCAACTCACATATCTGCAGAGAGAAACAAAAACAAGCATGTGAGTGCATGGGACATGATAATTAAAAATTCAAAGAGTATTGAAACACATCAAATCAATGAAATCCGATGTTTGTCTGTTTGTGCTTCAGTGAAGGCAGCACATTAATTTAATGGCTGGAAAAACAAGTGCATTCAACTGTTTGAACACACACCAGCCAATCAGAATCGAGTATTCAGACAGACCAAGTTGACATTAACCACAGTTTCTGTCTAGAGTTATTTTTTCTAGCTGACTCTGGAATTTATGTACACTGAAATAAAGTGCATATGCCTTGTCATTAATCTAAAGAACATTTTATACTTGATCCCACTTAAATAATTTACGTTTCTGTCTTGTCATTGAGTTAAATTAAATCTTCTGTTTAGTTAACTGAAAGTAAAAGTAAGTTTTGTTGGTGTAAATTAAAGTATTTCCTGATCGTCTGCTTCGCTGCGTCTCAGTGTTCATACTTACACTACGCCCTTAAAGTATGTACTCTTTTGGTGAAGAAAAAGTACACACTTTTGAGTGTGTAGTAGAAGAGTAGGCAAGCTTTTTTTTTTTTCTCGCGGGAGCGCGCACACGTTACATTAGAAACTGAACCGGAATGATCCTCGTCAGAGGAGCTGAGGGGTGTGTAAAAGATGTTTCATGTCTTAATGCTAGAGAAAACATCGACTGAACAAACTAGATATTGTCACGAGCATCTAAATGCTTATATAGAAAAGAAATGAAACATTAATGCTGCTGCTGTCTGCTAACATTTTAGGCTACCACTAAGAATTGTTTCCTTATGAGATGTTTAGCGCTTATTATATATAACATATTCTGATTATCTGATAAATGTAGGTCTTTATTCTTATTACTGTTTAGAGTAATTACCCAGTAATGTTGGAGATCCCACAGTTTGCTCTTATAAATGCATATGATGCAGTCACTGAATCTGACAAAAACACATAATAACAACCGCATAAACACATTTCATTACACAAAATAATGTTGTTTTTAGCAGCATCATATGACCCTTTAAAGGAGAAGCAAAGAGGATCGGTTGCCAACCTGACAGTAAAGCTCATTAATACTCAAAAACCATTATTCAACAGCTGACTGTCCTAAACTAATGTCTAAAAAAAAAAGTATTTATTTATTGTTTGTGTGATATTTATTCCAAATAAAAAAGGAGTGTGGAGAAATGTTTAACCTTTTGAGCGGTACGGTCCCACATATGGGATTCTTATTTCCGTGCCCCTGAGAGTATGTTCAAAGAGTATAGAAGCCAAGAGGCGAAACTCAATAGAACGCTCCATAGCAACAGTTGCCCCCATGACGTGACGGCGCGGCCGCCATTATGGACTGAAAACTGAAGCAAAACGCCGAGAAATAATGGCACTGAAAAACTTAACATAACAAAAACTTAACATAACTAATTTTTTTCTGGCCGTCATATCTAAATATGAAAACAATTTAAAATACATTAATGAGGATGACCGACGTTAAATGACAGAAAATATACGTCTATGTGTCGGTTATGCATGGCCTAATTACCCTTAGGAAAATAGTATTTTGGGACAAAATATTACTATAGAAGTACTATAAGACTACTATAGAAATACTATAGCGGCTCTAGGATATAATACAGGTATTACAGAACATAACATACTTCTGTGATGTTCTGTAATACCTCTATAATATTTTTAAGCTGCTATAGTATTTCTATAGTAGTCTTATCGTACTTCTGTAGTATGTCCCAAATTACTATAGGCCTAGTATTCCTATAAGATTACTATAATATTTTGTCCCAAAATACTATAAGATTCCTATAGTACTTTTTCGTAAGGGTATGTCCCCCACCGAATCGGCTTCATTAGCCGTCCACTTACGGTTTGCAAAGATACAATTATAAAATTACTGCAAACCTTTAATCTATCAATATTTATGTTCTATTATGCATTTTCCTTGTTATATGAATAACAGAAATTCATGAAATAATATATATAGGCAGACACACCGTAATAAGGTTTATTCAAATGTTGATTTTGACATTAGTGAATATCACCATATATATGATTTGGAAAAATAAATAAATAAATAAAATTATAAATGAGCATTTCTAAAGACAGTTCATCTTTTACATAGAATTTCACAAAAATATTAACAACTTGTTTTTCAGCATCTTCAGTGAAAGTGCACACAGTGAACGTTTCAATGGCAAGAACAAAAACAATCAGTGAATGTCCTATTACAGACGGAAAGGTACAAAAAAAAGATGTGCAATCTAGCAAGTGCACACATGAACTATAAACAGTACTAAAATGGAAGTGGTGCCATAAGATCTCAGTAATTAATCAGACACCACCATCTATTGTGTGTGCATTTGTGTATGAGAAGTTTGTTTGTATTTTTTTTCTTTTTGTGAGAGAAGAGGCATTGACATAGAATGGAAGCATTAGTCAAAAAAGTGTATAATCTAGCAAATGCACACATGAACAAAAAAAGAACTCTGACCATCTTTCGGAAACTAGTGTACTACTAGCCAGCTACTAGCCAGTTCAAGTTTTGTATAGATTTCTAAAAACGAACAATAACTGATTGGAAGAACTGATCATTTGAACTGATTGAAAGAACGGCTGATTTAACTGATTGAAGTGAAGTGCTCCTAGACGACCTAGGCTGGTAGTGGTGGATGTGAGATGGAGGACATTGACATAGAACGGAAGTGTTAATGTAACAAGAAAGGAGTAGAAGGAGTAGACGTGGAAAAGGATGATTGTGACATTAAGAGTCTGTGAGGAGCCAACAATTTACTGATGAGTTAACTTCAAGAATTTCCTGTTACGTTTCTGATTAGGCTGAGAGATGTGCCGATTTTAGGTGTGCAATACATGATGAATTCTTATCCTGTTGAATAATTTCACCAAGTACACAAGTGAGTTCTTGCACTCTTCCCTGCTACACACTACTTCCCTGCACTCACTGACAGCCTCCATGCTGCTAGTAAATAATTTCTCTCCCAGGCCAACACTGTGAATAACACTGCTGATGTATTTCCGGAAGTTAGACTCCAGGGCTGTGAGTAAGTCCACCAGGGCAGTGCTGGGCACTTTCAGGCCCTTCTCTCCTAAGACGAGGTCAGTGTACTGTTTGTCTTTAAGGAAAGTGTATCTACTATCAGTAGGAACGTGTGTGCTAAGAAGTGTGCACTCCTTACAGGGACCTTCAGGATCAGTAAATTTTCCCAGAACCTTGTCAGCGATGTATCCAGCGATGTAGACCAACACATTTCCATCATGGTCAAAGGCTGGAGATGATTGTGCTGAAGGCTTAGTCAGTAGATCCAGGACAACTTCAGGTGGGCCGATGTCAGACCTCAGGACAGCATCACTGCTCTAGAAATGAAAACAACTAAATATAACATTGACAAATGCACTGACAAAAAAAAAAAAAAAAACGGTCAGAAATACAAGTTATGATTAGGTCATTATTACTGTCACAAAATCGTTCAAAGACAATACTGTCAATAATTATGTTGTGTGCTAGATTGAAAATCCTCAGTTCTGTCTTTTGGTCTAGACCTGATGTTCTTGGAGAGAGCTGGTACTGGCTGAGCACTCTCCCTCAGAGTTTCCAGCAGTAGACAGCTGGTCCCTGCTGACTACTCTCCCTGACTCACACAAGAGATTCTCTCTCCCTGACCTCAGTGCAGTCCATTGAAACTTCTTAATGAAGGATAGAAGATAATTAAGCGTTATTAGTTCAAATGTAATTGGAAAGTAGGGCTGGGCGATAAAGCGATAACGATAATTATCGTGATATAATTTTTCTCGATAAAACGATATCAAGAGTTCAATAAATGTTCGATGCTTATGCGCCAAAAGCGGAACGAATCTAAATGTTCACATGTTTATCATGATATGTTCTGACAATAAAGAGTAGTTTAAAACCACAATTAATGCTCTGCTTTCTACAACTTTCACTTAGGAGCAAAAATCTGCCTTTAAACTTGAAAGAAATAAAGATTTGACATTTATCGCGATAATTATCGATATCGACTGATATAAAAAAATTTATTGTGATAATTTTTTTTGCCCATATCACCCAGCCCTATTGGAAAGCAAAACATATTCAACATAATTAATAATTACTCACCACAATCAGTGGCCACTCTACAGTAGCCATGTTCTTCCATAATGCTCTCAGGGTCAACGTTGACCAGGGGACTCTCTTGAGAGGCATATGCACTGAACTGCAGCAGAAACATGTCAAGGTCTTGTTCACAATTGGTCTTTTCGGAGTTGCTGAACATCAATCCTGTGGCCACAGCTCGGTATTCACATTCAAACTGAACGGAGTCTGGGTTGTCACGATTCCCCCCACGGGCTGAAACACACACCAACATCGGTTTTCAAAGTAAGGAAATCAGCAAGACTTGGCAATTACTATATATGGATAACATTGAATATATCACATATATGTATTATGAATATAAAGTGTATTTAACATACCTCTGATACTTGAGTAGGAATTTTCGAGGCAGTCTAGATTAAGACGATTTGTTAAGAGGAAGGACACTGGATGACGTTGCCGAAGGTCAGACCACAGTGAAAGATTATTTGTTTTTAATTAACCTTAGTTGAATGTATTTGCAATCAACTGTAGCCAGCTGTACTTTGTTCACAAAAGTGTGAACCAAATGGCCCATATAATTAGCAATGAATGGGCTCTCCATGGGAGAGATCCTATCAAGTCACCAAAAGGTTACACTATCATTGGCTCTCCATGGGGTGTTATTGTATTGTTTGTAGCACATTTGTTAACAGGTATAAAGGTCTGGTCTCACAGACAGTACCTTGGGTTAAGATTGTTTGAAGGATGACATGCTAACATCACTGCTGAAGAACTGCTACACTGCTACCTTCAATAAATTCTTCTCCCCACAAGAACTTTGGTCAAGCTTACTTATTTTATGTATTAGAGAAATCTAGTACATTGGCGAGCCACCCAAACTACTGCTCAGCCAAATACAGCAAAATCTAACAATTTGGCGAGAACCAGCCAGGAGAGACTGACAAGAAGAGAACTCACCAACGGCAACAAGAAGTGAACAAAAGAGTTTTGGAGATTCTACAGTTTTTGTGTTGAAGATCAATAGACCGCGTCTGTGGACATAAGTTATTTGAATCAACTTGATCCTGTCTCAAAGATTCTAATTTGGTGAGTGAAACTATCAGCTCTCTAAAAGAACTTAAAGAACACTTTTTCATAAGTAAGCAGATCATTTGATGTATGTAGTGTAACCATAATAACCAGTGTAGCACTGTTTAAGAAATGTTTGGCTTAGGCCTTTCTCTTGAGTCTGTAGGAACCTTTTAAATGATTTAGTTAATTCTCCTGAGACTGTAGGAGCTATAGAAAAAGTGTTTATAGCTTGGTCCTGTTCTCTTGAGTCTGTAAGAATCATTTAAGAAAGAGGTTTAGTCCGTTCTCATGAGACTGTAGGAGCCATAGATGTGTAATTATAGGCTTAGTCCTGTTCTCTGGAGTCTGTAGGAATTGTTTAAGAAACAATTTAGTCCGTTCATCAAGAGATTGTAGAAGCAGAGGCTTGGTCCTTTCTCTTTTTGTCTGTAGGAATTGTGTAAAAAAAAAAAAAAAAAAAAAACAATTTAGTCCATTCGTCCATTGACTGTAGGAGCCTTGGAAAGAATTGGGACTGATGTTGCTGCAAGAATAGTGAATTCTTGACTGGGTGCTAATTCAGTAGCCACTATTTTAGATTTGAAATATATGTTCTAACTAGGTTAGAAGAATATGGCATAAAGTGATGAACTAAGTTATTTGCCTTCTATTAAGTGACACAGAAAGCTCTAAAGTAAATTGTCTTGAGGGACAAATTTTTAAAACTAATTCAGCCTATTGAATAAAGACTCAAATTGAATTGAACAAGTTTTATTACTCAGAAATGTTCAGAAATTAAACAAGGAAAACAAACCTGAATGTTAATGTCTTATTTTAAATACAGTTTTGATAACCAAGCTGAGTTATCAAACTAATGATTTGTCTGTGTAACTGAAATTGTCAGTCTCAAAGACTGCTGTTAATTTAAATCTGAATAAGCACCTTTAACGACTGTAACACCTTTTGTTCTGCTTCTCTACATTTGAGAGCACATCTGCTGTACTGCCATGGCTGAGTCTACACAAGTCAAAAATAAGAACCCTGCAAAGAGGCCAACCACAGAAAAACATGGAACAGAACCTCCAAATGTAACCATTGATGAGATGATGGATAACCTGTCTGAATATTTGGACAAAAGACTGGGACTGAGAAAGTGCCATGATGATATGTGCCAGAAATATGGAATAAAACAATCAAACAGTGGACTATGGGACTTGCAGGACATTAAAAAGGCTTATGGAAAGACAAATCGTCTAAGAGTAAATACTAAGAGAGATGGATTATCTGTGATTTTAGGCAAACAAATCCGACAACACTTGCAGAAGTGTGAAACTGACAAATTACAACGAGAGATCAATGCAGAAAAGGCAAAAGTTCGAGCACTAGCTGAACAATTGCAGGATGAAAAAAAGGACAAAGAAAGACTGCTAAATGATAATGACAAGTTGCTGAATTTGCTTTCCAAAAGAGTGGAATCAAATGACTGTTCTGGGCTAAAGACTCAACCCATAAAATCTGTCAAAGAGGCACATAAACAGTCTCTTTACCCATTTAAAGAGCTCAAGAAGATTGAGGAACAACAACATTATAATCTGGTTGGAGAAAGTGACAGCAGTTCAACTGGGAGTCCTGATGACAGTGATGTTGAACTTGACACACACGCTCATGTCACTAAGAATAAGGTAAAGGTTAGACTTGCTCCTGTAATTGTCAAGAACAAAAGGACTGAAATTGATGTTGAAAATGAAGAGGAGTATGAGGAGGATGGTGAGAGACGAACCCGAATTGTAAAAAAAACAGTTAAGAAATATGTTCCATGTAAGACATACCAGCCAGCCACACCAGAGCAAGTTGACAAATGGTCAAAGGAATTGCCAGATGTCTACAAACAACCACGAAGAGTCTGGCAAGTTATACAACGCCTCCAGAAAATCTACACCTTGCATCCATTAGATGGGGCAATGATAATTAATATCAATCTAAGGGACAATGATCAAAAAAGATTGACAAAAAGTGTTGAAACCAAGGTAGGCGAGTCTCAGGAAAACACTGAGGCTGGATGGGAAGCTGTACAAACCTTTTTGTTTGAACTGAAACCTGCAGAAGTTAATTGGGCTAAAATTACTTCCTGTTTGCAGAAAACAGGAGAGAGTGTTGTAGAATATGAAGAACGATTCAGACAGATTTGGTTGGAACATGCTGGTTTAAATGCCAGTGAGGATCTGGACAAGGATACTAACATGCCTCTAAAAACTGCTTTTGTAAATGGACTGAAACCTGAAATTTCAAAAGCCCTAAAAATCCGATATGATGACTGGGATGGCGTTGGAACAGCTTTCAATCAGATTGTTGAGTGGTCAGTAAAAATTGAAAGGACATATGAAGTCAAACTCAGAGCTCTGCAATCTAGACCCTCAACATACAGTTACAAGAGCACAGAGACTGATCTTCAAGAAAAAGGAGGACGAAGATACACACAGACAAAACCACAACGACAAGGAAGATGTAATTATTGCAACAAAGAAGGACACTGGTTTCGTGAATGCAAAATAAGACTGAGAGATGAAAATAAAGATGTGAATGACTTGGACAAGAGATTTCAGCAGCTTACACAAGAACAAAAACAATCCCTCCTAAATGCGGTTGAACCACAGGGAAACTAAAATACCCCTCTCTGCAATACCTCCTAGCGGCAGTTCATCAAAAATCTGATGGACTTTATGTGTGTGCAAAAATAAATGATTCTGATATCTATTTTTTACTGGATACTGGAGCAGAGTTAACGGTCATACCTACATCTTTGGCCAACAAGATTGAACTTTCACTGAGTCAGGAGCACATTATCGCAAACGGAGCAGGGGGGGGGAATATCACTCTAAGAAAAACAGAACCCACTATTCTATGCATTGGGCCTCATGAAGTGGAAACCAAAATTTGGGTAGGACAAACTACACAGCCTTTATTAGGGCTTGATGTATTGTTGAAATTCAACTCATCTCTAACTTTTGAAGATGGCAAAGCAAGATGGAACGTGAGGAGGCTTGGAAAGACTGATTTGCAATGGCATAGTATCTGGTCAGAAGATAAAGATGACTGTGGATTGCTACAAATGACACCAGTATCATTCACTGGGAGGACACCACCAAGCACAAAACAATACCCCGTCAGCAAAGAATCTATCCAGGGAATTCTTCCAATTGTTCAACAGCTAGAGAAACGTGGCATTTTGAAGAAGACTCAAAGTGCATCCAACAGCCCAACTTGGCCTGTAAGAAAAGCTAATGGCACATGGAGACTGACAGTAGACTACAGAGAAGCTAACAAATGTGTAGATAAACTGACACCTCTAGTAGCTAACCCGGCTACCATTTTTAACACCTTGAAACCAGAACATGAATGGTTCACTGTCATTGACATGGCTAATGGCTTTTGGTCAGTGCCCTTGGCAGCAGAGTGTCAGCCCTGGCTTGCTTTTACTGTTGATGGACAACAATATCAATGGACACGTCTTCCACAAGGGTTCCATAACAGCCCTACTGTCTACCATCAAGCTCTCAGAACACATTTAACATCTCCAGAAATGCCAAATGTGACATCAGAGGTCATACAGTATGTGGATGATGTACTCATTGCCTCAGAGACTGCACAAGAACATGAGAAGGATGTCCGAGCTCTTTTGGATCATCTAAGCTCTAAAGGTCATAAAGCAAGTTTAGAAAAGGCTCAGATTATGCAGAAACAAGTGATCTATTTAGGACAGAAGATATCCAAGGGTGAAAGAACAATAACCCAAGATAGAACTAAGGCAATTAAAGAAACCCCTGAACCTACAACAGTTCAAGAACTAAGAAAGTTTTTAGGACTCTGTAACTACAACAGATCTTGGGTAGACTCATATACAGAAATTGCCCAGCCCCTTTACGACTTGCTAAAGGGAAATCCACATTCCAAAGAAAACATCACCCTCACTGAAGAAGCATGTACAGCCTTTCAGAAGCTAAAAAATGCTTTAAGTGAAGCACCTGCCATCGGAATACCTGACACAGGTAGACCTTTCACCATGTTTGTGAATGAGAAAGATGGATATATGACAGCCATGCTAACACAAGAACATGGGGGTGAGCAGAGACCAGTGGGTTACTACTCAGCAAAATTGGATAATGTAGCTTTAGGCTTTGGACCCTGTCTGAGAGCAGTGCAAGCAGTTTACCTGGCAGTTGGACTGGTTTCCAGTCTGACACTTGATCAGAAATTGATTGTCAAATGTCCACATACAGTACATGCTCTACTAACAATGCACAGAGCTTCACAAGTAACAGCAAGCCGATGGGGAAATTGGCTGGCAGTACTAGAAGCAAGTAACATTGTAATTGAGAAAGCCAGTGTGTCTAATCCCTCCACCATGATGATGGCAGCAGAGACTAATGAAGATGATCACAAGTGTGAAGAGATTGTCACCACTTTGGAAACTGATCAACATATCAAAGAAACTCCACTGCAAAACCCTGACTTGGTTCTCTTCACTGATGGATCATCAACTTGTGAGATGGGGGTGAGAAAAGCTGGATGGGCTGTAACATCAGACACTGAAGTTTTGGCAAAAGGATCAATGCCTCCAGGAACATCAGCTCAACAAGCAGAACTTAAGGCCCTGATTGAAGCATGCAAACTAGCCCAAGATAAAACAGCAAACATATACACAGATTCTAGATATGGATTCGGCGTTGTTCATGATTTTGGACAGTTGTGGAGACAAAGAGGATTCATGACTGCAGCTGGGACACCTGTAAAAAATGGACAACTAGTTAAGGAACTTCTAGAAGCTCTTCAGTTACCAAATGAAATCACTATTCTAAAGGTAAAAGCACACACAAAAGACACAACAACTGAAGCCAAAGGCAATGCTCTAGCAGACTGTGCTGCTAAGCATGCTTCAAAAGAGAGGAGTGTGGAGACAGTATTATTAAGACAAATGGGAAAAGATAAACAAACCATATCCGACATCAAAGAAATGCAGAGTAAATCCCCAAGAGAAGAAATATGGTCATGGATGGAAAATGGAGCAAAATTAAATGATGATAATATTTGGCGATATGATACAAGAACCGTTGCTCCTGAATGTCTTTTGCCCTATTTAGCCACACAAATTCATTCATTGGGCCATGTAGGTGATGATAAAATGATCCACAGATTCAATCAAGTGTGGTGGAATCCCAAGTTCCGGATACAAGCACGACATGTCACCAGAAACTGCATCACATGTGAAAAAAACAATCCAGGAGCCAGAATCCAGACTCCAGCTGTGGCAACACCAGCTCCACCTGGTCCATTCAGACACCTTCAGATGGACTACATAACACTTCCTAGGTGTGGGAGATTTCAGGATGTGCTGGTCATAATAGATAAATTTACAAGATGGGTTGAAGCATTCCCAACAAAACATGGCACATCAACACACACAGCGAAAATACTAGTCAAGGACATTATTCCAAGGTGGGGTCTGCCAGAATGTATAGATTCTGACCAAGGAACACACTTTACAGCTGCAGTGTGTAAGGAAGTGTGTAGAATGTTGAACATTCAATGGTCATTACATTGCCCTTACAGACCACAAGCCTCAGGACAAACAGAGAGGATGAACAGAATCATAAAGGAACGATTATCAAAATGTCATCAGGAAGGAATTGCCTGGCCGGATGCCCTACCCACTGTGCTCTGCAGCATTCGGGCAACACACAACAAGGAAACTGGATTAAGCCCCTTTGAAATCATCACAGGCCGTCCCATGTCTTTACCTGGAACCATAGATTTACGAAAGGCCGATGTACACTTGACATCTGACAGCCTGGTCCAATACTGTGAAAGACTCAGCCTGGCAGTACAGGGTGCCGAGAAGCAAGTTCGGGAAGCATGGGAGCCTCCTCCAGAAGGGGGGCATAGTCTAATTCCTGGTCAATGGGTAATGATTCACAAACCTCAGAGACTACCACTGGAAACAAGGTGGGAAGGTCCATTTCAGGTTCTTTTAGTAACTAATGCAGCAGTTAAAGTATCTGGAAAGAATAAGTGGGTTCATGTGAACCATTGCAAATTAGCTAATCCACCTAGAGGAGAGGGATAGGTGGCAGTGGTGTTTATCAGAGTCCATACATGGCAGGACTAAAGTTTTTAGGCTTTAGCTTGTTGCCTGAGGATGAAGATCACACTATCACTGATAAACACTGCAGCGTCCTGCCAGATTAAATAGGGACAGTTTTAGCTGTAGTAAGTAGCTGCTCAAATGAAAGTAACTGCTCAAATCTAAGTGCTATGGCAAGATATGTTTTTCTCTCCTTCTTATGTGTTGCAGGTCTTCAGTGTCCTAAAAATCTACACCATTCCGCACATGCCTTCAAGCTGACACCTGTTGCAAGATTGGGATAACACAAATTCAACTGTTAAGTGAACGCTATCACAAGACCATATTCCAAGACACCTCAGAGAATGGCATCACTCACCATGCAAGCAATATTACTTTCATTAATCAATAGTGTTTTGAGTACCAAAATGAATGCTGTGGATAATAAAAACATTTACATGCAGCTGGTGCAGATGACAGCCAAACATGCTAACAGGACTGGCTGTTATATCTGTGGACTAATACCACATTCTGCTGCACATGGTTTTCCTATGATGTCTGTACCTGTCACTCCCAAATATAACAGTGTAAATTCTGGATCTAATGAAATCATTGTCAGGTCTAACCAGAGGCTGGATGATCAGCCTGTAAACATCGTTCTGTCCCTTGGGCCGTATCCATGGTGTGTTAAACAAAATGGCTCTGCTTTTGTGGGAGAGACTGTGGATTGTCATAAGGTTATAGACAATCAAACCCTTCCAGAAGTGTATCATACTGCTGTGGGAGTTTATTGGATTTGTGGTAACAATGCCTATTCTCACCTTCCTAGCATATGGTCTGGCATCTGTGCATTAGGCCATCTAGTTCCGGCCATGAGGATTGTTTCAAGTTTGCCTGACAGAATTAGATATCAAAGATCAACAGATCTTCTTGGAACTCATCATCAGTCTATGTGGAAGAGAGCTCTTGGCGCTCTTCTTCCCACTTATGGAGTAATGTCAGCCTTGGACCAAATTGGTGACCTCTCCAAAGAAGTAGAAATACTAGCTAATAACACAGCATTAGGCTTAAGCAAGATATCAGAAGAATTAACTGCTGTTAGATTAATTGCCTTGCAAAACAGAGCAGCACTGGATTATCTACTATCTGCACAAGGTGGGACCTGCAAAATTATTGGAATAGAGTGCTGTTCTTACATTCCCAATAATAATGATGATTTGCAGAAAGTGATTTCAAACATTCATAATGTCTCCAGGGTAGTACACGAAATATCAACAATTTCAAGTTCTGGCTTCTTCAATTGGATAACAAAATATGTAGGAGACCTAGGAAAAATAGCAGTTGAGTACATTTTCTTAGCCTTAATTGGGTTGACTCTGTTCACCTTACTGATTAAAGTAATGAAAATCATAATAATTAGATTAATTTGCAGTACAACTAAGAAGAATAAAGCACAGGTTATTGACAGAACATCAGCAGCACATTTAATCTAAGGCATGTACTGCACAGTTTGTGATGACCATGCATCAATTGTCATGAATTTTTTTTTTTTTTAAACTTTTATTACAAGCAGGAACCTGTATACAGCATGTGTACATGACTTCTAAAATGATAACTGTTTTTATGTTCTTTCTATTATGACCTAGCATCAATTGTCATTAATTATTGTAACTTTTATTGCAAGCTTTTATTGTAACTTTTATTGCTTTTATTGTTTTTTATGTTCTTTCTATTATGTGTGATCAAAAATGATCAAAGGGGGGATTGAAAGATTATTTGTTTTTAATTAACCTTAGTTGAATGTATTTGCAATCAACTGTAGCCAGCTGTACTTTGTTCACAAAAGTGTGAACCAAATGGCCCATATAATTAGCAATGAATGGGCTCTCCATGGGAGAGATCCTATCAAGTCACCAAAAGGTTACACTATCATTGGCTCTCCATGGGGTGTTATTGTATTGTTTGTAGCACATTTGTTAACAGGTATAAAGGTCTGGTCTCACAGACAGTACCTTGGGTTAAGATTGTTTGAAGGATGACATGCTAACATCACTGCTGAAGAACTGCTACACTGCTACCTTCAATAAATTCTTCTCCCCACAAGAACTTTGGTCAAGCTTACTTATTTTATGTATTAGAGAAATCTAGTACATTGGCGAGCCACCCAAACTACTGCTCAGCCAAATACAGCAAAATCTAACAACAGCATTTTCAGACACACGATGTTGTGTTGCCACCCCTCCACACATGGAATCTGCTTCTTGTTACATTTACCACCAACAAGCCTCAGACGTGGGAGCCACTCCATGCATTTGTCCAGAAATGCAAAATGTGAAGATGCATCTGAGATTGCACATTTCAACTTCTGAGAATCCTTGAGCAGTTTGGAATTGAAGCAGTCAAAGAGGCCATTGAAGTTTTCACAGAAACGGGCAGCTGCAAGATAGTTTTGCTGACGTTGGCCTGTAAGACCCTTAATGTCTGCCAGAGTCTTGATCCCAACAGCAACTGAGTGACTCAGGACCTGTGTGGCGAACCTTACCCGCATGGAAGCAAATGGAGGAAGATGGACATGCTTCTTGGTAAGATGACAGCACAAACGTATTTCTTGCCTACTGTCATAAGTGTAGAGATCCTCCAAAATTCCCCAGGTAATTTCATCACCATCCAGAGTGAAGCCACGATGACGCCAATTGTTCCGGATGTTTTTTATGAGGTGAGGTGGATCCCAAAGGCAAAACACTCTGATGCCATCAACACTGAAGAATGGCTGTTCCTTGGTCACTCCAAGGCGAGTAAGCATGGCACGGTTCCCAGCACCCTGGTCACATATAAACACCAAGCACTCCATTCCTGCTTTCCTCAGCTCGCGGATTCCATCAACAAGCATTGAATGGAGTCGCGTGTGTGGTATGGGCCCACTAGTAAAACAGTAGCCAAAGAGCTGCTTCCACTTTGTGAACCGGCCTCTTACCATAAAAGCAGAGGCGTAGTTGGCCACATAAGGGGTGCGCTGACCTCTGCCGAAGTCCTCAAAGCCCTCAACCCTGTCAGCAGCTTCGTCATAGTGCAATGCTTCTTTTAATGACATCTCGTCTGTGATGATGGCACACAGCTTGTCGATGGGCTTGGTGGTCTCCATGGCCTTCTTCATGGTGGCTAAAACAGTGTTATTGAAACCAGTTTTGAAGTCAACAGCCTGGATGGCTTTTTGCAAAGTGCGGACAGAGGGCATAGAAAACACTCTGCAGAGAAGCCGATAACATTTTGGACTTGCGTGCCACAGGGACAGGAAGAAAGCTTTATCCTGAGTGGTCCACCTGTAACCTTGACACTTTCGCTGAGACAAGCGTAATTGTGTGCGCACAAAAGCAAAAGCTTTAGCAGGAAGCAAACGCTGCAGTTCCTTCATCACCCGCTCCTTATCACCTGCCCTGCTGACCTTTGTTTGTCGCAGCTGTTTCACTTTTGATCGCAGCTTACTCACTTGATTCTTCAGATCCCTGATCTTCATTGTGAGCGAATGCTCCCTCACAGCAGCCGTACGAACATGCCGTTGTACGGATGAAGGTGCTACTGACACATCCTCAATGTCTCCCTCTTCCATTGTTGAAGGCCCCGCTACAGCTTCCCCGGTGTGCTGGTCTTTGGAGGGAGGAGGAACATGACTCTGCTTGCCTGACACACACACACACAAAAAAACAAATTAAATATAATTTCACTGCAGAACAACATTAATAAAATTTCTGATATTATTGCTGTAAAACGTAAGAGAAGTCTGAACTTCCATCTTTTAGAAATAGAATCAGTCTACCTGAATAGATATATATATGAAATAGAAATAAATGAGCATCTTACGTTTTTTACGTGGCAACTCCTGCCGTGTCTTCGGATGTTTACGCTTCCTCTCGACATCTAGTGGGGGAGGTGGGTTAGAGGCCTCTATTTTTGTGGGCACAGCATCCCATTTCAGCCCACCATGGCTGTAAGACAATGACATGATTTGTAATCCTCAACCTAGTAAACTATTTTTAACTACATCAGGACACTGTCAGAGGATGAGGGTTCAGTCATTTTGGATAATGTACTCCCAAATGCTGTACAGGTATGTCAAGTGTAGTAGATGGGAGTAGGAGTTTAGAAAAAGGAGAAAAGGAAGTAAAGTAAATTGCAGTTTTAGAATGAGATGAGATGTTAGAAGGTACTTTAAGATGAGCTAGATATTATAGATAGAAGAGCTACATATTTAAACATATTTTCAAAAAATATTACAGTTTTATATTACACATACACATCAGATGGTCTTTTGAACTGGCTGCTGTGGAAATGGGCACTGCACACCCTGTAGGTCCGATGCAGCTGAACCAAAGGTATGCCATGAAGGGATGCATTCCTTAGATTTTGGACCCACCTGGCACACCTGCAATGTATATATATGAAACATGATGAATAAATGTTTTCAAGTGTCAAAATTATTTTGAACAAGAAAATAGCACTGCACTTTATGCAGAAATGCAGAGACTAGGCTATCTGCATATTTGTCTGGTAATTGGTAACACCATTAATGTCCATGCACTTGGGTGTGATTGGAGATAATATAATATGAACATTTAGAAAAATTGCATTGATCTCAGACCTATTGCCTCTTTACTCTAGTTGTCATTTTCCACAGTACATTTGATGCTACTGCTCAAATGCACCTTTGCAATTGCTGATAGACCGTGACTGTCAGACACATAATTGAAGATCATAGCATTAACTTCTGTTACACTTAAATCTATTTATAAAGCGAACATAAAATGGCATTGCACCTGGTGTGCATTTTCATGTAGCTAAAGCACGCACGAGATAACAATTGCTATCTGGGTGCAAACACTTTGCCTCAGTTAAATGTACCATTCATTTCGGTCAGGCATTAAGCAAAATTAAGTAATCACTAACTTACTTCTCCTGTTGCATACCATCAACATAGTAGATTGTTATTTCTGTTATTTAATTTTAAGCTGGTGCGGGTTTTAATCAACTCATGCAAGCATCTATCATTTAGCATTCCCTGCTAAAAGAAATTCCCGCCAGGTTGAGCCTGAAAATTGTTAACGTTACCACTATTTCATCCACCACACTCAAAACACCAATTTTATTCTTAAAAAAGCATGTCTATGCTATGGAAAATAAATGTGATCTAATAATACGTCAATCATTAGTTTATAAGGCAAACTTGACAGAGATGCACTAGCCTAACATTCATGCAGATTTACCAACGCTAACAATGCTGTCATTCACGTTCAACATTCAAGTTAAATCACGACATCATTAAAATATTTCCACTTAAATGAGTTATACCTTTGTGCACCCTTTGGAAATCGATGAAATGCCAAATCGCTTCTGGTGGACTGGTAATTTTTGCAATTTATTGCAGAACACTGCTTGCGTTTTGACCGCTTGCTCATCTTCTTCACAGTTTGGTTGTGTGGCGCGCAAACTGGCGCTAACGATTTCAGCAGCTTTCAGTCCATAATGGCGGCCGCGCCTCCGCAGCGCCATCTACAGACTGTTACCCATAACACAACAGTTTCGCCTCTTGGGCTTCTATACTCTGTCAGAGGTTAAAAAAACGATATAAATACTGCTGCACACCTCCAGCAGCTCGAATTAATTTTGCAGATAATGAAATATATATGGGCTTATATTATTTAATATACAATTATATTGCTCGTTGATATTCTACATTTAGCAAAAATATAATCCAAGAAATGTATAATGTCTGTTACAGTGGTGTAAAATGTAATAATAAGGAACTATGTAATTTTCAACAAATGTATATGTCTATATATATTGTTGTGTAATATGCATAAGAATACAATCACCCTGCCTCATTGTTTCATGTATTCAGGTAATATATTATGTCTAAGAATGTATAATTTTGTTTATTTCCTGGTGTCACGGCCTGGGATTGATAGAGGACTCAGATGTAGAGTTGTGAGAAAGGAGATCCTTTATTCTCGCCACAAAACACAGAATAACATAAACAATAGTTGAATGATTTTAGAGCTGGCAGGCCTTGTCTGCGGACACTCGAGCTGCCGGATCTCTGTACTACGAGTCCTGAAGCACAGCTGAACAGAGAGTAAGACAACGATGCTTGACCTCATACACAGAACACCAGCAAGAACAAAACAATCTACTCAAGACCAAGGACAGAAAAGCAGACACATATATGGGAGTGAGGGAATAAGAGACAGGTGGAGGAGAGTCAGCTCGTGATCTGTGCACGATAAATACTGATTGCTCAGACGCAAAGAACTTACTCAGATTTATACTTTATTTAATACTTATACAGTAGTTGTAGAATATTTACTAATTGTAATAAATAAACTGACTTGTAGTGTATAACACAAGTCTGCCTCCCCTGGCATTGATTTATAGCTAAGAACAGACCACGGAGAAGTCTTCTGTGACCGGTTTTGTGAAGATGAACTCAGATGATTATGAGATAGAACAGATCTGACTTACTTTACCTCCCTGAGAATAAATAAAATAAGGTCGAAGGTGTAGGAAATTTAGCACAATATATATCTTAAACATCTCTAAATAATACAGTTTTTTACCTTTTAACTTTGCCTTGATATGAGCAACTCACATATCTGCAGAGAGACACAAAACAAGCATGAGCATCCGGGGACTGTTGGCATACTCTGTTCAGCATACTATGCTTTGGGACACACTTATTCTAATCTCACATACTGTTTAGGATGGATAGTGTGAACATTGAGACGCAGGGCTTGTTTTCCCGCATTAAGACCACAGCTGACACACAATTTCTTTATGTCTGTGTGTAATTATACCAACTGTTACTACTGTTGACATATATAATAATGTGGTCTAAGTTTAAATGTTAAAAAAAGAAATGCATTTTAAGACATCTTGCCATACCAAAATTGGACGTGTCATATGCATATGAAGCTGTCAGTCAGTTCAGCACAAACTCACTGTGTGTGAAAACTCCCGTTTTAATCAATTCATCTGTCAAAACTGCACAATCCAGCTTTTATTTACACTGTGTTTCTGCTTTGTTTGTTGTAATGAGAGCATTTGTGATTGTTAGCAACAGACAGACACAGAGCTAACTTAATATAGAATTAAATAGAATAACAATGTGTAGAAAATGTAAGAGAGATCATGGAAATGTTTTAAGTAACATGGAAATTTCACACATTGTAGATCTGCTTTATATCTTTTGATACATTTAAGTGCTGCACTTGACAATCACATTTAAACATCTGAATCATTATGAATGAGTTTAATACAAATATTATTAAACTGAAGAGCCAGACAGACTCATCTGAGCTTCTTCCTCCTCTGTTCCAGCTTTACATTAAACACAATGATCCTCTGCTTGAATACTAAAGCAACATTAATCATTCAATATCATGTTTCTAACACACATGCTGCATTATTTCATTGTAAAGTCTGAGTCTCTTCACCTGTATGGATCACATTTACACATTTATCACACATTTATTTCTCCTCATAGACACAGTAGTGAAGCTCTTCTGTGGATCTTCAGCTGATGTTTACTGCTCCTCTCAAGAACACTTCACATTATGATATACAGCATTTATCAGCTTCTGGTGATGCATCTCTATCTATTGATACTGTAAGGTGAAACAGAACAGAAGATAATCAGAGTTCAGTGGAACAAAGTACAAATTAGTTACTATATTTCAATCACTTTTTTTTTTAAGTTACATTAAAATCATGTAATCAGATTAAACCAAACCGCAGGAGATTCCTGTTAATAGTAGACTTGAGCAGACATTGTTCAAAGTGTGTCTTGTTGTTAAAGTTGTTGCTAACTGACGAGAAGTGTTTAGCTGAATCTAAATTGTGTCTAATTCTTCACTTCTGTGTCAAGAAAGCATATAATAAGTGTGATAATGCACATGCAGCCGGATGTTATCACAGAATAAGTCTCTTCAGGAGGACACAAGTCCTGATCACCCTGTCGGGTTTATTCTGTGATAACAAGCGGCTGGAGGTACATTATCTCTTACAGAAAGTAAGTGTAAAGTAATGTGACGTGTTGCTTGTCAAAGTAAAAACACACAAGAGACAGAGACATTGATCATGTGATGCTGGACGACTGTGAGCTGAAGCTGAATCTGCTCTGATTTTACCAGCGTTTTCCTACAATCTGAACAAATCTATTTCAAACTGTAATGATTCACTATTACTGATGTCATTAATAAAGCAGCTGTTGCTGTATAAAGCTGTGACAGTGTGCTTTTCTTCTCTTTCCTCCTTTGTGTTCAGCATTTTTATCAACTTTACATTTCATTCTGACACAAACCCTTTGAAATAAAGCTTGATGATCATTTGATAATCTCTTTTCACAAATATTTGAAAGTATATATTTGTTCACATATCAGAGGTAAATGAATCTCTTTAATATCACAAAGTGAAGTTTACTCACCTCAGTTTACAGTTTGAGTCTCGTAGCACATCAATGAGCTGCTGCTTTGAGTCTCCAATCTTATTATAACTCAGATCAAGCTGTTTTAGAAACTGCAGAGCTTTTGTGTTTGTCAAAGACTGAGTTAAAGAAGAAACATCTGTAATGCCACAGTGATAAAGACTAGAAAGAGACAAACAGAGGAAGAGAGATCATCTTACAAACAAATCATTAAGGTGAAGAATCTTTCACAAATATAATGTGAACACATTCATCATGAGATATTGAGTATAAAGTGTTTTGTTTAACTCTTATGTGCTGTTCGTTTGGGGAGGACACTCGTGCTGTTTGGGGTCTCCAGATAACACAGAGAACAAAAGGTAGTTTTTTAACGAAATGTTAAAACAAAATGTTTTTTAACAAATGTAAATTTACTCGGTTTATTAATGTTTTTACTCCACATTTTTGTAGTTGTTTAAGGATTTATGATTTTTTTTATATTTATAAAAATAAATTAAAAGTGCTGGGGGGGGGGGTACGTGACTGGCATTTTTGACAAATCAACATTTTTATAGTCTCCCATTAATGTCTATGGATTTTTTTGTGTGTGTGTGCGTGTGTGTGTGCGAGCGTAATTGTTGTGTTGGTTGTGTTGGTTGGGGTGTAATCGTTCTGCATTGTAAACATGTGGAAGGGTTGCACTTCATTTTCATGTATTTTGTGGTCTGAATTGTGGTGGATTTATTGATTTTATTTGATAAATTAAGAAAAAAAGTCTTGATTTGATCAGTTCCTCATTCATTTCAATGTGGGTCTCCAGAGAGTGACTTTTTTTCACACAAACATAATACCAGATTTCAATCCAATTTAATTTTCTATTTGTAGAGCTACCAAGTGTTGACAACCGTACAAAGTCTCATGCCATTTAGATAAAGGGAACTTTTTGTTTTTATTTCAGCAAACATCATTTGGGGTCTCAAAAGACCTTGAACAGCACATAAGAGTTAAACAAAGTGATTTTCATCATTTTGATTCTTGTATGTGAATGTTACTGACCTCAATCTCTCCAGTTTACAGCGTGAATCCTTCAGTACGTCACATAAGTGATTCACTCCTGTGTTTTTTATTTGATTCACACTCAGGTTCAGTTCTCTCAGGTGTGATGGGTTTGATTTCAGAGCTGAAGTCAGGATGAGACACTGTTTCTCTGTAATACTGCATCCCCACAGACTGAAGACAGAAAGAGAAAACACAATGAATCAGACACGTTATGTTCATGTGTGAGTAATTCATCATGTGTTAACACCATACAGTGCAATTAATAAAATGTTGCCAAAAACCTTATTATATGACCATAAACAAAAGCAGAAGAAAAAAGATGAACAAAGTAGATTAAGATATAGGATCAACCACAGAACTACTTAAAAATAACATTAAACGTGAAAACTGAGTTTAAATGTGAGAAATCAAGAAAATTCTGTTTCTGAATTACAATTTACCTAAAGACATTTTAAGAGTATTTTATCATCAATAATTTTTTGCAATTGTCATTCTTTACTGCACTGTAAGTCTGAGGGAATGTGAAAAAAAGAAAGTATGTCAGGATTTAATTTGGTCCATTAATGAACTGGATTGCTGTGATTTGTTATTGCTGTGATCTCTGGTGATTGACAGATTTTCCTGCTCCATCATCAGAGGAGAGAAGAGATGATGTTGTGAGGAGAAGGAAAGTTATTCAGATGAAAGATCAGGAGGACACATCAATTAGAAATACATTATGTGCACAGATAAATCATTTCAGCAGTGCACTATTCCATAAAAAATAATAACAGTCAACTTTAATTTCATGGTGACTTTTTAATATGATTTTAAGTAGTTCTATAGTTGATCCTATATCTTAATCTACTTTGTTAATCTTTTTCTTCTGTTTTTGTTATATTGGGTCAGTCGTGGACTAATGGTGAGAGAGTCAGGCTTGTAACCTGAAGGTGGTGGGTTCGAGTCTCAGGTCCAGCAGGGATTGTAGGTGGAGAGAGTGAATATCCAGCGCTCTCTTCTACCTTCAATACCACGACTGAGATGAGACCCTTGAGCAAGAACTGAACCCCTAATTGCTCCGGTAGTGTGTTCACTACGGTGTGTGTGTGTGTGTGTGTTAAATGCAGAGCACAAGTTCAGAGTATGGGACACTAGACTTGGCCACACATCACATCCTTTCCTTTCCTTTTCCTGAAAGTAAACAGTAATCTTTAATCTCAGTGTAACTGCTGTAGAGTATAATGATACTAACTGTAGTTTCTCCAGCTTGAATTGTGTGTTCATCAGTAGATCAGTGAGGTTTTTCACTGCAGAGTCTCCTAGTAGTTCATTCCTGCTCAGGTTCAGTTCTCTCAGGTGTGATGGGTTTGATTTCAGAGCTGAAGTCACAGCAGAACAACCTTCATCTGTCAAACCACAGAAGCTTAACCTACATTGAGAGAAATGAGAAAAGTCAAACTTAATTCGGTTTCATTTAAATAAAACACTTTTTTGATTCTTGTATGTGAATGTTACTGACCTCAATCTCTCCAGTTTACAGCGTGAATCCTTCAGTACGTCACATAAGTGATTCACTCCTGTGTTTTTTATTTGATTCCCGCTCAGGTTCAGTTCTCTCAGGTGTGATGGGTTTGATTTCAGAGCTGAAGTCAGGATGAGACACTGTTTCTCTGTAATACTGCATTCACACAGACTGAAGACAGAAAGAGAAAACAATGAATCAGACACGTTATGTTCATGTGTGAGTAATTCATCATGTGTTAACACCATACAGTGCAATTAATAAAATGTTGCCAAAACCTGAAAACAATATAAGTAAATGATTAATTACACAGCCATAAACTAAAACAAAACTAGGATTTGAGGATATTAGTTACATTTCAAGTCTGGAGAATCTTTAGTCAGACCAAAAAAACAAAAAGGTTTGTGATTTGTAATGTAATTAAGATACAGGATCAACTATAGAACCACTTTACAATAACATTAAAAATGTAAAAACATAGTTTAAATGTAACAAATCAAGAAAATTCTGTTCATAAATCAAAATTTACTTCAAGACATTTTAAAATTGTAGTAACAAATACATCTGTCAAATCACAGCAGCTTAATCTACATTGAGAGAAAGAGAGAAGAAAACTATTTAATAAAGTCACAATGTCTTGATAAAACAAAAACAAAAAAAAGAGGGGGAAGAGTGTCTGAACACCTTTGGATAATTTTCCACAATTTGGTCTTCAAAACAGAAAAACAAATAAGTTGTTCATTTAATCAAATAATTTACACTTCTCATGATTTATGTACAATTTATCCTGATTCTTTCATCTTTTTATTTCTGTCATATAATTCCTATATCATCTTTTGTCTAAAACTGAGCATACTGTCTAAAATAGAAGTCATGACTGTGTATTTGTGCTTAAATGGATTCTGGTCTGCACATCACTACAAATTTCTGTATACTCAGGAGAAAAAACGTTGTGCAATTTTTACTACAGAATCAATCAAGTGATAATTAAAGGCAGGGTAAGCATTTTTTCAAAAACGCTTTCGAAAACTGAATCGGGACGAATAGCAAAACAAACTTGTAGCCAATCAGCAGAAAGGGGCGTGTCTACTCATGATGCGGACGAGAGAGCGTTCAGTCTACAGGATGGACATTAGCTGAGACGAGCAACAGAAAGATAGAGATGGAGGATAAAAAACAAAAGAGGAAAACATTTGTGGAACAAAAGAAGGCTTAAGGCAAGAAGTAGGACCCGTGTAAATTTCGGTGGAGAGAACTGGAGAGAACGAGGTTGCTTTGTTTATTCTCAATATGTGAGTAACACTGTGTCTAAATCAGACGCACGGCGTGCTACAACAGCTAAAGTCTGTCTACACTGGACGCGACAAAGCGACCATTGAAAATAATTTGAAATTTGTGTCAGTATGTCAAAATTAGAATGCAGCAGCAGTTTTCTGTCAGGGATTTGTAGTGTTGTACCGCGCTGCATCCAGTGTAGACCATAGATAGGTGTATATATATATCTACGGTGTACTGTAGACAGCATACTGATTATTGTGAAGTGCTATGTTATTTTGCCACGCCGCTCATGTCCGGTGTACACATTGTCACGACACGCACACAGACAGGTAGATCCAAAAGCAGTGTGTTTATTGGGGTGATCCAAAATCAGAAAACATCCAGGCAAAGGTCAAAATCCAGGTAATCCGTCCAAAACAAGAAACATAGACAACATCCAGAAACACGAGAAACCAGGGAACCAGGAAAACACAGGGTGACATTCAACAAGGACTCCGTGACAATGACAGAACAACCGGGGTATTTATACACAGAGAAATGACAATGCTAACGGGGAATTGGCTGAGTGCAATGATTAGTAACCACGGACAGCTGAGTGCAATGAGCAGTGATGAAACAGACAAGACTATGGGAAATGCAGTTCTAAGGTGGGGTGACGATAAGGGGAAGTGAGACCTCTAGTGGCCACCCAGGGAGACACAGAACAGACACCGTGACACTACCCCCCCTCTAAGGAGCAGCTTCCAGATGCTCCTCAGAACAAAATAACCAAAAAAAACAAAGAGACCAGGAGGGAGGTGGACTGGTGGAGGCAGAACAGGGGGAGGGATGGCGGGCCAGGCCCGTGTAGGGGAACTGGGACCGGCAGCGATGGCTCCCCTGGTAGCCCAGGTGGCTCGGTCAGATCAGGGGGCCATGGTGGGCCCGAAAGTTCAGGGGACCACGAGGGACCAGGCAGTTCAGGTGGCCACGGTGGACCCGAAAGTTCAGGGGACCACGAGGGGCCAGGCAGTTCAGGTGGCCACGGTGGATCAGTCCATTCTCGTTGTGCAGACGGCCAGGGAGGAATTCGCCATTTGAGTGACCCGAACGGAACCAGCCAATCGGGAAGCCAGTAAGGAGCAGGCTGTGGCGATGGCCCGGTCACGGCATTGGGAACGGCATCGGGAACGGCCTCAGACAAGGGCACCGCCTCGGGAACGGCCTTGGACACGGGTATCGCCTCCGGAACCATCTCGGGCACCGCCTCGGGAATGGCATCGGACAAGGACACCGCCTCGGGAACGACCTCGGCATCGGGCACCGCCTCGGGAACGGTCTCAGGAACGGCCTCAGGAATGGCCTCAGGAACGGCATTGGACAAGGACCCCGCCTCGGGAACGACCTCGGCATCGGGCACCGCCTCGGGAATGGCCTCGGGAACGGCATCGGACAAGGACACCGCCTCGGGAACGACCTCGGCATCGGGCACCGCCTCGGGAATGGCATCGGACCAGGACACCGCCTCGGGAACGACCTCGGCATCGGGCACCGCCTCGGGAACGGTCTCAGGAACGGCATCGGACACCGCCTCGGGAATGGCCTCAGGAACGGCATCGGACCAGGACACCGCCTCGGGAACGACCTCGGCATCGGGCACCGCCTCGGGAACGGTCTCAGGAACGGCATCGGACAAGGACACCGCCTCGGGAACGACCTCGGCATCGGGCACCGCCTCGGGAACGGTCTCAGGAACGGCCTCGGGAATGGCATCGGACAAGGACACCGCCTCGGGAACGACCTCGGCATCGGGCACTGCCTCGGGAATGGCCTCAGGAACGGCATCGGACAAGGACACCGCCTCGGGAACGACCTCGGCATCGGGCACCGCCTTGGGAACGGTCTCAGGAACGGCCTCAGGAATGGCCTCAGGAACGGCATTGGACAAGGACACCGCCTCAGGAACGGCCTCGGGCTCGGCATCGGGCACCGCCCTGGGAACGGCCTCGGCATCGGGCACCGCCTCGGGAACGGCCTCGGGAACGGCATTGGACAAGGACACCGCCTCGGGAACGGCCTCGGGCACGACCCCGGGCTCCGCCTCGGGCTCGGCATCGGGCACCGCCTCAGGAACGGCATCGGACAAGGACACCGCCTCGGGAACGACCTCGGCATCGGGCACCGCCTCGGGAACGGTCTCAGGAACAGTCTCAGGAACGGCCTCAGGAATGGCATCGGTCACCGCCTCGGCATCGGGAACAACATCGGGCACCGCCTCGACCTCCGGAACAGCCTCGGTCTCGGGCATTACATCGGGAACCGTCTCTGGCACCGTCTCTGGCACGGCATCGGGCACCGCCTCGGCCTCGGGCACCGCCTCGGCCTCGGCCACCGCCTCGGCCTCGGGAACCGCCTCGGCCTCGGGAACCGCCTCGACCACCTTCTTGGGCACCGCCTCGGTCATTGCATCGGGGACCGCCTCGGGAACCGCATCGGGCACCGCCTCGGCCTCGGGCACCGCCTCGGGCACCGCCTCGGCATCGGGCACCGCCTCGGCATCGGACATTGCATCGGGCACCGCCTCGGGCACCGCCTCGGCATCGGGCACCGCCTCGGGCACCGCCTCGGCATCGGGCACCGCCTCGGGTACCGCCTCGGCATCGGACATTGCATCGGGAACCGCCTCGGCCACCGCATCAGGCACCGCCTCGGCATCGGACATTGCATCGGGAACCGCCTCGGCCACCGCATCGGGCACCGCCTCGGCATCGGGCACCGCCTCGGCATCGGGCACCGCCTCGGCATCGGACATTGCATCGGGAACCGCCTCGGCCACCGCATCAGGCACCGCCTCGGCATCGGACATTGCATCGGGAACCGCCTCGGCCACCGCATCAGGCACCGCCTCGGCATCGGGCACCGCCTCGGCATCGGGCACCGCCTCGGGCACCGCCTCGGCATCGGGCACCGCCTCGGGCACCGCCTCGGCATCGGGCACCGCCTCGGCATCGGACATTGCATCGGGAACCGCCTCGGGCACCGCCTCGGCCACCGCCTCGGGCACCGCCTCGGCATCGGGCACCGCCTCGGCATCGGGCACCGCCTCGGCATCGGGCACCGCCTCGGCATCGGGCACCGCCTCGGCATCGGGCACCGCCTCGGGCACCGCCTCGGCCTCGGGCACCGCCTCGGCATCGGACATTGCATCGGGAACCGCCTCGGGCACCGCCTCGGCCACCGCCTCGGGCACCGCCTCGGCATCGGGCACCGCCTCGGCATCGGGCACCGCCCTGGTCATTGCATCGGAGACCGCCTCGGGAACCGCATCGGGCACCGCCTCGGCCTCGGGCACCGCCTCGGCAACGGGCACCGCCTCGGCAACGGGCACCGCCTCGGCAACGGGCACCGCCTCGGCATCGGACATTGCATCGAGAACCGCCTCGGCCACCGCATCAGGCACCGCCTCGGCATCGGGCACCGCCTCGGCATCGGGCACCGCCTCGGCATCGGACATTGCATCGGGAACCGCCTCGGCCACCGCATCAGGCACCGCTTCGGGCACCGCCTCGGCATCAGGCACCGCCTCGGGAACCTCGGGCACGTCCACCTGGACGACAGCGGCCTGCTCGGGAACGTCCTCCTGGACGGCAGCGGCCTGCTCGGGAACCTCCTCCTGGACGGCAGCGGCCCGCTCGGGAACCTCCTCCTGGACGGCAGCGGCCCGCTCTGGAACGTCCTCCTGGACGGCAGCGGCCCGCTCTGGAACGTCCTCCTGGACGGCAGCGGCCCGCTCTGGAACGTCCTCCTGGACGGCAGCGGCCCGCTCTGGAACGTCCTCCTGGACGGCAGCGGCCTGCTCGAGACCCCCCTCCGGGCTTTGAGGAACGGCTGACGCCTGTCTCCTCCTCCTCCGCCCTCTATGATGGCGAGCCGGTGGCTCCTTGACGGAAGACTCAGGCGTTGAGTCAACCATCCTGTGCTGTGGTGCTGGGCTGGCGGCCATCTTGTGCTGTGGCGCTGGGCTGGCGGCCATCTTGTGCTGTGGCGCTGGGCTGGCGGCCATCTTGTGCTGTGGCGCAGGGCTGGCGGCCATCTTGTGCTGTGGCGCTGGTTCAGCAGACGTGACGTGAACACTCCTGGGAACCTCTGGGATCTTGTTCAACCTGGAGAAGTAATTCAAAAATGTCTCCGTGGCCATCTTGGACAGTGGCGCTGGGCTGGCGGCCGTCTGGCCTCGTGGCGTGGGACTGGTGACCACCTTGTGCTGTGGCGCTGAGCTGGCGTCCATCTTGCCTCGTGGCGCTGGCCCTGGCAGTGGCATCATGGGCAGTGGCGCCACCATGGCGGACCTGCGCTTCTTCTCCCCTCTCCGTCCGCCATGGTGAGGCAGTGGCTCTGATCCATCCCACACGAGCCCCGGATCGAAGGGGGGCCATGGTTGAGAGCGATGCTGAGCCTCCTCACGACCACTCACTCCTCTGCGACCTCCCCGGGTCCCACGAAAAATGACCAGGCGGGTTCCCTCAAACTCCATCCTTCTCTCCCGCTCGATGGCTGGGGGAGAAACCCCAAAAAACATACCGCTGGATCTAGGCATGACGGAGTCCTTCTGTCACGACACGCACACAGACAGGTAGATCCAAAAGCAGTGTGTTTATTGGGGTGATCCAAAATCAGAAAACATCCAGGCAAAGGTCAAAATCCAGGTAATCCGTCCAAAACAAGAAACATAGACAACATCCAGAAACACGAGAAACCAGGGAACCAGGAAAACACAGGGTGACATTCAACAAGGACTCCGTGACAATGACAGAACAACCGGGGTATTTATACACAGAGAAATGACAATGCTAACGGGGAATTGGCTGAGTGCAATGATTAGTAACCACGGACAGCTGAGTGCAATGAGCAGTGATGAAACAGACAAGACTATGGGAAATGCAGTTCTAAGGTGGGGTGACGATAAGGGGAAGTGAGACCTCTAGTGGCCACCCAGGGAGACACAGAACAGACACCGTGACACACATGGTGTAACATTGGTTTTGCTTTGTTTCACAGAACTAATCATTGCCTGGGTTGCGTATGTGTGGGGCGGAGCTATCAAAATAGAGGCAAGAAGCTTTTGGGGCAGGGGCGTGTTTGTTTTGGTGATGTAATGTATCTGCAGCGGCCGAATGTGGCATCTACCTGTACATATCTATGATACAACCAAACAACTCTCCGAGAGCAGACACTATGGTAATACTGGACTGTCAGTCATCGGCTGTGGGCGGAGCCTAAACAATGTGACATCACACTGCTCAGAGAATCAGAACAGCTGGTCTAATGAGACTGATTTGGTTTAATGGAGATTAAAAAATAAGGATTGGGTGGATTTTTATCATTGTAGGGTGGTTGTGCTCACATATTTATGTCCAAACAGCATGTAAAAGTGGATTTTGCTTAATAGGTGCCCTTTAAAGCTCAACAGCACTTCATTAAAACCTGCCCTTTACACGCCTCTCTGGAACAATGTCACGCAACTCCATTTCACCAACAAAGACGTTATCAGAAAACTAATAATAATAAAGTCACTGGAACCAGCGAGATCACAAAACAAACATGATTAAAGCAGACGTTTGTTTGCATGCTTCATTAAAGATTTAAATCCAAAAGCATCTATGTTGTACAATAATAAGAGATAATTGATCATAATGAATTAATTTATCAGGTGTAACTGTATGTGTGTTCGTTAGAGAAGTTCCATGTAACCTTAAAAGTAGATCAATAAATTTGTGTTTCATTTATAAAGAAGCATTGTCTTGGGTCGTGTATTTTAAGTTAAGTTAAATTTAGTTAATTTAAAATAAAGATCCTGTGCTAGCCGGCTCGTAGCTTATACATTATCATTTTGTTTATATGCTCATTGGCCACGAAGCAGTATAAACAGAACTGTTTAAGATATACTGAATTTACCGTTCACTTGATGAATCGTTGATGAAGTATGAAATATTTATGAAATGATCCGAGGCACTGATGCTCTTCAGACGCAGAGAAACCCCACATTTATTCATAACCTCCTCTAACCTAAACTCATCGAGCCCCAGTTGGCCACGCTTTGGCCCAAGGTTTTCATCGGGCAAAAACACCCTGGCCGTTGACCCCGAGGAAGCCCCACAGTGGAAACCAGACTGACCCTGGCTTGCAGTAGCATGCACACTTTTAGCCCAACAGTGAAAACGCGGCTAATGAGATCTAACCAGCATCTAACCAGAAGTGCAAATGGAACTTTATTTATGAATTTAAATATAAATATATAAATTGAAGTAGGTGGGGACCAAGTAGAGCTTGAAAATGTGTGTGAAGACATCAGCCAGCTGTTCTGTGCAGACCCTGAGCACTCGGTCAGGAAGACCATCAGGGTCAGACACTTTCTGTGCATTCACCTGCTCAGGTAGAAGCACACCTCACTGCTTAAAAAAGAGAGAGGCAGGTCGTCGTGTGGGGCTCAGCTTTGATGTGCTTCTGTGTTTATACGATCAAAGCAAGCATTAAAGGGCTTCAGTTCATCTGTGAGGGAGGTGTTACTGGTTGGTGGTCAGTGTTTTTAAATTAGTCTTCAATCCTCAGTTTGTAGTCAGTAAACATGATCACATTCAGCAGTCACAGCAGAAGTTACAGACTAAATTTAACTGAAGTCTATTCAAAAGTTGTATGAATCTATTCAAAAAGGTTTGAAGCTGTATTAAAGGCAAACAATGGTAAACACATTAATAAAATACTGGCTATTTCTAATGTGTTCACATTATTTTCTCCAACCCCTGCGTGCTTCAGTTCACCCAAAAGTGAAAATTACCCCATGATTTACTCACCCTCAAGTCATCCTAGATGTATATGAATTTCTTCTTTCAGACAAATATAATCAGAGTTATATTAAAAAATGTCCTGGCTCTTCCAAGCTTTATAACGCAGGGTCGGACTCAAATGAGAATTAAAATAGATGACTGTAACATTACTAGTCATGTAACATGTGAAATGATGTAAGATACTCACTTCAGTGTGTTGAGTGTACAGTGTTTATCCTGCAGTACAGCAGAGATCTGATTCACTCCTGTGTCTCCTAGTTCATGCTCACTCAGATTCAGCTCTCTCAGGAGTAACGCGTTTTTACCCACAATTCCAGTCACATACTGACAGCCTTCATCTGCAGCAGGACCCAAAAACCTGCAGAAGAGAAGATGAAGCTGGAATCAATTCAGTGTACATTGCATCACAAAACATTTAAAGATTAACAAACATTGTTTGTAACAAAAAACTCTAGTTCAAGTTTAAACAGCTGAACATTTAAATATACAAATATTTTTAAGAAAGACAAAAGTCAAAAGTGAATTCTTTAAAAGAAACTCAGGGGCAAAAGCTCACTAGATCATATTCTCAAAAATATTAAGATCTTTCTGGCTTTTAAGCAGGAGATGAGGAAAGTTAGCAAAGAGATAACTAGCTTGTGACAGCTAAGCATTCATAGTGATATATTTAGTTGATCTTTTGATGCCGGCTCTTCCTATTATTATGTAGCAGAATTCACCAAACACTGGATTGCTGATCCACTAACAGAGAACATGATCTGAGTTCAGACCATCTCTGGATAGTTTTATTTAACTGATGTCTGTGTTGATGCAACAGTAATTCTGCTCATTATGAGAGGAACTGCAGGTTCAGACATTTGTGTGTGTGTGTGTGTGTGTGTGTGTGTGTGTGTGTGTGTGTGTGTGTGTGTGTGTGTGTGTGTGTGTGTGTGTTATCACTGATCCTCTCCTGACACACATCACATGTTTGTGGTCTGTGATAGATCTGCTGTAGTAGATCTACAGTGTTGTGAATCTGAGCTTGATGGAAATTAATGTACAGTGCATTCAGTAACATTTAAACAATCAGGATAATAAATCACACTGAATATGTTTTTCATGAGAAATGTCCACAATAACACAATCATAAATGTTAACTGAGGCATCAAACTACTGAACACCAGCACATCTAGTGACCCAAAATGTCTGATTAAGCTGTAACTTTTAACCCAACTAAACTGTGCTGACATTTATCATCAAAACAACAGCAGCTGCAGCATCTCATCTTTCATCTTTGATCATTTTCAACAACAAATTGTGTACCTTACTGAATTAGTGAAATAATATAATATACTATAATTCACTTTAATACAATATAATATAATATACTATAATATAATGTAATTAAATGTTTATATAATACAAATAATTCACGTGTGTATCATTTATTTTGTATTTCATCATGTCTCACCTCAGAGTCTTGAGTTGACAGTTTGGATCCTGTAGTAAATCACTGAGCTGCTTCACTCCTGATGGTCCAGGATCATTTCCTGTGAGATCCAGCTCTATCAGGTGTGAAGGGTTTGATCTCAGAGCTGAAGACAGAGCTTTATAACCTTCTTCACTGATACTGCAGTCTGAAAGTCTATAAAAAATAAAAACATGAATTGAAAATAACAATTTGGTTCAAATCCATCCATTCATCCACTGCACAATCATATTATAAAATCAAGATCAATTAATCAATTCAAGTCAAGTCAAGTCACTTTTATTGTCACATCACCACAGCACATGTGCCTTGGTGAGTGAAATTCTTGGGAGCGTGCTCCAGAAATTGCAGAAACAATTAACATATAACCATACAGACTTCAACAGGTGAAAATGTGCAATATGCACACAGCCCTGAGGAGCACCAGTGTTGGTGATGGGTTTGTGTTCTCTGCTCGATCTCCTGAAATCCACCACCAGCTCCTTGGTCTTGTCGATGTTGAGTGAGAGATGGTTCTCTTGACACCATTTAGTCAGGGTGCTCACCTCCTCTCTGTAGGCCGTCTCATCGTTGTCGGTGATCAGGCCTATCACCGTTGTGTCATCATTGAATTTGATGATGACGTTGGAGCTGTGTGTGGCTGTACAGTCATGTGTGTACAGGGAGTACAGGAGCGGGCTGAGGACACAGCCCTGAGGAGCACCACTGTTGAGGGTCAGCGGGGATGAAGTGTTGTTGCCCATTCTGACCACCTGACTTCTGCCTGTCAGGAAGTCCAGGATCCAGCTGCACAGAGATCTGTTTAGTCCCAGAGTCTGGAGCTTCGCAACAAGTGTGCTGTAGTCCACAAACAGCATTCTCACATAGGTGTTCTTATTTTCCAGGTGGGAGAGAGCAGTGTGTAGGGTGAAAGAAATAGCATCGTCTGTAGAACGGTTGCTACGATATGCAAATTGTAGCGGATCCAGTGAGACAGGCAGCACAGAGCAGATGTAGTCTCTGATGAGTCTCTCAAAACACTTGCTGAAGATGGGTGTGAGAGCAACAGGCCTCCAGTCATTCAAGCATGTGATTTTATTTTTCTTTGGTATGGGCACAATGGTGGATTTTTGAAGCACAAGGGAACCACAGACAGACAGAGAGAGAGGTTGAAAATGTCTGTGAAAACACCGGCTTGTTGGAATGCGCATGCTCGGAGCACATGGCCTGGGATGCCATCAGGACCCGCAGTCTTGCGGATATTCACCCATGAGAAGGATCGGGTTACATCCGTGACAGAGACGGAGAGTGCACTCACATCTTCTGCAGCAGCTGCGGGAGCGCTCTCTGTGTGGGCGGTGTTGTGAGCCTTGAAACGAGCATAAAAGTTATTCAGCTCGTCCGGCAGAGAGGCGGCAATGTTCACAGTAGCTGGTTTATTCCCTTTAAAGTCTGTGATGTTATTGATTCCCTGCCACATGCCTCTTGCATCGTTGGTGTTGAATTGTTCTTCAACTTTGTTTTTGTATTGTCTTTTTGCGGCTTTGATTGATTTCCTGAGATCGTAACTGGCTTGTTTGAGATCATCAGCGTTTCCGGATTTAAAAGTGATTGTCTGCGCTGACAAGGCTGCTCGAACATCGCTATTAATCCACGTTTTTGGTTGGGGTAGATGTGGATTGTTTTTGTTGGCACTACATCTTCTTCTTCTTCTTCTTCATTGGATTTTTACGGCAGTTGGCATCCATCTGTTGTCTCACTCTAGCTTAATCAATTTTTTTTTATTTTATTTAAACTCTTCTTTCTAGTCCAGTTCTCCTTAGAAAATTAAACAAATATCTCCTTGGTCATTATTTCCATATGCTACTATATTTTTAACATTATATTCTAATATACTTATTTCCCGTAGCTGATTCTTGAACTCTTGCCTTTCTAGTATATATTTCTTACATGATATAAAGATGTGATTAATTGTTTCCTCCTCCTGACATTCATCACATAATCCTGTCGGGTGTTTTCCTATAATATGAAGAGTTTTGTTTAGCTCGCGATGTCCAATCCTCAGTCTGTTTATTATGACTTGTTCCTTCCTATTCCCCCCTTTCTTACTTTCCATACCTATCCTAATTTGTATCATGTACAGATGTCTCCCTTTGATTTCATTATCCCACTGCTGCTGCCATTGTTCCATTATCTTTTTCCACACTAAACTCTTCCCTTCTGTTTTTGATAATTTAATTTTGACATCAATATTTGCTTTTTTTGTTGCCTCTTTTGCCAGTCTGTCTACTCTCTCATTTCCCTGTATGCCCACATGTGCTGGTACCCATGAATATGTAATGTTTTTCCCATGCCTACTTATTCTTGAGTTTGTAAATAAAATCTCATACAGTAATTCCTGATGGTTGCTAGTCACACCAGACTTTGTACTCATGAGGGCAGAAACAGAATCGCACTACATCTTCTACACACTTCCTGATGAAACACGTTACAGATTCTTAGTACGTCTCTGTCATCATCAGACGCTGCCCGGAAACATGTCCTAGTCCACGTGATCAAAACAGTCCTGTAGTATAGCGTCTGATTGGTCCGACCAGCATTGAATTAGTTATTTTAGTAGCATGAAAAAACAAACACTTTTCTTGTCATCAGTGACTAGTGTGAGTTATGTCCTCTTGCAAAAACCATTCTAATCAATGAAGCTGTCTGAACTGCAAAATGAATCTTGTTTGCATCGTATCAGCACTTTTTTTTTTGTTTCTTTGGTTTGATGAGTCAGTGAGTGTGTGTCATGTACTGAACAAAACTCTGGTATTTCCAGCGCTGCCTAATCTAAACACTTCTGGATTCTCCACTACATTCATATGCTCAACAGAAATGTGTGTGATTGGTTAAAATGCTACATGCTTTTTAGGAAACACACATAAAAATAAAATCTGATATAACATCAGCAGGTATAAATTAAATATTTTGCCCCCTTACTGTGAATTTGGTATGCCATTTTTGCCCAAAGCCCTCGTTAATTTTTAACCCTACTCTGGTTGTGTATAATTCATCCATAATCTAGGAAAAAATATAATTGTGAACAAATGTTATAACTATTTTATTATTGTTGTGAAGATAATAATGACTTTTGTTTGTCTACACAAGTTTAGTGAATGAAAACCACTGTCTACAACAAAAACAATATGTTATTATTAGTATTATGGTATTGTTCAATTATTTTTACTACTGGAGGTGAACAGATAAAGTAATAATATTCCAGTGATTGCTGTGGTGTTGAGTGCAGCTGCTGGTGAAATGTACTCACTTCAGTATCTTCAGCTCACACACAGGGTTCTTCAGTCCCTCACAGATCTCTTTGACTCCTGAGTCCAGCAGACGACTGTTGTTCAGGTTCATCTCTTTCAGGATGGTTTTGGAGGAGAGAACAGTAGCTAGAACTGAACAGCTTTTCTCTGTCAGCTCACAGTTATTCAGTCTGAACACAAAAACAGCATTTCAGTCAGGACCACTTTCCTCAAGTGTATTTATTACAGTTATATTGCATACTGTTAGTGTTGGGGTTGAAGGAGGGAGTTTGATTGTGAGCAGCGATGCGATAGAAGAGATGCTGAAAGAATAGAATTAAATGGAGCGCTGTGATAAGTGTCAAGACTGGATTGGTGTGAGCTTGACTGACGTGGTCTGTCTGAACTAACACCATGCTTGATTATTATTATTCAGCACATATTCAACACACATCAGATCACCAGCTCTTCATATCTGATCACACATGTGACTGACAGTCTTTAATAATGAATAATCAAAGAGGTTTCAGTGTATAAATCATGTTCACTCACATTATTTTCTCCAGTTTGCTGTGAGAGTCCATCAAAAGAGCAGAGAGTTTCTCTCCATCCAGATCTCCTAATTTATCTTCACTCAGATCCAGTTCTTTCAGTAATAATGGACTTTTACCCAGAACTCCAGTGAGATACTCACACGCTTCCTCTGCAGCAGGACTTTTCAAAAACCTACATGAAGCAGATAAGGATTTCAGATCATTTATATTTTTACATTATTTTTGCCACAAATTCTGTTGTTGTGTCTGTTGAATTTCTCTGAACTGCTATTTAAAGGGGTGCTATTATGCTTTTTCACATTTTCAACTTTAGTTAGTCTGTAATGTTGCTGTTTGAGAATAAAAATGATCCGCAAAGCTCAAAGTCCACTTCAAAAGGAGATATTTTATTTAACAGAAATCACTTTTCAAAAACTACAACAAACGACTCGTTTGGACTACAACGCATATCTTCCGGGATTTGTGATGGTTGAGCTGCACTAGTGAAGGCAAAGAGTGTTATCACTATGTCAGAGACACGGTCCGTGTTTTTTAATTTAATATTGAAATCTGAATAATGAAAAAACGACACATTTTTCATTTGTTCAAACCAAACAAAAAAAAAATCAAGAATTCGGCTTCATTTTTAGTTTTGGGACAGAATATGAATAAAAACTTGCACAGTCGATCTCTACATGTGGGCGGGAATGAAACATCCCTCTTCGCTGATTGGTCAACCAAACATTACAACATAATAGTCCTAAAAAAAAAAAAAAAACCTTAGTAATAGTCCTCAGCTTCTACAGATTCTTAATGTGTTTATTTCTACTACATTTTATCTCTTTCTCTTCATCAAACAGCCAGATTAATGAATGGCTTGACACAAACCGTACCGAGGCAGAGCCTTTGGGTCGTTTGGCACACCGCCTGTTTTATTATAGTATCCTTCTATCAAAATCTGTGTGACAAAGCTGCGTGACACACTGTAGTGCGGGGTAGCGAAGCGCAGACCACTATCAGTTTATGTGAACATGTAGACATAACTTTTGTTTTAGACAATACGCTGTGTTTTGGACTATGGAGGAACTTAAATAATATGACAGATATGAAAAAAAAAAACTTTGTGTAATTTACAGCACATCCATTATTTTTTTTATTTAGCACGTTATACAAATTTAGGAAATCATATGTGGTTATCCCACTGGAATGGGACTATTTGTTCGTCAGAGTGCTTGTTTGAGTGATTGACTTCAGTGAAATGTGAATGACGTCATGATTTGAAGGTGAACTTGTTTGAGTTATAAGAACATATCCAAACCCTGAAATAACACTTCAAACAATAAACCAGAGATCAGTGTCAGAAATGATCTTTTTTATGAGGGGCACCTGATTTTCAGATTTTTTTTTTACCTTTTACCTTTCGTATGTCATCTTTAATGTTAAATTCTTACATCAAATAAATGAGAATTATTATGACAATAGGCTGTTACCAATTACATCAGTATTCAGAGATATAGAACCTGCGTCTGAAGATGCTTTTAGATGTAGTTACAGTTTAATGCTCATCAGACGGCTGTATACGTACATTTACATAGCAATTACAAATGTATAATGAAATAAGATAAACTTTAAACAACATTTTTAATACAGAATTATGAACAAAGTGAAATGATACTTGAATTATGAAAGTAATAACGCCAGTAGGTGGCGGTATTTCATTGTGATAATAAAGGAGCCTTTTATTCAATCTATTGGTTCAAAATGCTTCATTCATTAAATTATAATAATAAAATATAATAATAATAAAATCAAGTGGCTGTTTATAATAATTGGTCATTGAATTGTTGTCTATAATGATGGGTCTTTCAAAAACTCTGATTCATTCAGGAATGATGCACCACTCTTTGTGCCTACTGCGAGTCTGTCACACAACGGTTCTGTGACTTTGGTTTAGTTGGCAGAGAAAATAACAATTTTGTATGCCATCAGTAAGCTGGCCAATACTCAATGTTAATTAAATAAACTCAGCTTATTGTCTAAAACTACCTATGTTCATAAATTAATAGTGGTCTGCGCTTGTCTACAATACGTTCTCCCCGCGCTGCAGTGCGTCTCGCAGATTTGCCACTAAGATTTTAATAGGTGGTTATAATAAAACAGGCGGTGTGCCAAAGATGTAGGCTAGTAGGTAGATGTGAGTGCAGGTGTGAAGTAAATTAATATTTATGAGATAAACTAATATTTCACTGGTAGGTTGCAGAATTTCTGCCTACACAAAAGAAAGCTCTGTCTAGGCTCTGTCTCAGTACGGTTTGTTTCAAGCCATTCGTTAATCTGGCTGTTTGATGAAGAGATAAAATATAGTAGAAATAAACACATTAAGAATCTGTAAACGCAAAGGACTCTTATTATGTTTTCTTAGGACTATTATTATGTTGTAATGTTTGGTTGACCAATCAGCGGAGCGGGGTTTTTCATTCCTGCCCACATGTAGAGATCGAATATTCAAGTTGTTTATTCATTTTCTGTCCCTGAACATTAAAACGAAAAATTAAGCCGAATTCTTGATTTTTCATTTTGTTTGAATAAATGAAAAACGTGGCGTTTTTTTTTAATTTTTCAGAATGTAATATTAAATTTAAAAACAAGGCAGACGAACTTAGAGTGGTTACAATCATCCGGGTTTAAATCACGCTCAAATTGATTTGATTTTGACAATATTTACACTGAAGCTCGCAGGCGGGTAAGGGGCGTGACTTTTCCTGACCAGGCGCCGAGTGGAGCCAATCACAACACACACTGGCCCAGCTAACCAATCACAGCACATTTCATATTTCAGAAGGCGGGCCTTCATTTAGTGATGGGAAGTTCGGATCATTTTACCGACTCGGACCTTTGAGTCTCGTTCAGCAAAATGAACGAATCTTTTTTCGAGTCATTTCGTTCATTTTATGAAATATAATTAAAATGTTACGTGTTACTTCCCTAACGTCTACTAGTACTTACGCAAACGTTGATCACACTACAAACAATACAAAACTATAATGCTATAATAAACAGAAAAGATTAATTCATTGTTTACCTGGGTCTTCAGTCTATGATTAGCTCACCTCACCTCTTATCTGACAAGTCTTCGGGTCTGAGTTAACCAATGCAGTCTGAGCTGGAAAGAGAATTGATTCGTTCATCTCATGAGTCTTTCGGGTTTGAGTCGTTCCTTAATCATGTGACAGACCCATACGCTTTGACCATAGACTGGAGTTACCCTGGCAACAAATCTGTGTGTATATTATTACTATTATTCATTTATTTTTTTGTCTTTATGATTTTAAGTGTACTGCCTTAATGTTTTAATGTTTGTATTGTTTAATAATAATAATAATAATAATAATAATAATAATAATAATAATAATAAGACTGTATAAAAGGCTTTAACCTCTCGTTCGTTCTTTTGTCACGTGACAGCATTGGATTAATTTACAAGCTTCCTTACAAACAGGTGCATAGTCATTATCATCATCATCATCATCATTATTATAATTATTATTTACTCTTACAGTTGCTGCATTTCTGGTCTCAAATTGTAGCTTTTTACTTCTTACAGTTTATAAATGTATGAATTTCTGTCATGATGGTTATTTTCTATACACTGAATGTTGTAACAAAGGTAAAAAAAGAGTATTTATTAATGAACACATGATTATGGTGGGTTTAATTTCCTTGATTTCTCTTCTTTGAACAACACTTTCAAAATTAATTGGATTAGACAGTTTTTGTGTAATTCAAACTCAATCTGGAATTTTGTTCCCAATTACTATTTTTCCAAATTAGGTGGTCTCCCTTTCCTATTGATCTGTAATTATAATATTGCTAGAATCCCTTACAATTTATCTAAATTTCATAAACAGGCATTACTTGCATGGTCATTAATTTAAGCACCCCGCACCGTTACTTCATTTGGAACAATTAAGACATTTTATATAAGAGACAATCTTTGTTTTTTAATAACTGGTTTGAGAAAATGTTTTTGGTTGTTTCCCAGTTATTTAACTCGGAAGATCTTCTTTTAAATTACGAAAAATTCTTATGTAAATGTAATTTTCCAGTAACTCCCAAAGAATTCTCCATTGTCATGGACGCTATTCCTAAAGGAGCTGTTATACTTTTAAGGGACTCATTAGATCATCCAGCACTTTATCTTTATCTTTAGACCCATTTGAAATCCCAGTAGGAAAACTATGCTTTTTGTCACATCCTTCATCACATAACTATAAGATTAGATCGCTTTTTCAAAAGGAGCTTGTAACAACTCCATATGTGATATCTTATTGGAGGAATGTGGTGGATCATATTGATTGGAAAAAAGTATGGACTCTGTCTTCGAAATACATTATAACGAACAAGTTTATAGAAATCTCATTCAAATTGTTACACAGATTTTACCCAGCTAAAGTGTTTTTGAAAAGGTTTAAATCAGACATAGATACAAGCTGTTCTTTTTGTGGTGACCCTAATGAAACTGATATACATATCATTTGGGATTGTTCTCATACACAGCTATTTTGGACTGAATTCTCTAATGTTATCCATCGCAGTGTGCTCCAGGGTTTCTCTCTGCTTTTTAAGGATGTACTGTTTGGCTTCTTTAATATTCAAAAAGACAAAATTAATGAATATTTTATTATTAACCTATTATGACTACTTGCAAAATTTCATATTCACTGCAGTAAATTCACTCGTCAAAACCCTTTATAAATTGTTTTTTAAAAAAGAGGTTCAACAGTATATCCAAACTATTTCATCTTCCAAAAATCTTAAGGCTGTTAAAACAGTTAATTTAATCTTTTTAATTTATTTTGTTAAAACTTTAATTTAGTATTATTTATTTTTATGTTTACATAAGTTTGTAAATGGTGCTTTGCATGTAATGCCACTTCTTTGTGTGCAATATTGACTTTCTCTGTACTTTTATCTTTGCTACCTTGGCATTAATAAAAAAAAAAAAAAAACTAATCAATTCTCTTTCTGGCTCAGACTGCATTGGTTATGCTTATGGGTCTGTCACGTGATAAAGGAATGACTCAAAAACCCGAAAGACTCATGAGATGAACGAATCAATTCTCTTTCCGCCTCAGACTGCATTGACTGAAACAGGTGAACTAGACTAATTCCAGTACAGAACTATAGAACTATAGAATTTTGCTCATGCGCGACTGAACGAATCACTCCCCGAGACGACTCGTTCTTCCAGAGTCACATTAAAAATTCGTTCAAAATGAATGAATTGTTCAAGAACGACACATCACAACCTTCATTTGATACAGGAACTATTCGAGCCGTTCATGCCAGATTGGGGAGAAAGGTGTTGTAATAATGTAAAATAAGTGAAAAATGTGTTTTTTGAACAACCTAGTATTAGAGCCTGTTCTAGTACACCCCCCAAAAAAATCAAGACTTTGTAAAAGTGTATAATAGGACCCCTTTGATTCCATTTCATGTCAGTCCTATTCAACAATGGTGCATTTGACCCTACTATCTATTTTCATTCAAATGATTATTTAAATGTTTTAAGTTTTTTTTTTTTTTTTTCACCTGATGGTCTTTAATGAACAGAGTCCATCCTGTAGTAAATCACTGAGCTGCTTCACTCCTGATGGTCCAGGATCATTTCCTGTGAGATCCAGCTCTATCAGGTGTGAAGGGTTTGATCTCAGAGCTGAAGACAGAGCTTTATAACCTCCTTCACTGATACTGCAGTCTGAAAGTCTACAAAAAATAACAACATGAATTGAAAGCAACAATTTGGTTCAAATTCATCCATTCATCCACTGCACAATCATATTCTAAAATCAAGATCAATTAATTAGTTATTTTAGTAGCATGAAAAAAATAAACTTTTTTTGTCATCAGTGACTAGTGTGAGTTATGTCCTCTTGCAAAAACCATTCTAATCAATGAAGCTGTCTAGACTGCAAAAACAATCTTGTTTGCATCGTATCAGCACTTTTTGTTTTTGATTCTTTGGTTTGATGAGTCAGTGAGTGTGTGTCATGCACTGAACAAAACTCTGGTATTTCCAGCGCTGCCTGATCTAAACACTTCTGGATTCTCCACTACATTCATATGCTCAACAGAAATGTGTGTGATTGGTTAAAATGCTACATGCTTTTTAGGAAACATGCATAAAAATGAAATCTGATATAACATCAGCAGGTCTAAATTAAATATTTTGCCCCCTTACTGTGAATTTGGTATGCCATTTTTGCCCAAAGCCCTCATTAATTTTCAACCCTACTTTGTTGTGTATAATTCATCCATAACCTAGGAAAAAATATAATTGTGAACATGTTATAGCTATTTTATTATTGTTGTGAAGATAATAATGACTTTTGTTTGTCTACACAAGTTTAGTGAATGAAAACCACTGTCTACAACAAAAACAATATGTTATTATTAGTATTATGGTATTGTTCAATTATTTTTACTACTGGAGGTGAACAGATAAAGTAATAATATTCCAGGTATAGCTGTGGTGTTGAGTGCAGCTGCTGGTGAAATGTACTCACTTCAGTATCTTCAGCTCACACACAGGGTTCTTCAGTCCCTCACAGATCTCTTTGACTCCTGAGTCCAGCAGACGACTGTTGTTCAGGTTCATCTCTTTCAGGATGGTTTTGGAGGAGAGAACAGTAGCTAGAACTGAACAGCTTTTCTCTGTCAGCTCACAGTTATTCAGTCTGAACACAAAAACAGCATTTCAGTCAGGACCACTTTCCTCAAGTGTATTTTTTACAGTTATATTGCATACTGTTAGTGTTGGGGTTGAAGGAGGGAGTTTGATTGTGAGCAGCGATGCGATAGAAGAGATGCTGAAAGAATAGAATTAAATGAAGCGCTGTGATAAGTGTCAAGTCTGGATTGGTGTGAGCTTGACTGACGTGGTCTGTCTGAACTAACACCATGCTTGATTATTATTATTCAGCACATATTCAACACACATCAGATCACCAGCTCTTCATATCTGATCACACATGTGACTGACAGTCTTTAATAATGAATAATCAAAGAGGTTTCAGTGTATAAATCATGTTCACTCACATTATTTTCTCCAGTTTGCTGTGAGAGTCCATCAAAAGAGCAGAGAGTTTCTCTCCATCCAGATCTCCTAATTTATCTTCACTCAGATCCAGTTCTTTCAGTAATAATGGACTTTTACCCAGAACTCCAGTGAGATACTCACACGCTTCCTCTGCAGCAGGACTTTTCAAAAACCTACAGGAAGCAGATAAGGATTTCAGATCATTTATATTTTTACATTATTTTTGCCACAAATTCTGTTGTGTGTCTGTTGACTCTCTGAACTGCTATTTAAAGGGGTGCTATTATGCTTTTTCACATTTTCAACTTTAGTTAGTCTGTAATGTTGCTGTTTGAGAATAAAAAGGTCTGCAAAGTTACAAAGCTCAAAGTCCACTTCAAAAGGAGATATTTTATTTAACGGAAATCACTTTTCAAAAACTACAACAAACAACTCGTTTGGACTACAACGGTTCTATAGTTCTGTACTGGAATTAGTCTAGTTCACCTGTTTCAGTCAATGCAGTGTCACGGTTCATGAATGCACCGTCTCCTGCTGGGTTGTTGTGACGTCATGTTAATTGTTTTCATGTGGGTGTTACCGCTGATCGGCTGATCAGCGGCAGGTGCTGCTCGTTACATCAGCCTATATAATGCCTGGTCTTTCGTCTCTTGTTTGTCAGATCGTTGTGTGAGGTCCGCGTGGTGTATGTCTACTTGTTGTTCAGCGTTCCTGCCTCTTGCTCTGTTTCCTGTTTGGTCGTCACTGGATTACAACCTTGATTACGGATACCTCGCCTTCACCCACTCCACCAACGCACTCAAGGGGAGTGTTTGTTCCTCACCATCTCCACCAACGCACTCAAGGGAATCGTCAGGTCTTCACCATTTCTATCAGCGCACTCAAGGGAATCTACTCACCTGTCTGTGCTGCCATCAAAGTCCCTGCGTCATTCTCCAGGAGCCTGTCATCATCTCATAGTTTCAATAAACATCATTATTACTCGCAGTTGCCTCCTGTCCTTTATCACGCCGTGACAGAACGATCTGACCAAGTTATGGAGGCAGCGAGTAATCAACCGTCTGCTCTGGAGGATTTCCTCAGCGCCAGTGTTCGGAGGATGGACTCCCAGGAGAGGAATCTTAATGACACTGGTCGCGCGGTTCAGGCTTTGGTGACGCAGGTGTCCGAGCTCACCCAACAGCTTCAGTTACTACGAGCTCCCACTGCGCCGCCCACACCGCCCGTTCCGGCAGCCCCTTCGGAAGCCCCCTCCCAGCCGGAACCACGGCTCCCCATTCCGGAGTCATATTCGGGTGAGCCTAACTATTGTAGAGCTTTCTTGACCCGTTGTGACATGCACTTTTCCCTCCAACCCAGAACCTTCGCCAATGAGAGGGCCAAGGTGGCATTTGTTCTCACATTGCTCACTGGGAGGGCGGCATTATGGGGAACGGCGGTGTGGGAGAACCAGGATCCATGCTGCGCCTCGTTTCAGTCACTCTCCGCCGAGATGAGACGGGTCTTTGATCGGGCCGTCGCCGGGAGGGAGGCGGCCAGGAAGCTCGCGGAGCTACGGCAGCACGAAAGATCCGTCTCGGACTATTCCATCGAGTTCCGAACCCTGGCGGTAGAGTGTCATTGGAACGAGGAGGCGCAGTGGGACATGTTCCTGCATGGGCTGGCTGACCGCGTCCAGAAGGAGATCTACGCCCTGGACCTCCCCACTTCACTGAATGGCCTGATCGAGCTGGCTCTGCGGGTCGACGCACGGCTGACGCGGATGGAGAGGCGGAGCTTACCCAGTTCCACATCGGGGCTCCAGCCTAACGTGCGGTCCAGCGGCGGGGACGCGGCCAGCCCCTCCGATCACGAGCCCATGCAGGTAGGGCGAGCTCGGCTTTCCCGGGAGGAGAAGGAGAGGCGGAGGTCCCTGGGCCTTTGCCTTTACTGCGGGGGAACCGGGCATCACGCTTACACCTGCCCGGTAAAAGGCCAGGCCCGGTAGTACGTATGAGGCTACTATCGGGTGGGATCTCCGCCGAGAAGACCTCATCATCATCCACGCTCCTTCCGGTAAGACTAAGGTGGGCAGCACAGACCCACAACTGTCAGGCACTACTGGACTCAGGGGCAGAAGGTAATTTCATGGACAGTACACTGGCACACAAACTTCACATTCCCCTCAAAGCCCTTCCTCACCACATCACGGTCCACGCCCTCAATGGACAGAAACTCCCAGTCATATCTCACGTCACTGAAGACATCACCCTCATCACATCAGGCAATCACACGGAAACCATTTCATTCCACATCCTTGACTCTCCCCTGGCACCCATAGTCTTCGGTCACCCCTGGCTCCTCCGCCACAACCCCAGGATAGACTGGTCCTCTAACTCTGTTCTGACTTGGTGTAAAGGATGTCATGAGTCTTGTTTAGTGTCTGCCTGTCCGTCTGTTTCTATGTCTGTGTGGCAGGAGGAGGCGGTGGATTTGTCTAACGTGCCCGCGGAGTACCTCCACCTGAAGGAAGTGTTCAGTAAGTCTCGTGCTGCTTCTCTTCCTCCGTATCGTCCCTACGACTGTGCCATAGAATTACTGTCGGGTAAGTCTCCGCCTAAGGGCAAATTATATTCACTTTCGGTTCCAGAAAGGGAGGCTATGGAGAAATATATTTCTGATTCTCTAGCTTCCAAGTTCATCCGCCCTTCCTCTTCTCCAGCAGGGGCGGGGTTCTTTTTTGTGGGAAAGAAGGACGGATCACTGCGACCTTGTATCGATTACCGGGGACTGAACGACATCACGGTCAAGAATACTTATCCTTTGCCGTTGATGTCTTCAGCCTTCGAGAGGTTGCAGGGATCGTCGATTTTCACAAAACTGGACTTACGTAATGCTTATCATTTGGTCCGCATCAGGGAGGGGGATGAATGGAAGACCGCTTTTAATACCCCCAGGGGGCACTTTGAATATTTGGTCATGCCCTTCGGGCTTTCCAACTCCCCAGCGGTCTTCCAGGCACTCGTCAACGACGTGCTGCGAGATATGATTGATCAGTTCATATATGTCTACCTGGACGACATATTGATTTTTTCTTCTTCTCTCCAGGAACATGTGCAGCACGTTCGACGAGTGCTTCAGAGGTTGCTAGAGAATGGGCTTTTTGTCATGGCGGAGAAATGCGAGTTTCATGCACAGTCGGTTCCATTTTTGGGGTATATCGTGTCGACTGAGGGAATACGCATGGATCCCGAGAAGATTAAGGCTGTGGTAGAGTGGCCAAGTCCAGATTCCCGTAAGGCCCTACAGAGGTTTCTGGGGTTCGCCAACTTCTATCGGCGGTTTATTCGCAACTTCAGCCAACTAGCCGCACCTCTGACCGCCTTGACCTCCACCAAAACTACGTTCAGGTGGTCAGACACAGCCGAGGCTGTGTTTGCCAAAATGAAGAGCTGCTTTGTTTCAGCCCCTATCTTAATAACCCCTGACCCATCACGTCAGTTTGTGGTGGAGGTCGATGCGTCGGAGGTGGGGGTAGGAGCGGTGTTATCTCAGCGTTCTTCCTCAGACGACAAGGTCCACCCTTGCGCGTATTTTTCTTATCGTTTATCTCCAGCCGAACGAAATTACGATATTGGTAACCGAGAGTTGTTGGCAGTCAAGATGGCATTGGAGGAGTGGCGCCACTGGTTAGAGGGTTCGGGGGTTCCTTTTATTGTATGGACTGACCACAAGAACTTAGAATATATTAGTACGGCTAAAAGGTTGAACTCCAGGCAGGCTCGGTGGGCACTTTTTTTCGGACGTTTTGATTTTACTATCTCGTACCGCCCAGGTTCCAAGAACATTAAACCCGATTCTTTATCACGTATTTTTGACCGTTCCGAACGCCCGTCCACTCCCGAGTGTATTTTTCCTGAGACATTAGTGGTTTCCACACTCACATGGGAGATCGAATCGAAGGTTAAGACTGCCTTAGAAGGGGTAATGCCTCCGCCCGGGTGCCCACCGAATCGCTTATTTGTGCCGGAGGGATTACGGTCCAACGTTATCCAGTGGGGACATTGTTCTAATGTGGCTTGCCATCCAGGAGTTAACCGTACTAAGTTTTTGGTCAAGCAACGATTCTGGTGGCCATTGATGGCTCGCGACATTCACAGTTTTGTGTTGGCTTGCTCGGTTTGTGCCACTGGTAAGACTTCCAATCGACCTCCTGATGGGTTACTTCAACCGCTGCCGGTGCCTTCGAGACCCTGGTCCCACATCGCTCTAGATTTTATCACCGCCCTCCCGCCCTCCCAGGGCAACAAGGTAGTTTTGACCGTGGTGGACCGGTTCTCGAAGGCGGCCCACTTTATTCCCTTGCCCAAATTACCCTCAGCCAAGGAGACAGCGGTGGCCGTTGTAGATCACGTCTTTCGGTTACATGGCCTCCCGATAGACGTGGTGTCCGACAGGGGACCCCAATTTGTGTCCAAATTTTGGCGAGAGTTCTGTAGATTACTGGGGGCGACTGTAAGTCTGTCCTCAGGGTTTCATCCCCAGAGCAATGGTCAAACCGAGAGAGCCAACCAAGATTTGGAAAGGGTGTTGCGATGTTTGGTTTCCAAGAATCCTTCCTCCTTAAGCCAACAATTGTCGATGGTGGAGTACGCCCACAATACCTTACCCATATCAGCTACGGGCCTATCACCATTTGAATGTAGTGTAGGTTACCAGCCACCTGTTTTTCCCAGTCTGGAATCCGAAGTCGCGGTCCCCTCCGTTCACGCCTTCGTCCAGAGGTGTCACCGCACTTGGACTAGAGCCCGCGAGACTCTACTCCAAGTGGGGGCGCGCACCAAGGCTAAAGCAGATCGCCACCGGTCTAGGCCTCCCGTATACGTCGTGGGTCAAAAGGTGTGGCTTTCTACTAAGAATATTCCTCTCCGCTCCGTATCTAATAAATTGGCTCCCAAATTTATTGGCCCGTTTACTGTCACCAAGATCATTAGTCCGGTGGCAGTCCGCCTCAAACTCCCTCCGGCGTACAGGAGAATTCATCCCGCCTTTCATGTGTCAAAGATCAAACCCGTTTTTCATTCCCCCATTAATCCGCCTACCCCGGTTCCCCCCCCGCCGCGACTCGTAGATGGGGAGACCACTTATTCGGTCAATCGCATTCTGGACTCTAGACGGAGGGGACGCGGTTTCCAGTACTTGGTGGACTGGGAAGGTTACGGTCCGGAGGAGAGAAGTTGGGTACCTGCTAGGGACATCCTGGATCACTCTCTGATCGATGATTACAATCGACAGGTAAGGGGTTCTGGGGACGCCAGGAGGCGTCCTTAGGAGGTGGGGTACTGTCACGGTTCATGAATGCACCGTCTCCTGCTGGGTTGTTGTGACGTCATGTTAATTGTTTTCATGTGGGTGTTACCGCTGATCGGCTGATCAGCGGCAGGTGCTGCTCGTTACATCAGCCTATATAATGCCTGGTCTTTCGTCTCTTGTTTGTCAGATCGTTGTGTGAGGTCCGCGTGGTGTATGTCTACTTGTTGTTCAGCGTTCCTGCCTCTTGCTCTGTTTCCTGTTTGGTCGTCACTGGATTACAACCTTGATTACGGATACCTCGCCTTCACCCACTCCACCAACGCACTCAAGGGGAGTGTTTGTTCCTCACCATCTCCACCAACGCACTCAAGGGAATCGTCAGGTCTTCACCATTTCTATCAGCGCACTCAAGGGAATCTACTCACCTGTCTGTGCTGCCATCAAAGTCCCTGCGTCATTCTCCAGGAGCCTGTCATCATCTCATAGTTTCAATAAACATCATTATTACTCGCAGTTGCCTCCTGTCCTTTATCACGCCGTGACATGCAGTCTGAGCTGGAAAGAGAATTGATTCGTTCATCTCATGAGTCTTTCGGGTTTGAGTTGTTCCTTAATCACGTGACAGACCCATACGCTTTGACCATAGACTGGAGTTACCCTGGCAACAAATCTGTGTGTATATTATTACTATTATTATTATTTATTTATTTATTTATTGTCTTTATGATTTTAAGTGTACTGCCTTAATGTTTGTATTGTTTAATAATAATAACAATAATAATAATAATAATAATAATAATAAAAAGACTGTATAAAAGGCTTTAACCTATCGTTCGCTCTTTTGTCACGTGACAGCATAGGATAGAGTAATTAATTTACAAGCTTCCTTACAAACAGGTGCATAGTGATTATTATTATCATCATCATCATCATTATCATCATTATTATAATTATTATTTACTCTTACAGTTACTGCATTTCTGGTCTCAAATTGTAGCTTTTTACTTCTTACAGTTTATAAATGTATGAATTTCTGTCATGATGGTTATTTTCTATACACTGAATGTTGTAACAAAGGTAATAAAGAGTATTTATTAGTGAACACATGATTATGGTGGGTTTAATTTCCTTGATTTCTCTTCTTTGAACAACACTTTCAAAATTAATTGGATTAGACAGTTTTTGTGTAATTCAAACTCAATCTGGAATTTTGTTCCCAATTAATACTTTTCCAAATTAGGTGGTCTCCCTTTCCTATTGATCTGTAATTATAATATTGCTAGAATCCCTTACAATTTATCTAAATTTCATAAACAGGCATTACTTGCATGGTCATTAATTTAAGCACCCCGCACCGGTACTTCATTTGAAACAATCAAGACATTTTATATAAGAGAAAATCTTTGTTTTTTAATAACTGGTTTGAGAACAATGTTTTGGTTGTTTCCCAGTTATTTAACTCAGAAGGTCTTATTTTAAGTTACGAAGAATTCTTATGTGCTTAGTGCTTCAGTTCTTAGGGTGTGAGGTCTGTATTGATCAATGGATGGAGACCTCAAGGCAGTCCACTAAATGCAGATCTGAAGATTTTATTTTTACAGATTAGATTTTCCGCTGTACTTACTGACGAAAACATCTGCGTGCAGACACCCAACTGTACAAATTCATTTATAGATTTAAAACCCAGTCCTGAACCTGGAGAACCATGTTCAAACACACTTGTTTGGACATTGCTACTGATCCTGAAGACCTTGCTTAGTTTAGGTGTGTTTATTTGGGGTAGCTGAACTTTGCAGGACACTGGCCCTCCAGGAGCAGGACTGAGAGCCCTGACATTAGCTCTTTACATTCATTGCATGTGATTTATCAACACCTAGTACATCTTAAAATATACAGCTCATGAAAAATAAAAGTTCCAGATGGACAAACATTAAATGAATAAACCAGTGCCAAAAGCCAGAAAAGCCAGAATGGGAAGTTTTAAGTAGTTGTACAGCTTGAAGTGTGAAGTTTATTCTTGTACACAGATATGGCATATTCATGGCAGTACACATGAAATTCATTTATTTATTTGTCTTTTAAACTGATGTAAACAGAAAAAGAGTAGACTGGATTTTTTAATCCTGTCGCCCCTCTAGTGGACATTAAGTATTAAGGCTTTCATTGCTCAGATAACAAAAGTCAATAGGATTTTTTGGGAAGATAAGTCTGACCAGTTATACAGCAACGAGTCAGACGAGTCTGAAGATCTGAGCTGAATTTGGTGAAACATTAAAGTTCTAGTCGGTGTCAATTACTCTCATAATAAATAATAATAATGTTTAAATATATGTTGGCTTTCTCAAACCCAACAAAGAAGACTAAGAAGAGAAAGATCAACCAATTTAGTATGTGATAAAATTAATACAATTATAAGCCATGAAAAATAGGGATTTTATTTGCCCTAAACCCTGTTAATATTTGTCAGTAAGGTGCGTTCACTGATTCTACCTTCTCTCTTTTCTATCTCATTCTTTTCATATGAACTGAGTTGGCTACACATGCTTACATTCATAAATTTAAACAGTATTTCTAATTTATTTCATAAATTTAACTTTTTCACAATTATTTATCAATGTCACACACACACCTACCTAGTGCCTTTTGACTTAAAAGACGAGAGTGGTAAATGTTACAGACAGATTATCATGGAACAGTTCAGTCTATTATTAATTTTTATTTCCACTTCACTTTTATTCAAGGAGACAGAACTATTTGCACTGTATTTATCAGTGGGACAATATTCATACAAAACTATAACCCAGAAATAATTTTTATTTCTGGGTTTTCTTTAATTATGCTAATTGACAGTGAATGGTTTCAGACATTACAGTGCCGCACTCAAACCAACTCTTATTCTGGCATGAAAGAATGAAAAGGCCGTACTGAAGGCGGTGCGATTCGACCAATCAGATTAAAGCAGCATTTCAGCGCCGCCCACAAGGGTGAATGAAATATTGAAGCCATAAACCGATTTGTAAACCCCAAACGGAAAATGAGAAAGAGCCAAAATCTCATTTTCCATTTGTTAAACTAAACGGAAAAACAAATAAACTAGCCATTTTCCCATTTCTTGTTATTGCATTCTAAATAGGAAATGAAATTATCAAAACGTACATGGACTTATGGTCCGTGTACTTTTTCGTTCAGTCATTATTCTATTTCGGAATGAAAGATGAAATTTAAAAAAGGGTGCAGCTTGGTTTTTTGTTTAAAAGAAAAAAAGTATTTTGTTTTCCAAATGTATTGTTGTCAACAAATAATAGTATTAGAAAATTGGACGAAAAAAAACGAAAAAAAGGTTGTGTACAATCAGGGTATGGTCCGTCCATTCCAAATCAATTTTCAATTAAAAAAAAAAAACAGAAAACGAAAAGACTCAAGAGGATTCAAGTGAGAGAACATGGACAAGACAGTTGGTCGGTCCGTGTACTTTTGCGTCCATTCGTTTTTCGTTTTTTAACCATGACGGAAAAAACGAAAAATGAACGGTTATTGTATTTTTAAATGCTATGCTGAAAACCAAAATTGAAATTAGAACCGTACACACAAAATGCTGCCCGAAAACGTAAAATATTGACTTCTTTTCAGATTTTTGTTAATGATTTTTTTGCACTTTTAATGAACATTTGAAAAATGCACAAATTAATATAGAAAAATGTCGATTTTAACAAGTTTTCTTTGGCCAAATTTAGTGATGCTTCTCCCGCACATTCAGTTGAGAACTAGAGCCGTCTTTGGAACAATGCAAAGACTTGATAGAGATATTATTTTTAAAATAGACATTGCAGAATCCTGGGAAATCTATCATCATAAAATTATATATTGGGATATAATTTTGTCATAACTTTGTGTGCTGGGTTATTGGAGAGGACCCATGCATGGTCGCTCAATGCAGGTACAGTAGGCTACAATGTGTAGGCTACACATACCTTATACATTTTGACATATTTTTGCCCTGTTCACTGATAGTGGCATTCGCATAATGCCGTGTTTAGGCCACAGGGCTCTAGACTCATTCTTCCCACTGGTCTCTGTTTTTTCGACTTTCTCAGTTGGTCGCAGGAGCACAACATTTGGTCGCAGGTTTTTTTTTGTTTTGTTTTTTTGCTACAGCATGGCATTAATCAATGCATGCTGATTAACTTTTATCATAGTTTATAGTTATGGTAACGAGTGTTCAACATTCAACCCGTTCTTTTTCATCAGTATCATTTGTGATTTAAATTTTGTGAATGGGAATTCCTCTTTTGCTGTGTTATAAGTCAGACTTTGGACGCTTTCACTTCGAATTAGCGATCTTTGTGTCACGTTTTACAAGAAAAGATAATTGTCTGTTTTGCTTAGGCTATATCTATACACTTTTCATTTTTTAAGACTAAAACAAAAGTTTGATTAATTGTTATACTTAATTAAAAAGCACAACAACAATAAAACTATAATATATATATAAGCTATAATGACAAACGAGATAGCCTAACGTTTATTAACAAAAACTAGTAAGATGAGGCATGGCTCCACATGCTGTTATATACACAGACTAATAAATTACAGAATGTTTAGCAAACAGCGAGGAATCAAATAAATAGAAAACAAACAACAACAACAACAAATAATAATAAAGAAAGCCTCCATGGCGTAACGTGAGGTAAACAGCAAAGATAACAAGCTTTTTGAAAACAAAAAGAAAGTGAAACTAAACTGGCTGTCGCTGACAGGACTTGCATGTTTTTGTTGTTGTTGTTGTTGTTTCCACAAGAATACCAACATGTTCACCTTCTCTGGTTTATGAAGCAGTCTTTTATTTTATTTTAGTGTGAAATCCAAATCCGCCGTCTTCCATCATTTCCTTAATATTTGCGTCATTTTTGCCGAGCGTTGCTCGCACCTTCGCGCTCGTGCTGATGCTGCAAGTATAAACCATACCAGTCACTGAAAGCGCCTCTCTTCATGTGATCAGTGAAATCTGACTCCTGCTACAGTATGGAGCAGATGCTTTGGAGCAGGGCAGACCATGCACTAGCACAAATGCGACCACGTCAAATCTAAACTCGCACATTCTCAAAAAATTGTGAAAAATGCGACCATTTTGGTTGCAGTCTATATGCAGATGTTTGCAGCGTGCAGCTGTCACTAGTCCAACAGCATCATGAAAAACTAAATTTATTGAAATTCTGAATAAATTGGCCAAGAAAGCGCGCTCTGCGCTCCCTATAATAATTATAAAGCTGTCATTCATTTCAGTTTATCCCGATCTCAAAAATCAGTTATAATCAATGAGGCTTGACCATAGGAGCTATGGGTTTAGAGAGACTGAATCTTAGAACTGCTTCGAACAAATCGTTTGAGAATCGTTGGAAAATGAGGTGATATTAAATGCATATTCTGAGAAAACGAAAGGGTTGTTTGACCTTGCATGCATGTAAACCTATTGTAGAAGACTCCCAAAACAACACTAGGAACCTTAGAAATGGCATAATAGGGGCACTTTAAGATCATTTACATTTACATGCATTTAGCATACAATTTTATCCAAAGCGACTTACAGTGCATTCAGGCTATACGGTTTTTATTTTTTATTAATTAATTAATTTATTTATTTATTTTTACCAGTATGTGTACAGTATGTTTAAGATCATAAAAATATTGACGCTAAAAGTTTTTATAAAACAGTTATGGTAGCTACGTCAGTAGAGCGAGAGGGCGCTAGCGTTTGTATAAAGACAGTAAAAATGGTAGAAATTAAATTTAGCATTTATATACATTGAAAAACAAGCTTTATATCATTTTTACGATTTTTTATGAAATACGAATTGTGAATAATGAAAATTAGTTTGTGTCTGCTTATTCTATTCATCATAGTTTGAACCATTAAAGAAGAAACCGCATTTTCCGTATTTCATTTCTGGGTTAAAAAACGAAAAACGAATGGACGCAAAAATACACGGACCTTGGTCCGTGTACATTTTGATCATTTCATTTCGTATTTAGAATTCAATAACAAGAAATGGAAAAATGGCTCGTTTATTCGTTATTCCGTTTAGTTTAACAAACGGAAAATGAGTTTTTGGCTCGATTTCTCATTTTGTCGTTTGGGGTTTACAAATAGGTTTATGGCTTCAATATTTCATTCGCACTTGTGGGCAGTGCTGAAACACTCCTCTCATCTGATTGGTCGAATCGCTCCGCCTTCAGCACGGTCTTTTCATTCTTTCAGGCAGAATAAGAGTCAGTACTATAACGTCTGAAACCACCACTCACTGTTAATTAGCATAATAATTGAATCAGATGTAGCTGGACACATAATTTGTGCTGCTGCGACCTGCAAGTGACCCCTTTAAATTATTTCTAGCTTATAGTATTATGTGAATATTGTCCCACTGATAAATACAGTGCAAATAGTTCTGTCTCCTTGGATAAAAGTGAAGTGGAAATAAAAATTAATAATAGACTGAACAGTTCCATGATAATCTGTCTGTAACATTTACCACTCTCTCTTTTCAGTCTAAAGGCACTAAGTATGTGTGTGTGTGTGACATTAATAAATAATTGTGAAAATTAATAAAGTTAAATTTATGAAATAAATTAGTAATATTAGTTTTATCACATACTAAATTGGTTGATGTTTTTCTTCTTAGTTTTCTTTGTTGGGTTTGAGAAAGCCAACATATATTTAAACATTATTATATTTATTTATTATGAGAGTAATTGACACCGACTAGAACTTTAATGTTTCACCAAATTCAGCTCAGATCTTCAGACTCGTCTGACTCGTTGCTGTATAACTGGTCAGACTTTTACCTTCTCAAAAAATCCTATTGACTTTTGTTATCTGAGCAATGAAGGCCTTAATACTTAATGTCCACTAGAGGGGGCGACAGGATTTCTGTTTACATCAGTTTAAATGACAAATAAATACATGAATTTCATGTATACTTCCATGAATATGCCATATCTGTGTACAAGAATAACCTTCACACTTCAAGCTGTACAACTACTTGAAACTTCCCATTACCATCCAAATTTATTTTAGGATATAGTTTATTCACACTGGTTTATGCATTTAATGTTTGTCCATCTGGAACTTTTATTTTTCATGAGCTGTATATTTTAAGATGTACTAGGTGTTGATAAATCACATGCAATGAATGTAAAGAGTTAATGTCAGGACTCTCAGTCCTGCTCCTGGAGGGCCAGTGTCCTGCAAAGTTTAGCTACCCCAAATAAACACACCTAAACTAAGCAAGGTCTTCAGGATCAGTAGCAATGTCCAAGCAAGTGTGTTGGAGCTGAACTCTGCAGAACATGGTTCTCCAGGTTCAGGACTGGGTTTTAAATCTATAAATGAATTTGTACAGTTGGGTGTCTGCATGCAGAGGTGTACGTCAGTAAGTACAACGAAAAATGTATTCTGTACAAATTTTATTTAATCTTCACAAAACATGCAAACAAAACTGCAATGTTTTAGAAAACTCACATTTGCACATACCCTGCTTGGACCTTATTGACTGAACAAATTTTACTGCAGGAAGTGGAAAAAAATGCAAACTGTTCAACACAGAATTACACAAAACTCTTAGTGGCTTCAAGAACATTAGAAGTTACTGCAGGAAGTGGGAAAATGCATACTGTTACACAAAACTCTTAGTGACTTCAAGAACTTTGGATAGGCCTGCAACTTCTGTGATGACAAAATCTTCAGATCTACATTTAGGGCACTGCCTTGAGATCTCCATCCACCTTGCACCAACACACTCCTGCAGCATGAGGTGAACACAGGTTCTTCAATGATAGCTGGGGGCGGGGGATATACCTTAGCTCAATGATAGCTGTATAATATAAAACAACATTAACTACTGCAGCTGGTGCCAAATAAAAATTATTATGTTTTGGAAAACAGCAAGTCAAATGTAGAATAGAGGGCCACACACTGGCACTGAATGTAGCATTGAATAGACTGAACATGAGCAATACACATGTTACTGTTTTAGCACCATATTTGTTCCTTCTAGTTTACTGTGGTTTTGGTTAGGACATTTAAAGATGCAGTTTTTTTGTTGTGTGCGTAACTCTGCCTCCAACATCTCCTCAATTTGCGATTTGAGGTTCTGAAAAACAGAGGGATCAGCATCTCTGCGACTATAATATACTGCTCAAAAAAATTAAGGGAACACTTTGGAACTCGATGCATGATCTAATTGGACAGATAGATCAATATCCCCCACTGACTCTTATTCTGCCTGAAAGAACGAAAAGACCATGCTGAAGGCGGAGCGATTCGACCAATCAGATGAGAGGAGTGTTTCAGCACTGCCCACAAGTGCGAATGAAATATTGAAGCCATAAACCGATTTGTAAACCCCAAACGACAAAATGAGAAATCGAGCCAAAAACTCATTTTCCGTTTGTTAAACTAAACGGAAAAACGAAAAAAATGAGCCATTTTTCCATTTCTCGTTATTGAATTCTAAATACGAAATGAAATGATCAAAACGTACACGGACCAACTGTCTTGTCCATGTTCGGTCCGTGTATCTTTTGGTCATTTGATTTTTTGTTTAATTTTGTAAGTAGAAAAATGAAAAACAGCTCCTTTTTCGTTTTTTTTTTTTTTTGCAAAAAACGAAAAACAAGAATTCGGCTTAATTTTTAGTTTTTCGTTCAGGGTTAGAAAAATGAATAAACAGCTTGAATATTCGATTTCTACACGCGGGCGGGAATTAAACTCCCCTTTCTGCTGATTGGTCAGACAAAAAAAAAAGATCAAACCATGCTGTCATCAGTCCTTCTGCAGTTCCGCGCGGCAGAATACTAGTCCTCTGCTGCAGCAGCAGTTGTACAGATTCTTAAACTTTTTTATTGCAACTACATTTAATCTTTTTCTCATCAAACAACCAGACAAATGAATGGCTCGACACAACCTGTTCTGTGGCAGAGCCTAGGGCTTTCTTCTGTGAAGATATAAATTCTATGCTTTGCATAGCTGGGCATGCCAGGGCAGGCTATATCCTACCCTGGTCCCCCAGTAAGTTTGTTTGTTTAATTAAGCAATTAATTATTATTATTATAAATATTATTAATTATTTCAAAATAAATATTTTAAACACTAATACAAAAAGGAAAGAATAATGCTTTGACTTGGGTATATTCAGAGCTGGGTAGATTACTTACAAATTGTAATCCGTTACTGATTCCAAATTACATGACAAAAAATGTAGTCAGTAACTAATCCACTACATTTCACGTTTTAGGTAATATAGTCAGATTACTTTTTGATTACTTTTGACCTAACTCGTTTATCACACTGATTTAAACATGATAATCTTGTACCATAATGATGTAAAAATACAAATAGTGAGAAAATATATTCCTTTCATTGTAATTAACAACATGAAGTGCATTAAACATTATATTACGTCAGGGTTTCCCAAATTGGGGTTCGTAAAGGAACTGCGGGGGGGGGGGGGGGGGGGGGGGGGTTGGGGGTAGAGTTTAATGAAAGGCTGAAAAGTAATTAAATCATAAAAATGTAAAATTAAAATAAATCATACACTTACTAAAAAAGATGAAATATTTTATGTTTACCTTTATTTGTTTGTGCCATATGACCATTCATTTGTGCATTTTAATGAGTTTGAAAGACAAAAGCCTTTCAATAATACATAATAATACATGGTTAACCTACTGAGTGATCATTTAAATAAAAAATAATGCGTTCATCAGTAGTTGATGCAATGTTGAAACACTTAAACCTGAAATTATTTTTGTAAACCCATTGGTCAAATGCTGTATAGCCACCGGATTAATGACTGATAACTGTGTGAATGTCCACAAACTGGAAGACTTTCTGAGTGTATATAAGCGGTAGACTATTTTAGAAAGGAACATTTAAAAAAAAAAAAAAAAAAAAAAGGAATTAGAGAGAATCAATAAACGATGAATCATTTATTTATATTGTGTGAATAATATGTAATCTATAAAAAAGTAACTGTAGTCTGATTTAGTCTGACACTTGTGCACTCGCACACAGGAATGTAACACAAGATTTACATAAATGTAATTCATTGCCATTTGGTTTGTTTCTCACCAAACCTTACTGTATACCTTCAGAACGTTTGGAATATAGCATACACCACGAGATGCATATTATTTTATGACAGATTTGCATCCGCTTAAAGAATGAAAAGTGAAAGTCACCGTTCTCTGCCATTAAATGGGTAAGTGCGAGCAGGACATTTTTGTGTGTGTGTTTCGGAAAAAAGAAGGTAGACCTAATAAGCCTTTAGAACAACATCTTACTAGTTACCCTAGTTAAATAAAACAGAAAAACGCGACTACTGTCAAGCACAGACCAGTATTGAAGTGCACAGGAAATATGCAGCAATCTAAACAGTTTATTTAATTAATATTGAGAATTAGTTGATGTTCACCTGGATTTGTTCCTCAAGAGGGGAAATAATTTAATAAGTTGTCATTTATAGTCATTTGGTAAAATGCATATTTTTATTTGTGTACATTCAAAATGACTACAAAATGTCGTCCCGTTGAAAAATAAAGAAAACAACAGAATGCACTGCTTTAGCGCAAAACATGAACCAATACACAGCTGGTAGGCTGCTTGATGCGCCTATTTTTAAAAGTCTACATTAAGGTTATTTGACGTTAAATGCATTATTTAAGTCATTTTAGAATAAATCACAGTATATATCATGATAAAAAGTGACTTTACAGTTTGGAAAATATGGTAGGCTATGAAATCCCCCCCAGCAGCAGCAGAGGACTAGTATTCTGCCGCGAGGAACTGCAGAAGAACTGGGGCACGTTCAAGCTCACACCGGTGCGCAACGTTTTGCTACGTTTTCCGGGTTGAACGACACGTTTCCTGGAAACGGTGTGCAACGGTGTGCAACGGGTTTGAGATGCGTTTTCTCTTGTTTGGTGGGTGTGTCAGAAATGTCGGCCCAATCAGCGGCAGCATGTATATAAACCACGCGGTATTAAAGAGACACCTCGCACAATGGGTCCTAGTAAAGTAGTTTACAAATGTGTCCGCTGCAGCTCGGTATATGCAACAATTGAAGACATTAGAAGACATGTCTGCCGTAAGAGTTTTATAGTAAAATATAGCATATCACCATGATGATGTAGTTGTTTATATTTTTAACTTCATTGCAAGGCAAGTTTATTTATATACCAAATTTCATACACAGTGGTAATGAAGTGCTTTACAAAAAATGAGAATGATAATTAATACAAGGTATTTAAAAATTAAGAACTAGAAATAAAATAATTTAAATTAGAATTGATTAGCTACCAGGAGATAAAATAGATGTGTTTTCAGTCAGAATTTGGTAAGATGTTCTCTTTCATTCTGGACGGCAAGGGCAGTGACTGTAACATCGAGGGTACTTTGCAGTATTAAACAAGTATTTATATCAATATCATCAGGCTCCGAAAATTCTTCAAAAAGAACACAGAGAATGGCCTTCTCAGCTGCCATAGTTGCAACGCTTGCGTCATCACAACAGGGTGTTCAACACGCCACCGTTTCCGTTTAAAAAACGTTTTGCAACGTTTTGTCGGGGCTGAACGCAGCCCTGATGACAGTTTGATCTTTTTTTTTTTTTTGTCTGACCAATCAGCAGAAAGGGGCGTTTAATTCCCACCCACGTGTAAAAATCGAATATTCAAGCTGTTTATTCATTTTTCTACCCCTGAAAGAAAAACTACAAATTAAGCCGAATTCTTGTTTTTCGTTTTTTGCAAAAAATTTAAAAACGAAAAAGGAGCCGTTTCTCATTTTTCTACTTTCAATATTAAACAAAAAATCAAATGACCAAAAGATACACGGACCATGTTCTCTCACTTGAATCCTCTTGAGTCTTTTCGTTCTCTGTTTTTTTAATTGAAAACGGATTTGGAATGGACGGAAGATACCCTGATTCTTCATATAATTTGTTTTTTAATTTAATATTGAAATGTGAATAATGAAAAAAAATGGCACATTTTTCATTTATTCAAACCAAACGAAAAATCAAGAATTATAATTTGTTTTTTAATTTAATATTGAAATGTGAATAATGAAAAAAATGGCACATTTTTCATTTATTCAAACCAAACGAAAAATCAAGAATTTGGCTTCATTTTTCATATAGGGACAGGAAATGAATAAACAACTTAAATATTTGATCTCTACATGTGGGCGGGAATGAAACATCCCTCTTCACTGATTGGTCAACCAAACATTACAACATAATAGTCCTAAAAATAAAAAAAAAAACCTTAGTAATAGTCCTCAGGGTCCGTGTATTTTTGCGTCCATTCGTTTTTCGTTTTTTAACCCAGAAATGAAATACGGAAAATGCGGTTTCTTCTTTAATGGTTCAAACTATGATGAATAGAATAAGCAGACACAAACTAATTTTCATTATTCACAATTCGTATTTCATAAAAAATCGTAAAAATGATATAAAGCTTGTTTTTCAATGTATATAAATGCTAAATTTAATTTCTACCATTTTTACTGTCTTTATACAAACGCTAGCGCCCTCTCGCTCTACTGACGTAGCTACCATAACTGTTTTATAAAAACTTTTAGCGTCAATATTTTTATGATCTTAAACATACTGTACACATACTGGTAAAAATAAATAAATAAATTAATTAATTAATAAAAAATAAAAACCGTATAGCCTGAATGCACTGTAAGTCGCTTTGGATAAAATTGTATGCTAAATGCATGTAAATGTAAATGATCTTAAAGTGCCCCTATTATGCCATTTCTAAGGTTCCTAGTGTTGTTTTGGGAGTCTTCTACAATAGGTTTACATGCATGCAAGGTCAAACAACCCTTTCGTTTTCTCAGAATATGCATTTAATATCACCTCATTTTCCAACGATTCTCAAACGATTTGTTCGAAGCAGTTCTAAGATTCAGTCTCTCTAAACCCATAGCTCCTATGGTCAAGCCTCATTGATTATAACTGATTTTTGAGATCGGGATAAACTGAAATGAATGACAGCTTTATAATTATTATAGGGAGCGCAGAGCGCGCTTTCTTGGCCAATTTATTCAGAATTTCAATAAATTTAGTTTTTCATGATGCTGTTGGACTAGTGACAGCTGCACGCTGCAAACATCTGCATATAGACTGCAACCAAAATGGTCGCATTTTTCACAATTTTTTGAGAATGTGCGAGTTTAGATTTGACGTGGTCGCATTTGTGCTAGTGCATGGTCTGCCCTGCTCCAAAGCATCTGCTCCATACTGTAGCAGGAGTCAGATTTCACTGATCACATGAAGAGAGGCGCTTTCAGTGACTGGTATGGTTTATACTTGCAGCATCAGCACGAGCGCGAAGGTGCGAGCAACGCTCGGCAAAAATGACGCAAATATTAAGGAAATGATGGAAGACGGCGGATTTGGATTTCACACTAAAATAAAATAAAAGACTGCTTCATAAACCAGAGAAGGTGAACATGTTGGTATTCTTGTGGAAACAACAACAACAACAACAAAAACATGCAAGTCCTGTCAGCGACAGCCAGTTTAGTTTCACTTTCTTTTTGTTTTCAAAAAGCTTGTTATCTTTGCTGTTTACCTCACGTTACGCCATGGAGGCTTTCTTTATTATTATTTGTTGTTGTTGTTGTTTGTTTTCTATTTATTTGATTCCTCGCTGTTTGCTAAACATTCTGTAATTTATTAGTCTGTGTATATAACAGCATGTGGAGCCATGCCTCATCTTACTAGTTTTTGTTAATAAACGTTAGGCTATCTCGTTTGTCATTATAGCTTATATATATATTATAGTTTTATTGTTGTTGTGCTTTTTAATTAAGTATAACAATTAATCAAACTTTTGTTTTAGTCTTAAAAAATGAAAAGTGTATAGATATAGCCTAAGCAAAACAGACAATTATCTTTTCTTGTAAAACGTGACACAAAGATCGCTAATTCGAAGTGAAAGCGTCCAAAGTCTGACTTATAACACAGCAAAAGAGGAATTCCCATTCACAAAATTTAAATCACAAATGATACTGATGAAAAAGAACGGGTTGAATGTTGAACACTCGTTACCATAACTATAAACTATGATAAAAGTTAATCAGCATGCATTGATTAATGCCATGCTGTAGCAAAAAAACAAAACAAAAAAAAACCTGCGACCAAATGTTGTGCTCCTGCGACCAACTGAGAAAGTCGAAAAAACAGAGACCAGTGGGAAGAATGAGTCTAGAGCCCTGTGGCCTAAACACGGCATTATGCGAATGCCACTATCAGTGAACAGGGCAAAAATATGTCAAAATGTATAAGGTATGTGTAGCCTACACATTGTAGCCTACTGTACCTGCATTGAGCGACCATGCATGGGTCCTCTCCAATAACCCAGCACACAAAGTTATGACAAAATTATATCCCAATATATAATTTTATGATGATAGATTTCCCAGGATTCTGCAATGTCTATTTTAAAAATAATATCTCTATCAAGTCTTTGCATTGTTCCAAAGACGGCTCTAGTTCTCAACTGAATGTGCGGGAGAAGCATCACTAAATTTGGCCAAAGAAAACTTGTTAAAATCGACATTTTTCTATATTAATTTGTGCATTTTTCAAATGTTCATTAAAAGTGCAAAAAAATCATTAACAAAAATCTGAAAAGAAGTCAATATTTTACGTTTTCGGGCAGCATTTTGTGTGTACGGTTCTAATTTCAATTTTGGTTTTCAGCATAGCATTTAAAAATACAATAACCGTTCATTTTTCGTTTTTTCCGTCATGGTTAAAAAACGAAAAACGAATGGACGCAAAAGTACACGGACCGTACACGGACCGTGTACTTTTCGTTTTTCGTTTTTTAACCCAGAAATGAAATACGGAAAATGCGGTTTCTTCTGTAATGGTTCAAACACTGATGAATAGAATAAACAGACACAAACTAATTTTCATTATTCAAAATTTGTATTTCATTAACAAAATCGTAAAAATTATATAAAGCTTGTTTTTTAATGTGTATATAAATGCTGAATTTAATTTATACCATTTTTAGAGTATTTATACAGACGCTATGGCCCTCTCGCACTACTGACGTGGCCATCATACCTGCTTTATGAAAACTTTTAGCTTCTATGATCTTAAAGTGCCCCTATTATGCCATTTCTAAGGTTCCTAGTATTGTTTTGGGATTCTTCTAAAATATACATGCATGCAAGGTCAAACAACCCTTTCGTTTTCTCAGAATATGCATTTAATATCACCACATTTTCAACGATTCTCAAACGATTTGTTTGAAGCAGTTCTTAGATTCAGTCTCTCTAAACCCATAGCTCCTATGGTCAAGCCTCATTGATTATAACTGATTTTTGTGAGATCGAGATAAACTGAAATGAATGACAGCTTTATAATTATTATAGGGAGCGCAGAGCACGCTTTCTTGGCCAATTTATTCAGAATTTCAGTAAATGTAGTTTTTCATTGTGCTGTTGGACCAGTGACAGCTGCACGCTGCAAACATCTGCATGTAGACTGCAACCAAAATGGTCACATTTTTCACAATTTTGTAAGAATGTGCGAGTTCAGATTTGACGTGGTCGCTTTTGTGCGAGTGCATGGTCTGCCCTGATCCAAAGCACACTGTAACAGGAGTCAGATTTCACTGATATTGTGAAGAGAGGCGCTTTCAAAATCTATTTTATATTTGTCGTGTCAGCACGAGCGCGAAGGTGTGCGCAGTGCTTGGCAAAAACTACGCAAATATTGAGGAAATAACGGAATATGGCGGATTTATATTTCACACTAAAATAAAATAAAAGACCGCTTCATAAACCAGAGAAGGTTGTATTCTTGTGAAAAAAAAAAAAATCCTTGCAAGTCCTGTCAGCGACAGCCAGTTTAGTTTCACTTTTCTTTTTGTTTTCAAAAAGCTTGTTATCTTTGCTGTTTACCTCACATTATGCCATGGAGGCTTTCTTTATTTTCTTTTATTTATTTATTTGATTCCTCACTGTTTGCTAAACATTCTGTAATTTATTAGTCTGTGTATATAACAGCATGTGGAGTCATGCCTCATCTTATTCGTTTTGTTAATAAACGTTATCTAGTTTGTCATTGTTTGTTGTTGTGCTTTTTAAGTATAACAATGAATCAAACTTTTGTTTTAGTCTTAAAAAGTGAAAAGTGTATAGAAGCAAAACAGGCACTTATCTTTTCTTGTAAAACGTGACACCAAGAACACAAATTCGAAGTGAAAAGTGTCCAAAGTCCGGCTTATAACACAACAAAAGAGAAATTCCCATTCACAAAATTTAAAACACATAATATTGATGAAAAAGAACAGGGCTGCATTTCCCAAAAGCTTCGTAAACCTAAGAAGTTCGTAAAAACGATCGTACAACTGATCTTAATATTAAGGTCTGTTTCCTAAAAGCATCGTAACTTAAGTAGCACTTGAAAATCATCGTAGATGTACGAGTGCTCTGGAGGAATCGTAAAGCCCTAAGTGCATCGTAAGAAGACAAGTGTATGCATCAGCATGCATTGATTAATGCAATATTGTAGCCAAAAAAAAACCCAACCCCGACCAAATGATGTGCTCCTGTGATCAACTGAGAAAGTCGAAAAACAGCAACCAGTGGGAAGAATGAGTCTAGAGCCCTGTAGCCTAAACGCGGCTTTATGCGGATGCCACTATCAGTGAACAGAGCAAAATATATGTCAAGATGTAGAAGGTATGTTTAGCCTACTGTATGTGAATTGAGCGACCATGCATGGGTCCTCTCCAGTAACGTACCGATATAGCACACAAAGTTGTGACAAAATTATAACCCAATATATAATTTCATGATAGATTTCCCAGGATTCTGCAATGTCTATTTATTTTTAAATAATATTTGTATCAAGTCTTTAAATTGTTCCAAAGACGGCTCTAGTTCTCAACTGAATGTGCGGGAGAAGCATTACTAAATTTGGCCAAAGAAAACCTGTTAAAATAGAATTTTTTCTATATTAATTTGTGCATTTTTCAAATGTTCATTAAAAGTGCGAAAAATCTTTTTAAAAAAATCTGAAAAGAAGTCAATATTTTACTTTTACAGTTCTAATTTCAATTTTGGTTTTCAACATAGCATTTAAAGATGCAATAACCGTTCTTTTTTAATTTTTTTCCGTCATGGTTAAAAAACTAAAAAGAAATGTATGCAAAAGTACACAGACCTTACAATCATCCGGGTTTAAATCACGCTCAAATTGATTTGATTTTGACAATATTTACACTGAAGCTCGCAGGCAGGTAAGGGGCGTGACATTTCCTGACCAGGCGCCGAGAGGAGCCAATCACAACACACACTGGCCCAGCTAACCAATCACAGCACATTTCGTATTTCAGAAGGCGGGCCTTCATTTGATACAGGAACTATTCAAGCCGTTCATGCCAGACTGGGGAGAGAGGTGTTGTAATAATGCGAAATATGTGAAAAATGTGTTTTTTGAACAACCTAGTATTAGAGCCTGTTCTAGTAGTAGTAATAATAATAATAATAATAATAATAATAATAATAATAATAAATTTATTTTGTATAGTGCCTTTAAAATTACTTTCTCAAGGCGCTGTCCAAGAAAACTACATAAAAGAAAAAACACAACAATAAAATACAAGATATTATACAAAGCAATAATGCAAAAGTAGATAGATTACAAAACAATCAAATAAAAGCTTCCCTAAAAAACCAAGGTTTTAAATTAGAGACATCAGTTCATTTACTTGTTTTAAATATAAAATAAAATTATGGCTAAAATCGATACATTCATGTACCCATTAATCATAAATTCAAAAAACTCATTTTCTGACGTATCCTAATATTGTATTGTTGTGTCTATTAATATTGCATTTTATTTTTGTTCTGTTGTTTTGTTTTATTGGGTTTTTAAGAATGTGAAATTTTGTTGTCTGAAAGGCTACTTGTGTGATGACGTTTTATGGTATATTTATATGTGATTGTTAATCGTATGTTACCTCGTCCTGCCCAGGGACTACAGATGAAATTTAGCTTGTAGCTAATTCTGGTATGGCTGAGTGCCATACACTGTCCCTGTTAAATAAACAAATAAATAAATAAAAAGAAATAAATAAAAACAGCTAAAGAATTAGCAGCCCTAATGTCAGTTGGGAGAGAGTTCCACAGTTTTGGGGCATATGAAGAAAAGGCCCTGTCACCCCTGGATCGTAACCTTGTTTTGGGCACAGCTAAGAGACCGTGCTGAGAAGAGCGTAAATTGTGAATTGGCGTGTAAGATGTTAAAAGATCTGCCAAGTACTGTGGAGTGAGTCCACGCAGAGCCTTATATGTAAGCATTAAAATTTTAAAATCTATACGGTATTTAACAGTCAGCCAGTGCAATGTCTTCAAAACAGGAGTTATATGGTCGCCAGCCCTAGCCCCAGTTAAAATTCTAGCTGCTGAATTCTGCAAGTATTGCAATTTATTAAGAGAGGATTTGGACACTCCAACAAGGAGAGCATTGCAATAGTCAATTCTTGAGAAAACAAAAGAATTAATCAACTTTTCAGCTACAGAAAAGGACAACATTGGCCGAATACGTGCAATATTTCTAAGATGAAAAAATGCGGTCTTTACCGTGTTCTGGACAAAAGGCTCGAATGACAAAGTGGCGTCAAAGATAACGCCAAGATTTTTTAGTTTACTGTGTAGCTCTAGGGCAGCACCATCAACTGAAAGATCTATTGAAGCAGCATTTCGCAGTTGGTGGGAAGAGCCAAGGAGCATAAATTCAGTTTTAGAGCTGTTTAGACAGAGAAAATTTTTAGCCATCCACATCTTAATCTCAGAAATACAGCCGGAAAGATGAGGGACATCCACAAATTGACCAGGTTGAGAATGTATATAAATCTGAGTATCGTCAGCATAGAAGTGATAGCTGAGGTTAAGGGATCTTAATAGCTGACCAAGAGGATAAATATAAATACTGAAGAGCAAGGGACCAAGAACTGAGCCCTGTGGGACACCAGTACAGACAGGGTCCACATCAGATCTGAAACCATCCATAAAAACAAATTGAGTGCGACCTGTAAAATATGACCTGAACCACTCAAGGACAGTTCCAGATACACCGAAGACAGTTTCCAGTCTATTCAGTAAAAGCATATGGTCAACAATGTCAAAGGCTAAACTAAGATCGAGTAAAATGAGAATCGAGAGAGCGCCAGAATCAGAAGCTAAGAGTAAATCATTAACAACTTTAACCAGGGCTGTTTCAGTACTGTGCAGTTTCCTAAACCCAGATTGAAGGGGCTCAAACATATTGTTGATGGTTAGATGGTTGTGTAATTGAGACGAGACAACACCCTCTAAAATTTTAGCAATAAATGGAAGATGAGAAATTGGACGAAAGTTACTAAGATTGTTCGAATCACTATTTGGCTTTTTTAACATGGGAGTGACAGCAGCAGTTTTAAGTGCTGTTGGCACAACACCAGTAGCCAGGGAGTCATTAATAATGGTAAGAACAGCAGGGCACAAATAACCAAAACAGGATTTAAATAAAGTAGAAGGCAGGGGATCAAGTATGCAAGTGGAAGCTTTCATACCAGATACTTGTGCACAAAGAGACTCAAAGGTGACTAAGGAAAAATTAAAGAAGGGTATACAGGAAGAACTTAGTACACCCCCAAAACAAAATCCAGACTTTGTAAAAGTGTATAATAGGACCCCTTTAATTCCATTTCATGTCATTCCTATTCAACAATGGTGCATTTGACCTTACTATCTATTTTCATACAGATGATTTAAATATTTTAAGGTTTTTTTTTTTTTTCACCTGATGTTCTTTACTGAACAGAGTCCATCCTGTAGTAAATCACTGAGCTGCTTCACTCCTGATGGTCCAGGATCATTTCCTGTGAGATCCAGCTCTATCAGGTGTGAAGGGTTTGATCTCAGAGCTGAAGACAGAGCTTTATAACCTTCTTCACTGATACTGCAGTCTGAAAGTCTACAAAAAATATAAACATGAATTGAAAGTGCCTAACAGTGCACATTTATCTAGGATAAATGTTTAAACTAGCATTGTGTAGCAGAGAATGCCGAGCGGAGAGTGACGGAGAACGGCGGAGCGTGACGAAGAGGGGCAGAGAGTGCCGAGCGAACACGGAAGAGAGTGAAACTCACATGGCAGATGCATGCACGCAGAACTAGAGTGTAGAAAAGTCGCAGATGCGATTGTTTTCAGTGAGATAAAACCCGGATTAGATGCACGAGCACTTTCTGTATCAGCATGAAGATGATGCGTGCTGGAGAGTTAAAAGATTGTGAGTGGCGCACAAAACGGGAAACGCATCAGCTGTCGGTCATCTCAGGGACACTGATGGTTATCAACCTTATTGAATCTACTTGAGCCAAATTGAAACTATTGTCTAACCTGCCAAACTACCAAATACAAGAGCTGAAAAGTGATTCTGGAGTTGTTCCCTGTGTCCCCTGTAGTTGGCTGATGCTTCATTCGAGTTAGAAGCAGATGTTGATGAGCAAAGCTCCCAGATAACTCGACAACGGGCTCAGGTCGGACTCGGGCCGGTAATTCTGATAAACTGTCAGACAAGGACTGGGACAACACTGTTTTGTTTTCTGTTGTTTTCCTCTGTGAGCATGCACTTGATAGATATAATTTCCCATTTTGTTAAATTTAAAACGTGTGACATTCATTCTGCTCTCACTGATCATTTGGTCCTCAGAAGAAAAAAATAAAATAAATAATAACTGGTAAACTCGGAAGAAATCCTGCAGGTGCCCCTGTGTATGGAATTATATTTGCAATTACAAAAGAAGAAAACAAAATGAAAAAAATGAACTCAGTCGCACAAATTTAACAGGCTCTTCAAATATGCTTCATTCTTTGTTAATGTTTTTCAAAGATTTGTTTTCGCTAATCGTGGATTCTGAATGCATTGCCACAGATTTCGCTTACGCTTCGCAGTTTTTCGTTTGGTGTTTTGACACAAACCTCTCGTGGGGGCGGGCTTAACAGTGATCTACTCTGATTGGATAGTGAGCTTTTGATGGACAGGTGCTCTCTGACCTGGAAGTACAGACGTCACGCAGTGGTTCGATATACACACAATCCCCCACTGAAATTCAGGACCTGATTAAATATAACTCTATTATACATAGATTTGTGAAATTAAATTGCTGGTTTAAAAATTCATGGCTTTCCCAGGTTTTTTATGAGCGTACGAACCCTAATAAAAGCAACTGATCCACACTTATCACTTAAACTGGTCACTAATGTGATGCACGAATGCTCCGTTACCTCTTCCTCCTCTAATCACATGCTGGATCCGTTACCTAGCTTTGTTCTGGGACTGCACAATTTACAAATTAAAATAAAAACCATCTCACCAGTGTTTGAACACACATAGAAAACAATAGATATGAATTTTAAAGACATGGTTCTTCTCCAGTGTGCTTGTAATGATGACTTGATAGCTAGGACTGTAACTGTAGCTAGTTGGGGATTAGTGACCACTGTGGTGCATCGATAAGAATGCAATTAGATGCTGTAAATCTCTTTGATGGGTTTATTGACAGTCAGCAGAGGATTATCTGTCTTCATGAATGTACAGTATGTGTGGTTATGTCTCTGAACGCACACATGTACAGATAGCGGCACGGACGACAACTATTCACCTCAGAAATATCTACAATGCGTTTCCCGGCCAATCTCACGACCAACTCAAAACGAAACTAAAAACTGTCGTCGCGAAAACTGAAACGAAGCCGCTGATTGGCTGATCCCTGTTACAGCGAGTCCTTCTTCACAGCCGCCCCCAAATTTGCACAGTCAAATTTGCTGTCCCATAGAAAGACTGGTTCTCTCAGGTGCTGTCTCAGGTATGGCAGGAAGTTGAACAAGACGGGCAACTGGCCTGGTGTAGTTCCTGTCATTCACCTGGATCTCCGCTGTCCTTATCCTTCCATCTGCACCTGGGATAACCTTTGTGATGCGACCAATAGGCCAGAGCGCCCTGGGGAGCTGTGGATCAATGATCATGGCGACAGTACCAGCTTGTAATGGGGCCACTTCTTTCTGCCACTTGGTGCGCGTCTGCAGGGCCGGCAGATAGTGCCTGATAAATGTCCTCCAAAATTGGTCGGCAAGGACCTGCGTATGCCTCCAGCGGCGGCGGCTCAACAGCTCGGACTCCGGATACAACACCTGGGGCAGCGATGGGTCGGGCCGCCCCATCAAGAGCAGATTGGGGGTTACTGGGTCAGGGTCTGCGACGTCACTGGATACATACCCCAAGGGCTTAGAGTTTAGGATGCCCTCGATCTCGATCAGGACCGTGCGCAAGACTTCTTCTGTCACAGTCTGCATCTGGATTGTAGCATACAGGGCAGCTTTGATAGATTTAATTTCCCTCTCCCATGCACCACCAAAGTGAGGTGCACTTGGAGGGTTAAATTTAAACTGGATCTGATGTTTGGCCAGTTCTGCCTGTAAAGTGGGGTGCAGAGCCTTGAAAGACTCGTGGATTTCCCTCTCACCTCCTCTGAAATTCGTGCCCTGATCCGACAGAAGCTCCGCTGGTTTTCCCCTGCGTGAGATAAATCTGCGGAGGGCCATCAGGAAGGAATCCTGGTCGAGACTGGTCAGGACGTCTATGTGGACAGCTCGGGTAGTGAGGCACTTAAATAGTATACCCCAACGCTTCTCATTACGCCGTCCGATTTTGACCATGAAAGGCCCGAAACAATCCATTCCTGTAGAGAAATAAGGAGGCTTCATCAACCGCAGGCGGGCGAGAGGTAAGTCTGCCATTTGTGGCACTGCAGGCTTCGCTCTCCATCTCCGACAATCAGGGCAGGAGTACTGGTGCCACTTCACAGCTTCTCTTCCACGAAGGATCCAGTATCGTCGGCGAAGTTCTGCGAATAGTCGCTCTGAGCCTGGATGATGGAGGTCTCGGTCAGCATCTTGAATGATGAATTTAGTCACCTGGTGAGCTGGGTCTAGAACTATGGGATGAATGGCTTCTGTGTCCAGCAAATTACTGCGACGCAATCTGCCTCCAACCCTAATCAGCTTCAGTTGATCATCAAATTCAGGAGCTAATGTAATCAAACGGCTGGTGGAAGGGACAGGTTTCCTTTCTGAAAGGTGGTGAAAGTCCTCCTCGAAGCAGTCTACCTGAACTTGTCTCAGTAGGTCTATCTCAGCATCCTGATAGTCTTGTGCAGATGGCGTTGACTGACTACCTGCCGCCCCATGGCGGGACCTCACAATTGCCTCTATCATGTCCCTGAAACCATTGAATTGGCTGGCATCAAGTAAGGGCGGAAGAGGAACGGTGATGATGGAGCCGCAAAATGTGGCCTTGCGAAGCTCTGTGGCATCCAACTGCTCAGCCTGTGGCTTAGTAGGCCATTGCTGAGGTGACAGGCGCAAAAAGTCTGGGCCATGGTTCCACCGGCTCTCCCCTGCCAGCTCCCTCAGGGTCCTCCCACGCGTAATGTCATCTGCGGGATTATTTTCAGAATCCACATACCTCCATGCTTGGGCATCAGTCAGCTCCTGGATCTCAGCAACTCGGGTGCCCACAAACACCTTAAACCTGCAAGAGTCTGACTGAAGCCACGTGAGAACGGTGGTGGAGTCTGTCCAGAGCACCACCCCATGAAGTACCAGGGTGAGTTCACGCTGCAACAGCACTGCTAGCTGAGCTCCAGTCACCGCTGCACATAGCTCTAATCGTGGTATCGACTGTTGGCGCTTGGGGGCCACTCTTGACCGTGCAGTCAGAAAAGCCACCTCCACCTTACCACCTGAACCCTCCGTACGAAGGTACGCAACTGAACCGTAGGCTTTCTCTGATGCGTCACAGAATATATGGAGGCTTCTGACAGAACTGGGGTGGTCCAGAGGGGGACTTGAGTAACACCGTGGCAAGACAATCTCCGGAAGGTGTTGCAGCTCATTCTCCCAAATTAGCCAGGCCTTGAGGGCATCATCTGGCAGCGACGGGTCATCCCACTCTCTCTCTTTGTTCCAAAGGTGCTGCACAATGATTTTGGCCCGCGTGGCGAAGGGAACGAGAAAGCCTAACAGATCAAAAAGCCGTGCCAGTGTACTATAGATGTTCCTCATAGTCGGTGTGGGACGGTCAGTGACGTTACACTTGTAGGCCAGAGTGTCCGAGGCGCAAAGCCATCTGAGTCCAAGTGCAAGCTCCTGTGGATCCTCCATTGACTCTGTGAGCCATAACTCGCTGTTCTGGGATCTTGCCCCTTTAGGAAGGTGACTGATAACTTCGGGAACATTACTAGCCCACTGACGCAGCCCAAACCCCCCTGAGGCCAACAACATCTTCAATTTGTCAACCAGCTGTCTTGCTGCTGTAGAGAAGGAGAGGCTCTGTAAGTGGTTATCCACATAAAAGTAACGCTCGACGGCCACCCGGACATCCTCCTCTAGCTGGCTGTGGTCTGTCACATGCTTTTGCAGTGCAAATGTTGCACAGCAGGGGCTGCATGTTGTTCCGAAGGGCAGGACCTGCCACTCATAGACGTCGGGTGGCGCCTCTTTGTTCATGTCCCTCCAGACAAAACGAAGCAAGGATCCGTCTTCTGGCAGCAACCTGATCTGATGGAACATGCCTTTTATGTCGCTGCTTATAGCAACAAAATGCTCCCTGAATCTCAACAGGACACCTAGCAGGCTGGAGGTCAATGTGGGGCCTGGCAGTAGAAGCTCATTTAGGTTGTAACCCTTGTATACGAAGGAGCAGTTGAATACGAGTCTGTTTTTTCCATTATGACTCACCATGTGGTGAGGTATAAACCAGGACTCTATTGATGTACCCAGCTCTTCCTCTGCTACCTTCTTCACATACCCCGCCTGTTCCAATTTCAGGATCTCTGCTGCATAGGCTGATGCTCGTGTTGGGTCTTTCATCAGACGTCTCTCAGTGCTCCGCAGACTCGCCAGTACAGCATCTTTGGGGGCGTGGAGACGCGGCATGTTATTTACACGAAGCAGGGGGGTGGCGTAGCGATGGACTCCGTCAACTTCCACCCTCACTGTCCTGGTTTCCAGCATGCGAACTGCCTCCTGATCTTGCTTTGAGCGGATCACTACCTTCTCACTTCTGTACGGCAGTACGTCCATTTTCCATAGCTTCTCCACGTGATAAAGGAGCTCTGCAGAGGGTGACTGTGTGGATATATGCAGACACTGCTGTGGCTGAAGATGCTGTCGGATGATCTTGGTTGGGCCCTGAATAGTCCAGCCCAACTTGGTCTTTACAGCAGCTGGTCCTCCAGGCGGACCCATACGAACCGGCTCTACTGGGGTGATCAGGTGCGCATAGTCTGACCCAATAAGGACCATGGGGTGAACACATTCCAGTGTTTGCAAGGGAAGTCCTCTCAGGTGTTTATATTTGCGCTGAAGAGTCTTCACCGGTTGTGAATGCTCTGCCAGGCCCAGCTGATCGGCAGTAAAGGCTCTCCGGATCCTGTAAGTCTTTTGGGGGTGCCTGGCAGGAGAAATAGAGAATGAGACCGACATTCCATGTAGAACCCTAAGATCCTGGCGCACTGTCCTTAAAGCAAGGTTCTCTGACTCCCCTTTAAGTTTAAGCTCCTTAGCGGCGGCTGGAAGTAGCATCGTGCGCTCTGACCCATCATCCAGTATCGCGTAGGTTTCCATGGCCTGCTCTCCATTATGTAGCACAACCTTTGTCACCTTAAGGAGCACCTGACTGCTGCCGGACGGCCTATCCAGATAGAGAACTTCATTGGCAGTACTCACTAAGCATGATGTATTCTCTGTGGCTGGTGTCACTATGGGTGGTCTAATGTTAAGGTCGTGGAGAGCTTCCAGATGTCTGCCATCACAATTCTTGCACCTGGCCTTTAGTTTGCACTGTGCGGCCTGGTGACAACGACCACAACGCCAGCACCGCCTGTTTTTCTTAACCCAATCTCTCCGCTGCTCATTTGTTAACTGGCTGAAGTTAGTGCACTGGTTCAGATAATGCAGGGCGTTGGTACAGTACGGACAGGGTAGGGCGACTTTGCCTTGTGGATTGGCACTGGGAGATGAGAATACTGGGCCAGTCGGGCAACTTGAAGATTGTTCAGCTCCATGGAGGACTGTGGTTAGCCTGCCAAACTTTGAGTCCTTCCGTCTATCCCTCTTACTGTCTGGGTTCTCTCTGGGTCGAGACTCGTATCCATACTCCTGAATCGGTAGCTCAAACTCCAGCCAGCGGGCGAAGTCTAACAGCGTAGGGACACGGATGCTGAGGGGATGTAGGTATCTCATAAACCCAGACCGCAGGTCTTGTGGAAGCTTGGACATAAGCCTAGTGACATGAGACCCACACTGAAGCTCAATATGACCTTTCTCTCCAAGCTGGGCGAGCATGCCAACCAAGGCTCTCACTCTGAGAGCAAATCCTTTAAAGGCAGTGATGTCCTGGCTACGAATGTTAGGCACCTCCATCAGGTCTGCAATGCGCCTTAATGCTAGCTGGTGAGGTTGCCCATAATGCTCTGTTAAGGAGGCCATAGTGTCGGTGTAGGGTTGTGTAGAGTTGGTGTATGAATCTGCGATAAGGAGCACTTCTTCAAATTTGAGATGATCAACTAAAATCTGATATTTAAACCTCTCCGTAGCATCATGGGGGAGGAGATTCTCCAGGGAGGTCTTCAGCCTAGCAAACTCGCGTGGGTCCCCTCTATTCAAGTCTGGGATGGTGGGTTGAGGACCCCGATATATGTACTCTGTTGCTCGGCGAGAGTGAAAGTCCTCGTGTCTCGGTTCATTAGCTGCGCCTGGCTCAGAAGGAATTAAGTGGGCTAATATCTGTGGACGGACTTGCGGATCCGTTGGCTGGTGTGACCTCCCCACCCGACCTGATGCAACCCGATTATCGTTGCCAAATGCCGGCATTCCAGGAAGCTGTTCTTGAGTGATCCCCATCTTCTTAAGGCATGTCATCAGCTCTGCTACTAACTCTGTGGGCAGTGTGGTAGTGGATAGCTGTGGCTTCTCCTCATCATCTGCCACTGGAGGGGGGGGGAGGGGCCAGTCTTCATCGTCCACTTCTACTTCACTGGGTACCTGCACAGGTGCTAATGTGTTATGGACCGTAGCTTGTGTTGTGGGCCTTGGTGGGCTAATGGCCGCGGCGATCACTCCCGACTGAGCAGGCGGGCTGTACTCCGCGGGGGAGAGAGCAGTGTGGTGTGATGGATCTGGGCCTCTGCTTGAACTAAGCTGTGTTTGCATCTCCATTACGATAAGTTGAAGTCTCCGGTTTTCCTCCCTAATATCTTGCAGCTCATCTAATATTTCAGGTGAAGCCCCTGAATTTACTCTGTGAGACAGTGGGTCTGGGGTGCTCTGATAATGGGGTCCTGAGAACACTGACTCTCTGGGATACTTAGGGCGAGCACCAGTCTGGTTCCACTGATCATAGAGCGGGGAGGTGCACGTTAACAGCCGACCGATCCTGTCACCACCATAGTAGGGCTCCTGCATCTGATGGTGGGGCTGTGAGAAGAGTGCTGCAGCCTGGGAGGGTCTCTCCACAACAGGCAGGGAGACTTCATAGTCAGCAAACCAGTTTGGCGGACGTATCTGACGTCTCGGGCGGGTATTAGGAAGTGGCGTTGCCTCCTCTCTCGCATATGGGAACATCCTCACGCACAGCGGTCACACAAACATCCGGCTCGAAGGACCAATTTTGTAATGATGACTTGATAGCTAGGACTGTAACTGTAGCTAGTTGGGGATTAGTGACCACTGTGGTGCATCGATAAGAATGCAATTAGATGCTGTAAATCTCTTTGATGGGTTTATTGACAGTCAGCAGAGGATTATCTGTCTTCATGAATGTACAGTATGTGTGGTTATGTCTCTGAACGCACACATGTACAGATAGCGGCACGGACGACAACTATTCACCTCAGAAATATCTACAATGCGTTTCCCGGCCAATCTCACGACCAACTCAAAACGAAACTAAAAACTGTCGTCGCGAAAACTGAAACGAAGCCGCTGATTGGCTGATCCCTGTTACAGCGAGTCCTTCTTCACAGTGCTGATGCTAAATGTTGGAGGGTACTTGTTGAAGAACAAGATTTCTTGACACTAACTCATGATCTGCTCACATGTAAATACACTTCACTCTTAAGCATGTGGCACTGCAGCCTGTATATTTAAATAATTGCAGACTTTTGTGATTTGATAAGTGCACTAAGTCATATCACAATGTCAAGTTTATTTTGATTATTTGTGCAGTCCTGATGAGAAGTGTAAAATATTTTCATATTTATGAAACTGTGGTGGGTCACTGCAGTCTGGGTAATTAATGGGATACACTTTTAAAATACTTACTTCAGCTTTTCCGGTCTACACTGTACATTTTCAAACAGAGTCAAGATGATCTTCATTCCTGGGTTTCCTAGTTTATTCTCACTCAGATCCAGCTCTGTCAGATTTGAAGGGTTTGAATTTAGAGCTGCAGCCAGAACATGACACCCTCCTTCTGTGATACAGTTGTTCTTCAGACTGCATAAAGAGAAAACACTTCAGCTTTAATCTGAATATTTACCAGTATATTTTAGCTGACAGTTGACAAATACTGCTGATGTTAATGATAGCCACATTACAAAAGTCACATGTTTTTTTTCAGTCAGCAGTCTCTTATAAAAGAAACATAAAAAAAAACAGCAGAAAGAATTAAAAAATGTCCTTGTAACATTGAAATAATGTACGTCAGTGTGTTGAGTGTACAGTGTTTATCCTGCAGTAGAGCAGCGATCTGATTCACTCGTGCAGAACATTGAGATCCAGTGATCTCTGTCTACTCATCGTGCCTAGATCTAAACTTAAAAAACGAGGTTCATGGTCATTTGCATTCAGAAACACCTCCAATAAACCATATGTGGTGACAACACCTCCCTTTATAAATCACGTGAACGTATAATGTCCTCACCGAAATCATGGAAAAATAAAGCAGTACTGACTGAGAAGCCATTCTGTGCTCTCACTAAACAGACCAGCGCTCTTTGAAAACACGTTCTCTGCACAGCGCATGTTTTGTCTAATCTTCCAGCAAAGCAAGATCAATGACACTATAGCTACATTTCAAATTACTTCCCAGCTGCACGGCAAATAAAAAAAGGCTTATCTTACTTACTATCTTTGTCTTGTTTCTAGTTAAAATGTCTAAAATTTCTTAAATCAAGATGCATTTACTATATAAGCAAAAATATATTTAGTTCTGTCCTCAATTCTGTGGCAAATGATCTAGGTCCATGTTAACAGATGGATCTGAATTCTAACCAAACACTAATGATTGTCACAAAAACTTACCTCAGTATCTCTAATTTGCAATTAATATTCTTCAGGCCAGTGCAGAGGAGCTCCACTCCTGAATCCTGCAGATTATTATTGTTCATGTTCAGCTCTTTCAGATTGGTATCTGATCCAAGAACTGTAGCCAGAGCTGGACAGCTTTTGTCTGTTAAGCCACAATCATTTAGCCTACAAGAAAAATAAATCAAATCACAGAGTTAGATACATGTAATACATTTGTTAAATACAAACAATACATTTATGGCAATTATTTTTACATGAACAGTAAATATACATGCTGTATATTTAAATATATATATATATATATTAGAATTGTATTGATTAAAATTTCCTATATAAAACAAAGTAGAATGCTTGAATAAAACTTAATAAAATATGTAAATGAATAATAGGTTTATATCATTAATAGCGATGATGATATATTTTAAAAGTGCTGCTCTATTATCTGGATGAGTGTCTTGAGGTGGAGAATCTCGAGGTTAATAATTTATGCATTGAGGTTATGCAAGAGTAGATCTCCTTTATAGCAGAAGTTGTAGAAGTTGAACTGTATATTGGAGTAGAAATAACTATGGAACAATGCGTTTTATAATAACATGATGTGCTTCTTCTGCAGCTAACTAAACACATTGTTTTGCTGAAAATAGACATTTTTACATAAAACCCATGTAAATCTAATAAAATAGCATTGCACTTTAATTCCAAAGCACTGCAGTTTTAAAAGAAAAAAAAGTTTTGATTTAACCCTAAAATAGATATATAATTATAATTGGTATATGGTTAATAATCACTATAGATCAGGGGTGTCCAAACCTGCTATGTATCAATTAGGGGTGGGACGGTTCACTGAAAAAAAAATTGAACTGTACGGTTCTCCACAAATGCTTCGGCATGCGCTAGGACTGCGGTTCAACTTAAATCTGACAACGCATCTGTAATATACAGGGTTCGGCTAATGTATGTTTCTGCTGATGGATGCGCATTCTGGCTTCCCAGTACATTACAACAACAGCCATGAAAAAAAAAAAAACTGCACAAACCATTCACTCTTGTTCAATGCGAATGCCGTATGCTTGATTATAAGCAGTCATTCATCAACCGGATGCTGATAGCGCACACACAGGTGAGACCTGAACAGCACACGTTGATATCTGTGTTTAAACTAAACTCATTTTAGCTTTGCCAGTTTAAACATTTAAGAGCCAGAGGACGTGAGCTCACACAAGCAGTGAGAAGATTTGTGTGTGCACTCATCTGAAGTGTGCAAACCCGCGTCTCAGAACACGTGCATAAAACCGTGATACAAACCGAACAGTGAAAAAGTTGAACCGTTTCACCCCTAGTATCAATGTAGATTAATGTAATTTTAAGATGAGAACAAAACATGACAAAATATATTAAATTACGTACAGAGCTCTTTTGGAGGTTTTGATGACTGCTGATAATCTAATGAGACACTCGTCTGATTTCTTGAATTTCTGAAGCTCAAACTCCTCCAGCTCCTCCTCTGATGTCAACAACACAAAGACCAAAGCAGACCACTGGGCAGGTGAAAGATCAGCAGATGAGAGACTTCCTTTGCTAAGGTGGGTCTGAATGTCTTTCACCAGAGTTTGGTCGTTCAGTTCATTCAGACAGTAGAACAGATTGATGGATCTCTCTGGAGACAGATTAGATTCTAATTTCTGCTTGATGTACTGAACTATTTCCTTTTTGCTCTGCTCATTTCTATTTTTCTGTGTCAACAGACCTCGTAAGAGTCTCTGATTGGACTGGAGTGACAAACCAAGGAGAAAGCGAAGAAAAAGATCCAGGTGTCCATTATCACTCTCTAGTGCCTTGTCCACTGCAGTCTTGAGCAAATCAGTCATGTTTTTTTTGGACTGAAGTGACAGTCCAAGATGGAAGTAAAGGAAATCACTGCCACTCTCAAGCACCTTGACCACTGCGGTCTTGAGCAAATCAATCATGGTTTCACTTTTGTTTTCCTGTTCTGTAGAGTCTTGATCAAACACACACTTCTTGTTGATGTCTAGAAAAAGATTTGCATAAAGGGCTGCAATAAACTCTTGAATGCTCAAGTGAACGAAGCAGTACATGGTACCAAGAACGATCCCTGTTTCCTCCTTAAAGATCTGGGTACACATGCCTGAGTACACTGATGCCTTATAGACGTCAATACCACAGGCTTCCAGATCTGTGTCATAGAAGATCACATTGTTTCTTTCCAGCTGATCAAATGCCAGTTTCCCCAGTGAAAGGATGGCATCTTTATCCCAGGAAACATCTGGTGTGTGTTCTCCATCATACTTTCGTCTGCTCTGCTGGATCTGAAATCTGAGGAAGTGTGTGTACATTTGTGTCAGAGTCTTAGGAGTGTCTTCAGTATTTGACTCCTGCAGTGTTTTGGAGGCATCATCAGCCTGATTGTTTTTCACAACATTATTTCTTTTCTCCTCTAAAATGTTCTGGAGAACAGTGGCTGAAATCCAGCAGAAGACTGGGATGTGGCACATGATAAAGAGACTCTTTGATTGTTTAACATGATCAAGGATTTCTTTGGCCTGATTCTCATCCGTGAATCTTTTTCTGAAGTACTCCTCCTTTTGTGCATCATTGAATCCTCGTATCTCTGTCAGCCGGGTGATACAGTCAGGAGGAATCTTACTGGCAGCTGCTGGTCTGCTGGTGATCCAGATGAGAGCAGAAGGAAGCAGATTTCCCTTGATGAGGTTCGTTAGGAGAACATCCAGAGAGGCTGGTGATGAAACATCAGACCACGTCTCATTATCCTTAAAGTTTACAGGAAGTCGACATTCATCCAATCCATCAAGAATGAACAAGACTTTGAATTGCTTTCTTCTTGTAAGGTTCAGTCCTTTTGTCTCTGGGAAAAACTGAGTTAAAAGGTTCATCAAACTTAGTTTTTCTTGCTCCTTTAAGTTCATCTCTCTAAATGGAAGAGGAAATATGAAGCTGATATCTTGATTTTCTTTTCCTTCGGCCCAATCCAGAACAAACTTCTGCACAGAGACTGATTTTCCGATGCCAGCAACTCCTTTTGTCAGTACAGTTCTGATCTGCTTGTCTTCTTCAGGTGCTTCAAACAAATTTGTGCACTCAACCTGTATCTCCTGTGATTCATGACGTCTGGAAGCAACTTCAATCTGTCTCACCTCATGTTCAGTATTGACCTGTTCACTACAACCCTGAGTGATATAGAGATCTGTGTAGATGTTCTTCAGAAGTGTAGAGTCTCCTTGCTTTGCAATTCCTTCAAACACACATTGATACTTCTTCTTTAGGCTACACTTTAGCTGATGAATGAAGAACAGCTCATCTAAACACAGGGACGAAAAAAAAACTTTTCTTTTAGCCTTTTAGTTAAACTATTTTCTCTAATACATTTATAAGACAAGGTGACATGATCACGAGTCTCTTACCTTCTAGAGTATCAGCAGCTTCATCTTGCTTCATCTCTCTCAGGAAGCAGAGCGTGAGATCAAGAGCTGCTTCTTTGTTTCTGCATCTGTTCTCATTAAAGTCCTTCACAAAGTAGTCTAAGTCTTCTTTTTGTAATATTTTCTTAAACTTTTGCAGCTTATCCTTCAGAAATGTGATAATTTTGCTTTCAAGATCCTAAAGAAAGAATTAATACAAAAAATAAATTTTTCCTTGTACATTTTTATGTGTTCCTAAAAGAATACATATTATCACGATAAATCAGAAATCATATTTCTATTGAATATTCTTGCAAGCTCTGTTCAGTAAACTATTTGTTTGTTATAAAAGGTTATTATTGAAAATGTGTTTTTCTACCTGGAAGATCTGCAGGAGAGTGTCCTTGAAATTCTTGTAGTTCCTGTGAGTCTGGGCGTCTGAATCTAATGTCTCATACTGAACTCTATTAGTGAATAAAATTAAGTACTGCATTTTCAGGGACACTATTAAAGAAACAGTCTGCAAATATTTTTAACAAAGACAGAAAGCAATAGCTGTTTAAGTTCACACTGTTAAAGTATAGGATCTATTTAAGTGTAAATTTAGGTAAATATTAGGTCTCTCATTGTAATATTTTCTGTCCTAAAAGCAAACAACACAGGGGCTGGTGAATTAATAAAGTTACGTTAGGGCACCAAAATTTACAAAATATATACTTCACATCAAATCATTTAAATTTTCTTTGCTGATACTTTTAGCATCTTAATGAAAACTCTGATAAATATTTAAACAATTATAGATTCATGATACATATTCAATTAAATATTTTCTAGCAGTCCATGTGGAACCAACAATAAGAAAAACATTAAAAACCTTTTGGTAGATGATGCTTTTTTCTCACTGAATCCCGGTGGCAGACCTTCTTTTGACCAGTCACTGTTCACAGACACAGAGCTGGACACATGTGATCCTGATCTTACACTAATGACACAAAGAACAATATAACACAGTGCACTTCAGTCTAATTCATAAAGTTTTAATGTTGTAAATGGTTATTAAAACAGAGATATAGCTGTGCATTTGTTCTCCTATGCCTATAAATGTTTGGTTGCATGATCTACTCTGCCATCTAGACGTAGATTTGTATTTCCGTATTGTAGAACTAAGCGGTATAAAAACAGCTTTGTGCCAGCAGCTATCACTCAGTTGAATAAGGATAGGTCTTAGGAACATTATTATTATTATTTTAGTCTAGGTGTTTTTTAGTGATGATGGGACCCTTAAAGCACTTTTATCATACATGTTGTTTAATGTTTGTGGTGTCTGTAAAATGTGAAAGATGTGAGAACTCATAACACTGCAAACCTAGTCTACATATGGGTACAAATAAAGTGAACCTGAACCTACTCTGTTTTTATAATGCTGAATTTATGCCTCGTAATGGCTGCTTGTATAATTGTATTACTGAAAATAAGCTCCAGAGTTCAATAAAAGTCACCATACATTGTGTTCAGTGATTTTTTTTTTATTCAATCAACATCTATCACAAAAACAACAGTGATGAAATTAGTTAATATAATGCTAAAACGTCATACCTTTTGGTAGATGTTTTTTTTTTCTCACTGAAGTACGGTGGATCATCTTCTTTTGACTGGTCACTCTTCACAGACACAGAGCTGGACACATGTGAATCTGATCTTACACTGATGACACAAAGAACAGAGAAAACTATAACCGATACTTCAGTCTCATTTGAAGAGGTTTTGTGTGTCAAATGGGAGTTTGTTTAGTTCAGTTGAACACAAACTAGTTCACTAACTCATCAGGTCTGCTATAAATTAATCATCTAACAGTCAAGTGAAGCGCTGCTTTCTCATCTTGCACAATTTCTACTTCACTAAAAAACACAGCTAGCTCACACAATATCTTGTATCTATAGCAATGAATATAATGAACAATGTCCTGTGTACAGTAAACAAGTCTGAGAAAGAGACAAAAATCTTTTCAGTTTCCCTTTAAAAATATCCACTAATTTACACTGTACGAGTTTGATGTATATTTGTATTAATTTAAATGATATCTAGTTTGCCCATTATTTACATTTAATACCCACTAAATATGCAACACCAAACGTGTAATGCAATCAACTTTATATGATGGATTATGAGTGATCTGTTGATATCATTTCTACAGGTTCTGAGAGGTTAACAGTCCAGAATAGTTAATTCAGAAACATACAAACATATTGCTCTTTTCTTTACACAGATGTGGTTGTTTAAAGAGAGTATCTTGGAGAAACTACATTTAATTCATGGCAAAAGCAAGAAAATAATTATTGATGGGGTTTTATTCTTCACAGAAAGTGTTTAAAATGATTATCTGAAAGCAGACTCAGTGTTACCTCTGTTTCTGTGAGAGACTCGTCTTTCCTCTCTTCTCTGACATACTGCAGATAAACTGTCATTGATCAGCACTGGCTTGAGACAACAATCTGCTGTTCAGTGTGACCTGGAGATGATGATGTTCATGAGATGAAGAAATATGTTGAGTTAGCAGCAACAGCAACAAAAACACTATATAAAATAAAGTGAGTTACAAACAAATGCACTGGTCTTATTCGGTTGTTAAGTGGTCAACTCGCTTCACTTGAGAATACTACCTCAGCAGCCGTTTAAAAATCAGTGATGTGGAATAATTTACTTAAGTACATACCCAGTGCTGAAGAGCGACTGTAAACTGACTGTAAATGATGATTCTGATTTTCATTTCTGAGATATTTATCATCTTTTGGCTACTATTAAAATATAAATGTTATTTTTTTATTAGGAAGTAACAAAGTTCTGAAGTTGTGCAAATCATTTGTAAATATAAAACACAGTTTGTGAAGGTTTTGTTTTTTTCCAGCAAAGCTCTGAAACTGCAGCAGTGTTTAAAATGATTCTCTGAAAACAGACTCAGTGTTACCTCTGTTTCTGTGAGAGACTCATCTTTCCTCTCTTCTCTGACATACTGCAGATGAACAGACTGGTTCATGAAAACAATCAGATGCTCATCATGACCTGGAAATAACAATACGTTACTGAGATGAATAACATGGCAATTCAGATGATGAATGTTGTGCCTACAAATAAAAAAATGGGCTTCAAACAAATATTATTATTATGCAAGTAATAAGCATTATGTGGTCACACTTTACAATAAGGTTCCATTTTTAAACATTAGTCAACATGAACTATCAAAAATTTGTAAAGCTTTTATTAATTCCTGTTAATATTAATATCAACATTTACTAACGCATTATTAAAATACAAAGTTGTATATGAATATTAATTAATAGACCTGAGCTAACATGAGCTAATAATGAACAGTTGTATTTTTTATTAAGTACCATTAACAAAGATTAATAAATACTGTATCAAATGCATTGCTCATTGTTAATGTTAGTTAACATGCATTGTGGTCTCTGATGCATTGTGGTCACTACAATGGACAGATATTTGGAAGCCATTTTGAACCATTTAAGATGTAGCATCATGTCCCAGCCGCCAACTGGCGAACCCCAAAAGTGTTGTCTACAATTCCATTTAATTGTTGTCTTTTTATCTTTTTTTTTTTTTTTTTTTGAGATATTGCATAATATATTCAAAATGGCAGCAGGATAAGGGGATGCACCATGTACCTCGGGAATAAGTGTTAAATCATTTTATTCTCTGAAAACCAGACAGGTACAAAAAATATTGTTCAGTTAAATAGGATGTCAGAAATAGATGAAGAGCTTTAACACAATTTGAACACTGGTGGTGGTTTGAGACGTGGTTTTCTTCTCTTAAAACACCCGCCTGAGATGAATGTCGCTCTGCAGCAAGCAGACACACAAACTGCTGCAAACTGAAAGTTCACTGTCGAATCCTGGAGCTTAAAACTCATGCTGTGTGTCGAAATGCCATACTAACATACTACTCTTACTATTCCTGCAGTATCCAGTGTATATGTAACAGAGTTTAAAATGTAACTGTGAATTTTATGACTTTCACCAAAATTACTGTGTATTTGTTCATTTATTAATTGTTTGGAGACCCCTTGTGGCGACATTAAGTAATTAGTGGGTCAATTGACTTAATTGTGAAACCACGCCTCCACCCCCAGCAAAGAAATGTGTCTGATGCTGAGAGGTGGTAGGTAAAATGTGCTCCTGGGAAATGAGATGTCTGTTTAACTTAATATATGTTAATTTCACAAATAATGTTACAATCGAAGCTCAGCGATGTTGTGAAACATGATATTAAGTGACTGTGACTGTATTTGATGAGCTTTATAGAGTTTAAATGCAATTTGCTCACCATGTGCGTTGCATGGCCGACACCATCTTTATTGAATCAAAAACAGTTGAATCTCTCATTTTTGTTATTTTAGATGCATTATTGTAAATGCCCACTGTCGCCAGAGGATATATGTTTCTCCTTGTCTCCATGTTGTTACAGGTATGTTTATTTGTTTGAATCCTGACTGTTCTATTGAAACAGATGCGCGCTGCGTCGCGTTCAAGTGTTTAAAGTAACAGCAAAAGAAATGTGTCTGATGCTGAGAGGTGATGCATTATTGTAAATGCCCACTGTCGCCAGAGGATATATGTTTCTCCTTGTCTCCATGTTGTTACAGTAAACAACGCATGAAACGCAGTTCTCCGTGTCCGCCTGTGATTTATGTGCTGTCGGATGAGAGGCGTTACATATACAGTGAATAGTATGCAGTCTTTCTGTACAAAGATTTTTACAATACGTGGGTGACCTACTATATTTGCCAGAATCTGCTGAATATTCTGAAATCAGTGCTGAAGCTGGGTTCGGAATGACATACTACTATACATCACGTTATATATTATTATGTATATATTATATCTATATTCATCATACTATACAGTATGATGCGTGTATACTGTGAATAGTAAGAGAATTTTCTGAATGCATGGAGTTCCTGGATTACCCGCTACATTTGCTGAAATCTGATGTATGCATCTGAAGACACTGCATGGGATACTGTTTCCCACAATGCAACACATTTCAACACTTTATATGTACATTAAGTACATATACATGTTACTGTAAACTACAAAATATTGCTGTGTATCTAAAAACAATATTGTTAGGAGATAAATTATCCCTTAATCTCTATAGCATGTTTCTGATCAAGTCAAATGATATCACCTTTATCTCTATAGTGCTTTTATATCAGGGGTCTTCAATGTTTTTCAGGGCAAGGACCCCTCAGGCAAGAGACATGGAGCAGTGACCTAGATACAAAATGTGTCAAGCAGAGCTTCATATTAAGCATATAGCCTTTGAAATAAACAGAATCTAAGCATATTATGATTAAGAATAATTAAATTATAGAGTTTCAGAGTAAATCACACATTCATGTAGATGTCACTCACAAAACTTTGCAGGATGTAACTGACCGTTGGTGCTCTTAACAGCATGATAAACAATACTCTTATTCAACAGATTATATCTATATAACCTCGAAAATGCAAATCACAGCTCACTTCACAATTATACTAAAATTTGTCACTCATCTCAGTTCATGATCTCACAACTTTCCATTAAAATCAGTAAAACTGTTAAAACTGCATTACTCTGCACTGAACAAAACCTCTTAAACACCTCTGATTGGTCACTGCATTCAAGAGATCAACAAACATGTCTGTGATTGGCTACATTTCTCACTGCTATAAAAACACGCTATAAATAGGATCATTTCACGTTCTCCAGAGCTCAAACTCAAAAACAGTGCAGCATTTGTTAAATCTGTTTATTTCATTACAGTATCAGCTGATGCTGCAGGTGCTTCTAACCTAACAATCCTGTCAAATCAGCAACAATAAACTCCAGCGAGCTGGGTAATCCAAGTACGAAGAACTGACACCTGACCAGAAATGCATTTATTTTCAATATTAAAATAAAGGAAATATTTGAAAAGTGGAAATAAAATGCCTCATTAATAATAAAGTGTTTATTGAGAATGGTTGGGGTAGGAGTAGAGAGGGCTTTTCCTAATCAGCATCTGTTTAATAATTTTAATATGATCATTTACACTCAATATGTTATTTCATACTGTTTTATAATACACTACAGTACTGAGGTATAAATATCTGTCACCTAACTACTATTTACACATATCACTATTTTAGTGTAAACAGAATTTATCATTATTTGCACTTAGAGAATATATCGCTTTTTCCACTTAGTGTAACTGCCAAAAAGAAAAGAATATCATTGTTCAGTGTTGATTCAGTTCTGCTCAATATGTGAAGTTCAGAAATGAGTTCAACTGGGCAATATAGCATTATTTACTAGCATGAGCCCTTATTAACACATTTATTTGTGAGGTAACATTGACAGCTGTGCTGAATTAATCTTCACTGTTTGTCATGTGACAGCACTGCAGCACACTACTCTGAAACATTATTTTTGAACATTATTATTGAACCATTCCAAACACAAGGACAGTCATCTTCACTGAAAGTAACGAGACTAAGTTCTCTCTCAGTGCTGAAGACACTTTCTCTCCTGTTGTGTCTCTGATGTTGAAATTATCTGATGATCAATAAAATACAGCTCACAGCCAATCTGCTGCTTTCAGGGACATGAACTCTGTTGAGTTTGCAAACAGATCAGGAAGTGAAGATGTGTTTATATTCTTTTTGCTGAGACACTTTTATGTGACCAACTGTAAATGGAACAAATTTAACAAATATCTGATCAGTAAAGGCATTAAGGTGTAAACAGGCCTATACATGTACATTACAGAAAAGCCTTTGGTCACAATTATTTCAATTCTAATACTGTTTAAACATGCCACGACAGGCCAGGGTTAAAAAAAGCTGCGCCCTGCTGGAAAGATATACTTTCGATTTCGCTATATTTTGCTTTATATTATGTGCGGAGTTATCTGAAATAATTAAGACAGCAGAAAATACAAAACAAAAAACGAGCAAAAAACTATCAAAACAACATGATTTATTTTTAATAAACGCATTTAGTTTTAATATCCTCATTAAACAGTGTTTGAGTCTGGCGCTTCAGGAACAGACAGACACAGTCCTGCGGTAAATTAATTAACATTTAAATCACGCTTACATTTATGAAATACCATCATTCCCCCAAATAACTGTATCATGCGAGTATTCAAACTTACCTGCAGCAGGTCTTGTGCACAAGGAACAGAATCCAGACGACTTTGAAACACTTTCTATTTCGCTGTTAAACACACCTGAGCGATTAGCCTGTTTCACACTTCCGTGTTTCTGCTTCCGGTTTGGCGCTTGCGCTGCAGGTAAAAGTGTTTCTGGTGACAACAGCGACCTTATGTAACAAGAATAAGCTTGAGAATCAAACCCTGCGTCCCAGTTGTGTTATTCAATAACCAGACAAGAAACCGATATAATGAGTTATTACTGGTGCTGGCGTCTTTATTCCACGAGGAACATTCATCACACACTCCTTAACAAATGACTTTATACAATCATTACTGCACCTAGTGCACTAAACATCCCTCTCATCACATCAGTGTGCACACTATCACCCTATCTGCCCTAAATAGTGTTGAACATTACTGAAAATTACTGAATGGCAAAGAAAAATGCTTATTGAAGCTATAATTAATTAAATATTAATAATTTATGCTAGTTATTATATATGTCTGCTTTATTTATTCAGCCCTTTGCTTTTGTTTTTTGGCTTGTGTTTAATGTTACACTCATTTTTGTCCCTTTGTAATTAACAACAACAACAACAACAACAATAATAATAAATGAATCAATAAAAAAAGTAAAATGCCCTGATTTTCAGTCCTTTGCTGCTTTAGGCTCCGCCCACTCCCGCTTGGAAACCAATCAGACGTTTAAACATTGTTTAGCGTCATCATCATTATCCCACCCCTCATTTTACGTCACGTGCTCAAGTTCACCTCGTGTCAATTAAGTCTTTGTTGTCAATCATCAGAATAGTATGTTATTAGCATAAAAAAAAAACAAGCAATAAAAGTATGAGTTGTTGCTAACTCAAATGATGGTAAATGCAAGTAATCAAACTTTATTCTCTTAAGCTGGGCTCCAGACTAACATTTGAGAGCAGAAGCACCAGCACCACTGAGTTCTACAGATGACCACTTAGGTCATTTAATCATTAAATTACTATTGTTTTGCATTAATAAGTGCAGTTACTAATAATATTTCATGTTCATTTCTTGTTTATTTTTGTTTTGTTTATTGTTTATACAGATTTGACAGTAAAGCACTAAGCTTGAGTTAAGACGAATACAAAATGTATATTTATTAACAACAGTAACAGGTGCAAAATCTACTTTTTATATACAGAAAATATATATCTTCCACTCTTTAAATGTACCATTATTTTTCTCGCATATGGAACTGACCAACTTCAGTGATTATGTGTGATTTAGAATAATATTGAAGAAAAGTTTGTGACTTTTCTTACTTCATACACAAAAAAAGCGTAAAATTTCTTGATGATTTGATATTTTATAATAGTGATATTATAGTTTTAAAATATAGAGAAAAGGTAGAAATTAATGACTAATAAGCCAAAGTGCTCCTCTGCTGCTGTCTACTGGTTATAATTGTGATTTTCTATATTTTTTTAAATTTTACATAAGTGTTCGTTTACCACAAAGTATATTTTGTTCATCCCATTAAAAACAAAACTCAAACTGGATCATCTTAGAGCTTTAAAGTGCTGGAAATAGTTGTGAGAAATGCTTGAAAGTCATTAAAAAGTGCTTGAATTTCTCTTTCAAAAGGTTGTACAAATCCTGAAATGAATGATGTAATACATCACTATTTCTACTACATCACAATGGTTACAGTTAGCGTCATCGCTTCTGTTTTGTGACGTATGTCAGCGCTGTTTATAACAGAGGTTTCTGTGCTGAATTCAGACGCTTCTCACTGGATCTCGCAGCACTGCTGCATCTGTGCAGTAACAGTGTCACCAAATCAACTTTGTCTCTCGAGTAAAGCTGTTCTGAGCTCGAACAAGTTTGTTTGTGTCGCGGTTCGAGCTGATAAACTCAGCGCGGTTTAGTTTCGCTTTCGTTTCATTTGTTGTTTCTCAAATGCAACAGAAATGGAAGGACTTATGATTCGCGACCACTCACAAAAATTAGGCGCAGCGGCAGAAAAAAAAAAATGGTCACAAAATGCGAACATTTGATCGCAGTCTGGAGCCCTGCTTAAGAGAACATGCACATGTTACAGTTGTCAGGCGGGTAATGTCAGTTTTATAATCATTTCTCATTAAGTGTTTTAGGCGTACATTTCTTGTGAGGGTCAGCTGTGCGCAACAATGACTTTTTATTGCTGCATCATATGTTTTTGGTTACGTTATGATGACATCACACTACTGTATGTCCATGCCAGGCATTACGTGTAGATCACAGATGTGTGGATTGGATTTGAACAGCCCTGAACAATCATCACACACTTTTTAAGAGTTTTTATCTTGCCATCCCTAAAATACTTTTGATGATAATGAAAATAAATCAGTCTTTAATAAGTATGTCGTTTTTGAGTGGTTTTATATATATATATATTGAGCACATTTTACAAGGTAAATCATATTTGCAAGCACTGATACTTAAATGTTTGTCTTATATTTTAATATGTACAGTAAGTTCTGTAGCTATACAAGTTTCTGTTGAACTGCACTTTATTTTAAAGTTGTTGTTTTTATGTATTTTAATATGACTTTAATGGCATTTTGAAGGTTTGAAGAAGAAGCAGAGAGGCCTGTTGAGGAACAGAGATTCAGAAGAACAGAAGAAGAACAAGAGCACACAGACACTGATAGAACACAGAGTCCAGACTTAAAAGAGCTTGTAGAAGAAGAAGAGGACATTTTATCAGAGAACAATGAAGAAGTGAAGATGAAGAGAAGATTGGAGGATAAAGAGCAGATCGAAGGACAACAGACAGAAAGAGGAGAGGAAGAAGAAGAAGAGAGGACTGTTGAGGAAGAAGGAGAGATGAAAGAGACTAAAAACACTACACAGACAAAAGAGATGAAGAAACAGACAGAGAAAAGAAAGATTATTGCACTTAAGATGGATGAAATGAAAGACAGAAGAGAGATCGAGGGAGTCATATTAAAACCAGAAAAAGACTGTAGATAAAGGAAAATGTTACACTCCTGTTACTCATTAATGTGAGAAAGAGTAACGCACAACGTGGCTAATTAGTCCCTCCTTCTAAATAAAAGAGTGAATGGTTGATTGTAAAAGTCACTCTTCATCTCAACATCTTTCAGAAGCTGCGGTTGCTGTAGTTTATTCTGAGATACGTGTGTATGACTGCACATGAGCATCAGCTGCTGCAGACTGAAAAGAGCTTCTTTTTAAATGCTTTATGAACATAGTTAACATTGGCTCCTCAGTCTCGGGGGGCATCTGTGGCTCAGTTTTGGTGAAGATGATACGAATCCTAAATGATGAATTCAGATTTCAGATTGCATGCTTTGATGACAAACCCTGCTTCAGTGTGTTTCTGCAGCTGTGGCTCATGGCAGGTTGTGTTGTGTGTGGAGAAAGCTCTGTTGAGGTTAGTGCTAGGGTTAGGGGTTAGTTTGTGTTGTAGCATTCATCTTTGGTGACCTGCAGCTGACCCTGTCTCTGTTTTTGTGCTGCTGGTGTTGTTGTAGCACAGTGATGTCACATGAGGATGCTGGGACGGTGCCTTTCACACACAATATCGATCAAATAAAATCATCCTCTAGTCCCTGATTAACTATACCTGCATGTTTATATGTTTATATACTTGTCTATTCAGTTAATATCTGGATATGAACAGCCATATTCTCAGACTAGAGGCTAGATGTACAAGTGATATTATATTGTCATATATAAGCACATTGACACAGATTGCTCCAAATGTGTCTCAGTGAGTCGAGTCTAGAGAAAGTCAAGTACACTACTGCAGAAATGCAGAAGATATTTAGTAAATATCATAGTAGAAATATCAAAAATCTACCCTTGTATAGTCAAACAATGCTTTTAATAAAACAAAACAGAAGTTTTTCAAAGAAGTCTTTACACGTCTCTTCTGAGCAAGTTCAGTTGTGACAAACAGTTATAGTTCATGTATAGTTCAGATGAGAAACTGTGAGAGGAAAACACTTCTGTAAAAATATTATTTGTAGTCTTTTCCACAATTTTTATTTTTATTTTATTTATTTTTTAATGTTATCCAATGCTGTTTCAAAGGTGTTTCGGTTAAATATTACTTTATCAATGTTAACAGAGTCGACGCAACGACTTGACTGACTTCGAACGCACAGCAACAGCTGCGCTCACTCAAGGTGATTTTTATTGAAACATTACAGGTACACACCCACATTAACAATCAATCACAGTTGTTCCATCATTCAATCAAATAAACAAAACAAAAACAAAACTACAATTTGAGAGCACATAGTTAACACCCCCACTTGCTCTCACATTGTTAATATATGTAACATCATTTTCCAAAAATAAATGCGTCAAACTTCATCAACTTGCACTTGGTTGCAGGCTTTGTCAATACATCTGCTACCATCTCATTAGTTGGACAATATTCTAACATAATTACACCATTATTTACAGTAGACCTAATAAAATGATACTTGATGTCTACATGTTTGCATCTTTGCCTGCTTACAGGATTTTTTGCTAAAGCTATTGTACCTTGGTTATCTTCATATACCTTAGGTGGGGAGTACTGACACTTGTCAAGATTGTTTAACAGCTGTTTAAGATAGAGACACTCTTGTATGGTTGTGGCTAGTGATATATATTCTGCCTCACAAGTGGACAGTGCGACAGTGGGCTGTTTCTTGGTCCTCCATGAAATCAAAGCACCACATTTGGTTAGACTTACACAATAGCCTGTTGTACTACGTCTATCACTACTAGCCGCCCAATCTGCATCACAGTATGCTCTTATTCCCAGTGTCTCATTACATTTTCTGTAACACAGCTCTTTGTCAATTGTACCTTTAAGATACCTCAGTACATGTTTAACTGTGGCCCATTGCTCAACAGTTGGCTCTGTGAAATACTGTGCCAGTTTGCACACCACAAAACTTAAATCAGGTCTAGTACAAATGGTCAGATAAAGAAGACTTCCAACTGCCTCTCTATATTTTCTCACATCAGTCATCTTTTCAGCACCATTAGTATAGTCTAATTTTTGTTCACAAGGTGTCGATCTAGGTTTGCAATCCTGCATGTTAAACCTCTTCAATATTTTTCCCACATATTTTGTTTGTGACATTCTCACACAGTTATCACTTTGATTAAAATCAATACCCAAAAAATGCCTTAATTTGCCCAAGTCCTTCATTTTGAATCTTTCTGTAATCATGTCCTTCACATTTCTGAGTACATTTACATCACTTGCAGCAATCAACAAATCATCAACCCATATTACAATTATCACCTTTTCATTTTCCGTTTCCCATGTGTAAACACAGTGATCAGCTTGATTCTGCTCAAAGTGGTTTTTGGTTAGGTACTCATGCAGCAATTTGTTCCAATTTCTGCCAGATTGTTTTAAACCATACAGTGATCTTTCCAATTTACAAAACAATTTTTCATTTGTGTCAGATTTCACCTCATAGCCCTCTGGCTGTTCCATGTAAATTTCATGGTCTATTGGTGCATTCAAATAGGCAGTTTTAACATCCATTTGGTGCAAAATCAGGTTTTCTTGTGCTGCTTTTTGCATTATCACTCTGATACTCGTCAAATTAGCTGTAGGGGAAAATGTCTCCTCATAATCTACACCTCTCTTCTGACTGTATCCTTTTGCCACATAACGTGCTTTGCACTTTTCAGATCCATCTATGTTGTTCTTGATCGCATAAACCCATCTACCCCCCACTACCGTCTTACCCTCTGGCAAGCTACTCAGGGTAAATGTGTTATTCTCTCTAAGTGACTGCATCTCCTCATCCATCGCAGCAACCCACTCTTTTGATCTATCTGAGGTTACAGCTTCTGTGAAAGTTACAGGTATGTTACATGTCACTCTATAACAGTAATCTATGTTAATCTGTACCTGATCAGTTTCCTCATCAGATGCCTGTTGAGAAACATAGTCATGGAGATAGGCTGGCCTCCTCCTCTCTCTAGAAGGATACCTTGTGGGCTCAGGCATAGCTTCAACTGTCTGGGTCTGAGGACTGCTACTCAGTTCCTCCTCTTTGCCTGGAATCTGGTCACTTACTGCATTTTCATTCACATTCTGCCTAATCCTATTGGCCCTCTCCTCCAGATCATCATCACCATCATCATCATCTACAATGCTGGCCTGAGTCTGCTGTTCAACACAGGTCTTAGAAATAAACCTGACTAGCCTGTGCTTTTGTACTTTCCTGCTGTCAGGGAAATAGATAATGTATGCTGGACTGCTTTTATCATAACCAATAAAAACACCTTTCTCACATCTTGGATCTAGCTTTCTTTTATCTTGTTTATAAACAAAACACTCAGAACCAAACTTTTGCATCCTGGATAAATTGGGCCTTCTCCCTGTTAACATCTGAACTGGTGTTTGTTTGGTGCGTTTGTTAAAACATCTGTTTCTAGTTATGGCTGCTGTCTGCACTGCGTAAGGCCATAAACCTTTAGGTAATCCACTCTCTATCAACATGCATCGTGCCATGTCAAAAAGTGTGCGCCAATTTCGCTCTGCTGTACCATTTTGATGGGGAGAATAAGGTGCAGAAGTCTCATGTCTAATACCATTCTTAATCAACAGTGTTTTGTAATGCTTTGCAGTAAACTCAGTGCCATTATCAGATCTAAGGCGTTGAATTTTACCATATGGGGCCATATCTGCTAGAAACCTCTCTGTGGCTTGTAATGTGTCACTTTTATTCTTAAGGGCATATATAAACACTGCACTGGAAAAATCATCAGTGAATGACAGGACATATTTATACCCCTCTCTGGAATCTGGCTGAATTGGACCTGCCAGATCTGTGTGCACTAACTCTAGAGGTCTTTTAGCCCTCACATCAGGCTTTCTGTTTCTACTTTGCGTAAACTTGCCTTGGGTGCACACTTCACAAAATGGGGGTTTATTTATTGGACCCTTAATTTTCATACCATCAACAATACCTTCTAACCTCTGAACATCATCAAAATTACAGTGTCCCAATATCTCATGCCATGTCTTTAAATCATAGCATCCCTTAACATGGTCATCACATTCATTTGGTACTGTATGCAAATAATATAGTCTATCATGTACATGAATAGGAAATTTTGTACCGTCTTTGTGCATCAGAATGTTCTTGCCTTTCTTGAAAGTCACAGTCGCTCCGCTGTTAGCTGCTGCTTGCACCGAGAATATATCCTGCGGGTAAGAAGGAATATACAGCGCCCGTCTCAGCGTAGTTTTGAGGTGGCGTCCTCGGCTGTCCATCATGTAGACTTCTGCATCACCTCGGCGCTCTGCCACTCCTTTACACCTCGTGCCGTTAGCCAACTCCATGCAATGTGTCCCGGACTGGAACTCATCATCAAAACTTTTGAACTTTGCAATATCAGTGACGATATGCGAAGTTGCCCCGCAGTCGACCATCAGGCCCCTCGTGTAGATACCCTGGCTGCTTGGCTGGGATCCTGCCGCCCCATCCGTCACCAGGAATACATATTCGTCTGTCACTTCCTCAGCGGCTCTCCATGTTGCGTCCTGACGCCGTCTCCTCCTGCAGGTTGAGTCGCGGTGTGTATTGCTTTTGCAGTGGCTACACCACAGTTTGCGCTGGCAAGCGCGGGATATGTGTCCTTTCAGACCACACCTGTAGCACACGACGTCCGCTGCAGCCTGTTGAGCTCCACTTTCAGTTGAACCTGCGCTGGCGGGTCTCACTGTCCTTTGTCGCCCCCGCACTGACATTACATTGTCCTCAGCGGCTGGGGCAGGCATCTTTTCGATGTCCTCGTAGCTTCGAAGCTTCGTTTTGAATTCGGCAAATGATATCGTCTCATCTGCTTGCGTTATATGGATGGCAAACGGTTTAAAAGTCTCAGGAAGCCCCTTCAAAACCATAGCTATCAGCAACCCGTCACTCAAAGTCTCTCCAGCATTTCGTAATGCCGTGATAGCGTTTTCCGCTCGAATAACGTATTCAGTCACACTTTCGCTGCTTGATTTTTGAAGCGAGGTCAGTTCAGTATACAGGCTTATTACTCGTGGTTTTCCTTTACCTGCATAATAGTCTCTCAAAATCTTTAGCGCTGCACGTCCATCATCGGCTGCGTCTCGCATCACCAGCGATAAACTTTTATCGTCCAAGAATTGTATCAATTCTGCATATGCATCAGAATTTGCGGCAGCTTCCTCCGGTGTCTCAACACCCTCGGGCTTCATAGTGATAATCCATTTCAGCCCTTGCAGTCGGAGGTGGCCCAAAAACTTTATCTCCCAGAGTTCATAATTTCTCTCATCCCCGTCAAACAAAAGCCGCGACCAGCGACCGCTATGTTCTGACGATCTTCTCGCGTTACTCATGGTGCTACTTCAGCACGCTATAAAACAAACAAACGCGGTGTATCTCGACTTACTCTGGGCCCATAACCTGTTAACAGAGTCGACGCAACGACTTGACTGACTTCGAACGCACAGCAACAGCTGCGCTCACTCAAGGTGATTTTTATTGAAACATTACAGGTACACACCCACATTAACAATCAATCACAGTTGTTCCATCATTCAATCAAATAAACAAAACAAAAACAAAACTACAATTTGAGAGCACATAGTTAACAATCAATCAGTCATTTTTTAATATAATTGATTACCTTTGCCAGACTGCCAGATACCTTTTCTTTTCTTTTCTTTTCTTTTCTTTTCAGATTGTCCTGCACTGCAGTGTACTCACAAGTATTCACCTGGTTTGCACGGCAGACACCACACACCTCTATTGCAATTTACACGTTTTTTATTTCTCTATACAGGAAGTCAGCTGTCAAAATTTCAGCTAAAAGGAAAAGGAAAAGAAGCCAAAACAATGATGATGGTAGGAAAAATGCGAAGAAGTATTTTTAATTCAAAATTAATTAAATAATAAGTCCTAAACTCTTAACTAATCCTAATCTAATAGCTCTTATAAAAATATAAAACTGTTATTTTTCATTGGAGTGTTTGAGGCTTCGGAATAATCCGGGGAAATTATGATGTGCATTTACTTTAGATTTTATATTTCAAAGAGAAATGCATACAATACCCTTTCTGTGGGTTTATACGGTTACATTGCAATGGTTTGTACTTAATTTGTTAATTTTTCTTTACAGCTTGCCAGTATCACAGCACATTGGACATTTTCCCAGTGCAATATGTGTCCAAGACACGTGAAAAAAAGGTGAGCAGCTATACGGAGAACATTCTGTACGACTGTAGGTGCATAAATTGATACTATACCACACCAGGAGAATAGTGCTGAAATTGGTGCCTTTTGTCAGAAAAGTCTTCATAAAAAGTAGTTAGCATGTTAAATCATTTGCTGTTAGAGCGTTCTAAATATTAAACCAAAACTTTGATGTTTTGGTAATTATATGGCAATTGAGTTTGTCTTTTACCCTCTTCCCAAGGGCTGTAAAGAAGTCCTGGTCCATTGGCTCCCGTGTCCATCATGGTAACATCAGCTTTCTTGTTTAACTGACTTATGAGTTATCCTTAGAGGGACAGTTAACCTAATTAAGAAGCCTGTCTGATTGACCATGAATTGGAAGTTATTTATGTTTATGTAATAAGCGCCTGGACCAGTGTTACATTTCTTATTGGGAAGTCAAAAGGGCTGCTTAATTCGGATGAACTAAGACCTCTCCACATGTGGCATCAGTTTTTGCCTACAGAGAGATTAAGCTACACAACTACAACATACATGGACAGTTTAAAATGTCATTACAAAGTGACAATAATATAATTCTACATTCTCTTCTGCTTTCTCCACCCAATTCTATCAGGGAAATATGTAGAAGTCTAACAGGGTTTATAAACCATGTCAGAGGCTATCCTTATATTTAACCTATTTCAGAAATTAAATACAGAATTTATGTACGTTTTATTTTGCCATTTCTTTCAGCCAAAAGGCCTGGCCCCCATCTTGGGAACCGCAGGAGAACATGGGAATGACTGTGTCATAAAGGAAAGTCTGCTAAAAATACTGTTGTCACATTGATGGTGCAAAGAAACAAATGTTGTGTCCCTTAAACTGGGCCATGTGGACAACAATAAAGTTGTATTGCACAGAATTGATTCCAATCTAATTAAATAGTATTTGTTTTATAAATCTGTTTCATTATTTGTTCATTAGGGCTGGGTGTTGGGAAGGACCTCATCGCATCCAATATTTCCATTATCCAAAAGACCAATCATTGTATTGTGCAGTTTGCCTTTTCACTTCCTTCCACCAGAGAAACTAGTCTGCATTGTCTGGCACTTCCTATCAGCATTTCACGATAAAAGTTCTGTTGCGGGTTTTCTTGTTGTTTCTCCTTCTCTGAAAACATGGAATTGACATTTTTACTAGAGTACTTGAGGGTGTATAAATATCTCTCATTTTGTCCTATGACAAAGTTTCATTTTCACCTCATTCTGGCCCCATATATTCAAGCTCGTTAATAAAGCACAAGCACGCCTGTATGTACAATAGTAACCCCAAAAACTTTAACATACCAAAATAATAGAACTTTACACACAAAAAGATATCCCCCTATATTCATATTGAGCAAAACGTATGAAATAAGACTTATTGTTAGCATTTACTGTCTTTTAACATAATACATTCACATTTATGGGAACAGGTATGTGCAATATACACAATAAAGGATAAAACTTTGTGAAAATTATATGTAATGCTATTTTTGTTTTCATTTATAAATATTTAATATGTATCAATATATAGCCATACATGGTCAATGCATATATTGCAGTATATTGATAAATATAAGTACTAGTTTCGCATATGTATATATGAAAGGTATTATGCAATATATTATATTTTGCAGTATATTCCCAGATATTTTTTGTTCCGTAGGGGTAACCTTTTAATCCTTGTAGTACAAGGTATATAGCCAGCTTTGGTGTTAAGAATAACCTTACAGTTGCATTTTGTTTTCATAATCTTCGTTCAGTGAATGCATTATCTTTAGTTGTATCTTTAGTTCGTTGCTATGGTGGTTGCTATGATGTTGCTATCGCTGAAACCACGTAGCTTGCATTACGTACTTCCGCCCAGAAGTATTTTCTTCACAGACACCCGCTTTTTCTTTTTTTTTTTATCTTTATTGACTTTCTCTTAAACCAATTAACATTTTTACAGCACATATTGGACCAAATGTATACAGACACCCGCTTTTTAAATTATATCTTCAACATTTCTCTACAGAAAAACAAATTGATAACTCAACAATATGTTATGTTCATGTTAAGGCTATCACCTTTAATAATTTCTCCTTGGAAAATGAGAAAACATCATCTAGATGCAGTGCAATTACTAGTTTGGCTGTACTAGATATTTAATATATCCAGTAGATTATCTTTTTACAACCCTATTGTACAACCCTACTTTGCAGACCAGAAGAACTACTACTGTAGTGCTGGTTTGTATCAAGCTGCATGGTGTGGATATAAGGGAATTGTAGTTTTTTAATTTTTTTTTATTTTAAATAGTGTTTTTCTTACAATTGGAGGTTGCAAATAGTGAGATGTGAGTATAGTGTGGGTTTAGTGGGATGGTAAACACGTCTATGTAATCAGATTTTAAATATCTAATTGTTAAATAGGGTCAAACTATTTTAACCAATTATAACCCATATTTTATCCATATTTGGATAATTGCCCCAGTTGTTGCTTATTCTCAGGTCAAGAGCTCTCTATAACAGTTGGCCCGATATCTGTAGCCCCTTTTGTTGCTGAATTATAAGCCTTCAAACATGTACCGACATGAAGTTCAAAGGTCAGTGTTTCAAAACAGGAGCCATGTCGAATCTTCATACTAACATATGTTCCTCTCCAGGTCACGGCCTTTCCAACCATGTATCTGGTTCAGCTGTACAACAAAGTTTTAATTTTCTCATTTCACGGACACAAGCCATCTCAGGTCTAGTTTCAGGGAGCACACAGGCTCAATATATAAAATAAAGCTTTTTGTTTGTTTCTGACTGTGTAAACAGATTTACACACACACACACACACACTCTCTCTCTCTCACACACACATTTGTATCTATCTTTGTGAGGACATTCATTGACACAATGCAATCTCTAGGTCCTTATCATAACCCTACCCATCACAACTAAGTGTCTGACCTGAACCCTGACCCTAAAACTGCCCAAATCCTCATTATAACCTGATCCCTAAAACCAGCTCTTGACCCTCAAACTGACCTTTACAGGCTCTCAGAAAGTGAGGACTGGTCAAAATGTCATTCATTTTACTCATTGTACTGTCTTGGTCCTCACTCGGATGGACTTAAAATCAAACTGGTCCTCACAAAGACAGTTGTACAAGTACACACACACACACACACACACACACAGCTTACATGAATATCTATTTATGCTAATGCTGCTATGATGGTAAAAAAAAAGAAAAAAAAAAAACACACTAATACATACCATTCTGTCTGTAAAGGTAGTGCTTCTTCTGACAAATGCTCACGAAGAGTGCTTCGATGGAGATCTGCAAACCACGAGCATCAACAGAACTGGCTGCTGCATTTCCTGAAGAGAAATGTTTCAAACACAATTAAGTTTTCTTAATTGCACATAGTACAGCGGCAACAGACACACTTTAGGACAATGTTTAATTTGGACAGAAATCTATCTCGTATGTTTTTTCATACCGTACTGGACACTGACTGCATGTTTCAGCAACAATTAGGGTCTAAGCAACATAGGCATCTAATCTGTGTGATATCTTTATTATCATCACTTTTCAAGAGTCCATCGTCCACAGTCTTTCTTTATGAAAGTCATTGATGGGGGATTGTCCTCTATCCATTCCACACATCGAATCTGGTGACCCCATGATCTTTATTGTAGCTCCACATATAGGCCAAACTTTCAAAAACGATATCCTCTGAACTGACAGAAGTAACACATGGTGCTCTTGTGTATTAAGAAAGTGGAAATCCTTAGGTTCATAATTTTCTACAGATCTAGTTTCTGTTTCCAATGAGAAGCTGTGATACTTGCACCAAGAATGAGAACACAGCCTACACATAGCTACGGCGGGAGTTCAACGCAGAAGTATAAATTGGGCTTTACTGACACATTGTGCTTGGTCTGTCATTTCCTACCTCAAATAATATTGTTCCATTTTGGTCTGATTTGCATGAACATGCACCAATCATTTGGTTTTCAAGTCAAAATACTAATTGAAGACTCAAGACTTGCAAATAGTGCCCATCCCCACATCATAATTTAACATTAAGCAACAGCTACATGCATTACAACCAAATTACTCCAACAGTGTTTATGTATAAAACAACATTGCCCTTCCCGCTACTGGCCCACTGCTTGACATCAACAACCCACTGCTTTAGCATGTCATCACTGCAATGCAACTGGTCCTGCATCTTCTTCAGGCTCTCTGTTGCATCTAAGGTGTTTTCTACTGTCTGCAAAACAGCAAAACACAACACACTGTCATTTCATAAAATACCAAAAAGTATATGTTCCTGCCTGATTTAATATAAATGACATATTCAACTACATATACATAGCTGAAGTGATGCATTTTGGGTGGACTTTAAGTTCAAATTTAACTGTGTAAAATAGTCCATCCTTTTTCAATACATGAACATACCTTTTTGAATCTGGAAGACAAGGCAATGTGGAGGCCATTCTCTTTACGCTGATTCCACCCAATAGCATGGACAGTAAGCATATCAGTTCTTACTGTAAAGAACAATAGAAAAATCACAATCAATTGTAAAATGTTAATGTGTACATTTGCAGGGGAGCAGGGGCCAAAGAATCTCACAAACCTGACTTGGACATATACTTTGTGATCAGGGCACATCTGGAGAGAAAACTATTGACTTGCTCTACTTCTTCACCAAGAGTGGTTCCGGCACCTTCTTGGTTCCTTGCATTCCACAGAATCTACAGGAAGCAGTGGACTTGTTAAACAGGGTGGACAACAGGGTGATCAATATTGATACATATCCCAAGGTCACCAGCTGTAGAGGACAGCACATAGGGGCTCATGTACAACTCAAAACACACTCCTGGGTTGTTGTTGGGTCACAACATCATTCATTGTGGTACTTTACGTTAATTGCTGGCTACATCAAAATGTAAAAGTAGTTAAAAGCATCACCTCGCATTTTGTATTGTGGGCTTTGGCATGCATCACGGACAAGCAATGTCTGATTTTCTGAAGAGGCTGAAGATGAGTCAGGACCTCTGACACCTTCTCCAGGTGTGGCACATAACGGCAGGTCACATCCATGGACAAAAATGCAGCATCCTGGAACTCTTTTTGGAGAAACATTGGATATGCAAAGATTTCTCCTCTAGACATATTCAGACCTTTTGGGAAAAAAAGAAATAAGTAGAGAGCACATTGCACACTGAAGAATAGGCTTCAGATGTTTCATCTACAAATATTTTTCATTGCAATTTATCAAGACCAATACCAACCTTTGAGGAGGAATCCATGCCTGCACACAGCAGTTTCTACACCTTCTTCATACATACATTGGCTGTTTTTAATGTGTACACAAAACTCACTGGTTTGCTTTCTGGAACCTGTAGAGTTTTCTGTTGCCATCCACTGAAACAGCCACCGTTTCAGGACTACAGGCTGGACAGACAAATGGCTCCTTTTCCAGAAGTTGGTCCTCTTCAGAGCTGCAGTACACATATTGCAGAAAGCTCCTCTGAAAAGCATCTGCATTCACTTTGCCAGTCTGAAAAACTATTTATAGAACAGCTTTAAATGACAATGAACTACAAGGTCACCCCATTTATGTTTTGTCAATGTACCTTCTCAAACCAAAGAAAGGATGCAACTGCCAATGCGGTCTAATATGGTCTTCAGTTCAGTTCATTTTTAGTAACCTGAAATATTACAGCCACTGACTTCTTTTGAGGCATTTCCATTGCTTTTAATACAGGGACAGTCCAGTGATAGCAGAGAAGGCAGAGGGTGAAAGGATAGTTGGAAATGGACGATCAAATCCATGACTCTTAATATTCTGTGTAGGTGCTGGCTGTAAGTAGTGCTGCCCACTTAACTGTGAAACTAAACAACAACCATGTGATTTTGCTGAGAAACAGTGATGCTATTGTCTAAAGTTTTCCTATTTCTGTCATGTTGACAGGGCTGAATGCACCAAATTGTGGTAACTTTAATATTTGAGGCATGTTTGGGGACTGTAGAAAAAGCATTTAGAAAAGAAGCATCATTAGATGACTAGTTGCTAAACATAGCTAAAGTGCAGGTATAATGAGGCTTCCTTTTTACGTAACTCATTGTTTTTATTTGAAGCATACCATATTATGAAAAGTGTTTTTAAAGTAGTTTTTCTACTTACCAGGATTTTGGTAGCTAGTACATGAAGTTGTGATGGTGGAACTAGCACATGGAGAAGTACCAGCACCAACTGTTTGGAAGTAAAAATAACATAAACCACATTAGAATTAAGTACAGTTCTTTCAAACTCTTTGCCAGATGTACAAAAATAAAAGCTGAAACCTTTGGCAAACTTGCAACATGGAAACTATCAAACCTAAATGCATTTGGCATTATAATGTAATTTACATTATTAATGTGAAGCATACAGAATATTGACTAACAACAGCATTATCAAACCAGCAGCTTCTCTAAATCACACATCACTCTTCATTTCAAGTATTTGACATCAATTTGATAAGATGTACACTAACCAGCAGATGAACTTTTTTCCCTCCGTTTGCTGGTGGTCACACGTTGCCCATCACGGTCCCTCTTCCACCAGCTCACTTTAGATTGTCCTGTGACTTCAGCCTTCTGAGTTCGTAACTCTGTGTTACGTTTCTTTATGCACATGTAATGAAATGTAGACGGGTGAAACATAGGCATTAACTAACTGGAGTTAATTAATTACACATTTGTGAATAACAAGAATGAAACTTGCCTGTATCTCTTCAACAAATGCATCCCCGAGCTGAAGAACAGCTTCTAGTTTGTTCTTATTTCCTTTTGACATTGTACTTAAACAGAAAATAAAGGTGTCAGTTAGATCTGAGATCTGCCTGCAACTCAAACTTGCTGACTATTATAATTGAATGGAAAATTTGGACCACATCAGTGATATGAGGGTAAAGGTTTCATTTTCCGGTAGAGGATAGTGGTGTCTTGACTATTTGCAGGAGAATGCAGATTTTCATTACAACCTTTGGTTGTAACTATAATGATATTTCTGTATTCAACTGTTTATTTTACCAAGGCTACAATTATGTCACCTAACATATTAGCTATTATTATCATCAACTACAGATTCAAGTTTTTTTTTTTTGTAAGCAATTACTGTTTTTCAGCTGAAGACAAAGGGTCTAGTCCAAATCTTGCTTAATTTTCCTTTACATTTAATCATTTAGCAGGTACCTTTATCCAATGCCACTTACAAATGAAGAGAGCGATATAAGCAATCAAACCAACAATGTGCAATTTAGGTAAATGCACTATGTATGATGATGACATTAGAAATCAAATATCTTGGGGATAGAAGTCTAATCTAACCCTACAGTGTCATGCATCTGAAAGCAACTAGTAATGTCTGCGCGTGCCTGAATTATTCCATGCGCACTAATTGGTCCACATTATTGACCCCTGGGGGGTCCCGTAGGCTTAGGCTAACCATGCCACTTTAGCTAAAAACGTTAGCAAATACTAATTCAGTCTGTTGATTTGTAGTGCTGTCATCAGCCATGTCTAAAAGCTGAAGACCCATGTCAAAACATAATAAAAAACTGTTTTTTATTTATTTCAAACTGCAACAGACATACAGTAGAAGTTATCTTAGGCTGATGTCAATGGTAGGATACCAGATGTGCTGAGAGCAGCCCACGGTTCCACTAACAACTCATTTTAACGCATTACGCAGCCATTTCGACACATGGCCCCATGTAATAGAAACACTGAAATAATTAAAACAATATAGTTAACACCGTGATCTCATTAACTGACCTGTTTGAAGATGTAACGGGACGCGCATCAGGTGCAGGTGAAGAGGCGCACTGAGCCTCGCTGGTGACGTCATCGCAGGTGAAGGTGGCGCGTGGTATTTAGACGCATCTGCTCTCCACCGAAGTTAATGGGAAGGATTGGCGTATCATATGCACGCAAAATTGGACTTTGGCGTACGCATTACACGCAATTTGAAAGTGTAAAGTCGTGTTATTTATACGCAGATAGGTGAGAACGGGTTGCTTTGGGACACACTATCATCATGTCACACAATTGCGTCTTTAAAGGAGCGCTCTGTCGCACCTGTTACACGCACCTGTCACTGTAAACTGACCTGTCAGTCATCTTGTAACAATTAACATCCTCCACATTTAGTTTAATTTGACTTCCTACTGTACTGGAGAGAAAAGAAGAAGCTCGTTGATCTGTCAGTCGCGAGTCTTTCATGCGGAGAACTCTGCTCATATTTTCTGAATAATGATGCATTTAAAAGTTAATGACCAAATGGATGTTTATAAAAGTTCACATTGCTGTTGCAGATGAACTATAACACAGATCTAAATCAAAAAATAAATATTTTTAACCAGGTTAAATGCTGATTATTAGTAACTCAAACCCCTTTATGTAAACCTCTCTACCGTCGATCGCGCGCCGCATAAACACATTTCATTACACCAAATACACAAAATAATGTTGTTTTTAGCAGCATCATATGACCCTTTAAAGAAGAAGCAAAGGAGGATCGGTTGCCAACCTGACAGTAAAGCTCATTAATACATTAAAAAACCATTATTCAACAGCTGACTGTCCCAATGTCTAAAAAAGTATTTATTTATTGTTTGTGTGATATTTATTCCAAATAAAAAAAGGAGTTTGGAGAAATTTTAAAAAAAAAATCAAGCAGCAGGTTAAATGTGTTTTCCTGAACATCAGATCATTTAAGAGGATTTTAACATCAACATTGCATCTAAGAAAAAGAAAACGGACAACACCAAGCTGTTTAAATAAATAATTAGAAAATATTACACACAGAAATACTGTTTTTAATAAACTGTTTTAATTTATTGTAAAAGTGCTGTTTGTACTGTTGAGAATGACATGAAAATGAAGAGAAGCACAATATGATCTTTTTTTGTTCTTATGTAGGAAAAGTCAAAGTCTCATGAAAACAAACTTTTCTTCAAATAGTGAATAAAATGACACAAACAGCGAGTAAAAGATGCAGCATTTCTAAACACTGAAGCTGTCAGTCAGTTCAGCACAAACTCACTGTGTGTGAAAACTCCCGTTTTAATCAATTCATCTGTCAAAACTGCACAATCCAGCTTTTATTTACACTGTGTTTCTGCTTTGTTTGTTGTAATGAGAGCATTTGTGATTGTTAGCAACAGACAGACACAGAGCTAACTTAATATAGAATTAAATAGAATAACAATGTGTAGAAAATGTAAGAGAGATCATGGAAATGTTTTAAGTAACATGGAAATTTCACACATTGTAGATCTGCTTTATATATTTTGATACATTTAAGTGCTGCACTTGACAATCACATTTAAACATCTGAATCATTATGAATGAGTTTAATACAAATATTATTAAACTGAAGAGCCAGACAGACTCATCTGAGCTTCTTCATCCTCTGAATTCTATGAAAGAGTCTTGAATCTTTATCAACACTGTAAGGAGAGAGAAAAAAATCAGTGTTCAGAACAAATTGCAAATCAGTTACTATTTTTAATTACAGTTTCTTTTGAGTTAAAAAAAGTTACATTTACATGATCTTGCATAGATAATTCTAAAACAATATTTGTTTTAAATACATTTATAATTTTAATACATTAATTCCATTCATATGTTTGTGTCTCTATTGAGTCAATATAAAGAGAAACACATACTAACGAATACTAACGAGTGTACATCAAATATAATAAATGACAAGAAACAAATACAAATGTGATTTTGTCTTAAAACACAAATCTTTCAGTTAAATGTTGCACTAGTTAAAGCTGTTTGTCCTCTAGTTTAAACATGTTTGTGTTGGTCTCAGTAAATAAGTGAAATTATTGCACAGCTAGCTGGAATACTGGATTCTGATTGGTCAGTCGTGTCATTCTGAGGTGTGTTATTCATTAGGTGTGTTGTCATTAGCAGCGCAGAATAACACACAGTCATACGGTATTTGAGTCGGGCGTTTCTTTGACTTCTCTCGTATCACAGCACCGCGCTCTCACTCGTTTCATTCAAACACAACTGCTATTAGCTTGTGCCTCAGTTACTGACTGTATTTACCCTCAAACCAAACCGCAGGAGATTCCTGTTAATAGTAGACTTGAGGAGACATTGTTCAAAGTGTGTCTTGTTGTTAAAGTTGTTGCTAACTGACGAGAAGTGTTTAGCTGAATCTAAATTGTGTCTAATTCTTCACTTCTGTGTCAAGAAAGCATATAATAAGTGTGATAATGCACATGCAGCCGGATGTTATCACAGAATAAGTCTCTTCAGGAGGACACAAGTCCTGATCACCCTGTCGGGTTTATTCTGTGATAACAAGCGGCTGGAGGTACATTATCTCTTACAGAAAGTAAGTGTAAAGTAATGTGACGTGTTGCTTGTCAAAGTAAAAACACACAAGAGACAGAGACATTGATCATGTGATGCTGGACGACTGTGAGCTGAAGCTGAATCTGCTCTGATTTTACCAGCGTTTTCCTACAATCTGAACAAATCTATTTCAAACTGTAATGATTCACTATTACTGATGTCATTAATAAAGCAGCTGTTGCTGTATAAAGCTGTGACAGTGTGCTTTTCTTCTCTTTCCTCCTTTGTGTTCAACATTTTTATCAACTTTACATTTCATTCTGACACAAACCCTTTGAAATAAAGCTTGATGATAATTTGATAAACTCTTTTCACAAATATCTGAAAGTATATATTTGTTCACATATCAGAGTTAAATGAATCTCTTTAATATCACAAAGTGAAGTTTACTCACCTCAGTTCACAGTTTGAGTCTCGTAGCACATCAATGAGCTTCTGCTTTGAGTCTCCAATCTTATTATCACCCAGATTAAGCTGTTTTAGAAACTGCAGAGCTTTTGTGTTTGTCAAAGACTGAGTTAAAGAAGAAACATCTGTAATGCCACAGCCATAAAGACTAGAAAGAGACAAACAGAGGAAGAGAGATCATCTTACAAACAAATCATTAAGCTGAAGAATCTTTCACAAATATAATTTGGTGTGTGTGTGTGTGGGGGGGGGGGGTAATCGTTCTGCATTGTGAACGTGTGGAAGGGTTGTCACTTTTTTTTCGTGTATTTTTTGGTCTGAATTGTGGTGGATTTATTGATTTTGTTTGATAAATTAAGAAGAAAAGTATTGATTTTATCATTTCCTCATTCATTTCAATGTGGGTCTCCAGAGAGTGACTTTTTTTTTTCACACTAACACACAACCAGATATCAATACAATTTAATTTTCTATTTGTAGAGCTACCAAGTGTTGACAACCGTACAAAGTCTCATGACATTTAGATAAAGGGAACTTTTTGTTTTTATTTCAGCAAACATCATTTGGGGTCTCAAAAGACCTTGAACAGCACATAAGAGTTAAACAAAGTGATTTTCATCATTTTGATTCTTGTATGTGAATGTTACTGACCTCAATCTCTCCAGTTTACAGCGTGAATCCTTCAGAACGTCACATAAGTGATTCACTCCTGTGTTTTTTATTTGATTCCAGCTCAGGTCCAGTTCTCTCAGGTGTGATGGGTTTGATTTCAGAGCTGAAGTCAGGATGAGACACTGTTTCTCTGTAATACTGCTTCTCCACAGACTGAAGACAGAAAGAGAAAACACAATGAATCAGACACGTTATGTTCATGTGTGAGTAATTCATCATGTGTTAACAACATACAGTGCAATAATAAAAAACTTTAAAAATGTTTTTCCATCCAAAACCTTACATTTACATTACATTTAGTCATTCAGCAGATGCTTTTATCCAAAGTGACTTACAAATGAAGACAATGGAAACAATCAGAATCAACAAAAGAACAATGATACTATAACAAGTGCTATAACAAGTCTCAGTTAGCTTTACACAGAACATGTTGCAAGGTTGTTGTTTTTTTTTTTAATTATATAATAAATAAATATAGACAGATAGAATAGAAAAAGAATAAAGCAAACTAGAATAAGATGCCTTTTTTAGCTTTTTGTTAATAGTATAATAAATAATAATAAAAAAAAAATTGATAGAATATATGCAGATGTGCGCATGCGTGACCAAAATAAGAAATGCGCTGTAAATTAGTTCAGAGCGCGCGTTTGCGGACCTACATGTTTGACAGCTGTTAATGCATAATTACTATTTTAGATTGACAAACTGTACTGTATATGAACTGAAAGCATAAATCTAGGCTACCCGCTTACGTTTTCAAAGCGCATTGCAAAACTGTGACATTTTATTCACTGACGCTCTTTAGACTAAACCCGGAAGCGCATAGACTTACTTGCCGGCAACCCGCCAAAAATTTTACGTTTGAAAATGAAAAATTAAAATAATTCAAATTAAAAATAACTAAGGTTCAAATTAAAATAATAATAGCACTTTATTTTTAAGTTAACCATAAAACAATTGTATTTGTATTTAATACTCCCTTCTTATTTTAAAGGGGTGGTTGATTGCGATTTCACTTTTTTAACGATAGTCAGTGTGCAGTGTTGCTGTTTGAGCATAAACAATATCTGCAAAGTTGCAGCACTGAAAGTTCAATGCAAGCGACTACAACAGGGGTAGGCAACAGCAGTCCTGGAGTGCCGATGTCCTGCAGAGTTTAGTTCCAACCCTGAAAAAAGCTTCACTTGTCTGTAGCTTTAGTAATCCTGAAGACCTTGTTTGTTCGCGCTGCAGTGCAGAAAGACCTGTCAGTCGGATTTACATCTCGTGAATTCAACAATCTCTCCCACAATACAAGTAATAAGTGGCCGGTGAACTGGGTGAAGAATAGAGTGAACTTTATAGTTACTTACACTATGTGTATCTGATATGAATAAAAAACATCTGCAAATTAAATTCGAATGGATTATTATTGTTGCTTCCATAGACAAATGTGTGTATTTTTCAAACTCTAAATGTATTGTTTTACTAGTACTCCCAGGGGCACAGAAATAACAATCCCATATGTGGGACCGTACCACTCAAAAGGTTAACTTTTTGCTCGGGTCATCAAATACAAGTTGGTTTAATTCTAAATGATGGCAGTTACAATTCAGTTAGGTTTGCCGTTCTGTCTGCTTGGTTCTGGCTAGGGAAGGGCATATCGATCCGAAATATAGATATATCGATACTGACGCGAGTATCGAAAGTATCGATACTCAAACAAAAAATATCGATACTAAGGTGTGTTTTATTTACCAGTGATTTTGTTTATTTAACAAAAAAAATTATGAGTACAATATTCAATTGAATTTGACGAATAACCTGTGTTAGCGAATAATTGTGTAGGATAGAACTATTTTCCTGCTCATCTGAACACACGGAAATGTTGCAAGACAGAACCAATCCGTCACAGAGAGCATTCACTCACTTCTGACAGTGCATTCAAACAGGGCTGCACTTCCCAAAAGTACCAGAAGAAAGCATTAAAGCTTTTGGGAAAGGCAGCCCTGAACAATGAAAAAACATATATATATATATATATATATATATATATATATATATATATATATATATATATAAATAATTTTTTTTACACTTTTTTTTAGTTTTGAACGCTGAAAGATAATATTGATCATGTTCTCTTCTGTAATGTTAATAGAAATCATACACTGTCAGAATAAAAAGGTTGCATTTTATGCGTGCAACAGCCTTTCAATGTCAGTCCCTTATGAAAATGAACCATGGTTTTACTAAAGTGACTATAGTTCAACTGTAGTATTTGTAGTTTTGAATCATGTGTAAACAAAAACATATTTAAACTATGTGTAAACAAAAATATAACCTAATAAGTTACAATTAAGGCGTACTGAATGTTAAAATGCGTTTTAAACAAAGTTAAGTGGTTATCATTACCCATTTAACCCATAGTAATTTAATAAATTTCATAATTTAAAAGTTTAGTTCAGAAGTATCGTATCAGTATCGATATTGATGATATTGCCTTGAAAAATATCGGTATTGTATCGAAAACAAAATAAATGGTATCGCTCATCCCTAGTTCTGGCTGTGCATTATAACTCTCCACGTGAATTGTTTTCGTTATTATCATCATTATTATTATTAAAGTAATATTGTATTTTCTACTTGCTGTCCTATGCATTATTAACGTGATGGTTTAAATGTTGTATAATGCGCCCTGGGAAATAAATATTAAACAAGAGATGACTCGGATTCATGACTTTATTCCTATTTTATCAGATTACGTTGTTGTGTTGAGTTTAATATGCTTCAACCAGACTCAGAATTGTTTAATGTATTCTTGGAAAAAATGTGCAATTGAACATAAACATAAATGGACATAAATGTTGTCATTTTTAAGTAATATATATTGTGGTGATTCAAGGGAAATGACTGAGTAAATTGAGATAATACTCTCAAATGTACCGGAGATCAAAGACTATATAAAAATGGATCTCGGAGATGGAGAATAGAAACCATCCGGTGCTATGTTGAGCATATTATCTCAAGAGTCAGCAGTCTGAGTAGCCATGTAAGTTACTAACAAGTAAAATGTTATTTCTTTGTAGATTATCTAACAACAAATTGGAAAACAGACAAAACAGAAAAGGTAAGAAACATTATTTGAGGAAAGGGCATACTGATATAATAGGCGCAGACCTGTAACCGAACTAACTTTACCCTGCACTGACGTAATTTCCGATTTTTGTGAAAAAGGCTAACCCTCTTCACTAATATCCTCTGCGTCTCAATCAGGCTCACATTGAAAAGAAATGTAGACAACACCATTGTTTACAATACAACCGCAGCACATTCTGAGCTTGAGGGGCGCAATGTTCAGACACACACTCGGCGGTTTAGCCAATCACAACACACTGAGCCAGCTGACCAATCTCAGCCCATTGTGTATTTCTGAGGGAGAGGCTTCATAAAATAAGGAAATAATTGAGCCATTTGTGAGAGAAGGGACAGAGCGGTGTGGAATAAAGGTAAATTATGTGAAAAATAGTGTTTTTTTTTTTAAACAAATCATGAAGACTGCACCCCATAAACACAATCAAGCCTAGAAAAAAACACCCCTTTAAAATAAAATAGTATTATCACACTTTATTATTTAGTTTATTATTTTATAATCATATTTTTAAGGGGGGTAACCCTCAGATGGGGGGGGGGTCCTGATTGTGATTTGATGTGATTTCAGATGGAGCAGCATTTAATACACAGAACCGTAGTTCACTGTCAAGCTATGCAATATCATGTTCATAATCACAGATGAATCGCCTTCAATTATGGTTAATCAGTGCAATGGATCATGGGAAATGTAGTCCGGGGTGACACGTAACAGTCTGTGTAGTGTGAGTCAATATAATAGGAGGGGGACCTCTGGTGGAGAGCGGACGGAAGACCGCGGACAGGATTCATGACAGTTGTGAGGAGAAGAAAAGTTATTTAGATGAAAGATCAGGATTAGAAATACATTACGTGCACAGATAAATCATTTCAGCACTGCAATATTCCATAAAAAATAATACCTGTCAACTTTAATTTATGAAAGTAAACAGTAATTTTTAATCTCAGTGTAACTGCTGTAGAGTGTAATGATACTAACTCTAGTTTCTTCAGCTTGAATTGTGTGTTCATCAGTAGATCACTGAGGTTTTTCACTCCAGAGTCTCCTAGTAGTTTATTACAGCTCAGGTTCAGTTCTCTCAGGTGTGATGGGTTTGATTTCAGAGCTGAAGTCAGGATGAGACACTGTTTCTCTGTAATACTGCATTCACACAGACTGAAGACAGAAAGAGAAAACACAATGAATCAGACACGTTATGTTCATGTGTGAGTAATTCATCATGTGTTAACACCATACAGTGTAATTAATAAAATGTTGCCATCAAACTAAAACAAAAACAAAACTAGGATTTGAGGATACTAGTTAGATTTCAAGTCTGGAGAATCTTTAGTCAGACCAAAAAAAAAAAAAAAAAGGTTTGTGATTTGTAATGTAATTAAGATACAGGATCAACTATCAACTATAGAACCACAATAACATTTAAAATGTAAACATTGAGTTTAAAATGTAACAAATCAAGAAAACTCTGTTCATAAATCAAAATTTACTTCAAGACATTTTAAGATTGGAGTTAACAGTCAACAGGTAAATTTTGTGATCATATTTTGTTCTTATTGTGATCAGAGGTGGGTAGTAACGAGTTACATATACTTCGTTACATTTACTTGAGTACATTTTTTGAGTAACAAATACTTTTGGAGTATATTTAAAGATGTGTACTTTTACTCTTACTTAAGTAAATTTTTGGGGAAAAATCTGTACCTTTACTTCGTTACTGTGTAACGCTCCTCTCGTTACTTTATCTTAATGCAATATAAGTTATAAATGCTTCAGTTTATTCCAAACGCACCGTCTACTTTTCTCTGGGCAATGAGCGATGCCCATTCGTGAATGATTCATTCTTTTGAGTCAATTCTGTTCAAAGGCTTGACCAAACCAGTGAATTGATTCGTGAATCAGTTTGAATGATTCGTTCAGTTCCTGCCGCGCGCGCTGAGCGTCTGAAGCGGTTCACTCAGAGTTGTAACAGAAAGTTTAAGAACATCAAGAGCGTTGAAGACGTGGCTTTGGATCTGCACTGAATTGAAAGCAAATCTGCAAAGGCTATTGTTTGCTAGCGATGAAGATCTTTATTAGATGAACACCGCGTGTGCTGTCTACGGTTCGACAGGTATAACTTAGGCTACACTCGATGACAGTACACGATACCACTATGACATTAGTTTGTTGTACGTTTAACTTATAACAGAGGGAAGCCAAGCTGAATGCAGCTTCCAAAAGACAAAAAATAGCCGATTAATATTTTCTATATTTGATACAATCACACCGGCGTGAGAACATTCAGCGAGTCTATCATCAGCTGCTAAATTCAGATCTGTGTTCGCTGGCTGAATCTGATCCAGAGACAGACGCGTTTTTACAGCGCTGCGCATTATAACCAATCACACAAGATTCTGTTGAGCTTATGAATGCAATGACCAATCAGAGGAGTTCCGATGAGTCATCACTAAAATCCCTGTGCTTCTTTCACTCGCTCACTGACTAAATACCTCTTTCTGGAGAATTCTCTCGTCAGAAACAACAAAGTGCAGATGTGTGTATGAATCTGTAAATAAGATATTGATTTCACAGTGTTAACAGTTTCAGTGATTTTAATGGGAGTTTTTGAGAGTGATTGAACTCTAGACTGTCAGTGAAAATGTTCTTTGATAATGTAAATGTTCTTTGCTCTCTTTCTGTACAATGAAAGATTAGTAGCCATTTTTATATCACATTAACTTTTATTGTTAAATTCACATTTAATATAAAGTCAGTCGTATTAAAAATATGTTATGACATGACACCCATATCTGTTACTTAAGTAAACAGACAGGTTTTTATGCATAGTTAATAGATTACATTATTAGGCTACTTTAACCATCGCATATGATCTAACAATCTATGAAGCTGAGAATCGAGATATTTCATGATATAGTTCATGAGTCTGAGAATGTTTCTAATAAAAATGAAAAAAATAAATAAATAATGCTTAATAATAATTTGCCAATATGCTGTTGTAGCTCCTGTGTGTCACATGACGACCCCCCCCCCCCACTCGTGCCCCCACAAAAATAATGAGTGCATGACTCCCCTGCTTATACTTTAAATAAAATATTATTTGTACATTAAATAAGCTGTCACAGAGTATGAAATAAATACCCTCCAAACCCGCGTTAGCTCTGTTCCAGCAGGAATGCCTTTGTCTAGACACAATTAACATTGATATTTCCACAATATTTACACTTGCATAAATATACATTTGTTTACATTTTGCAGAACAGACAGAAGAAGATCCGTCAATGTGCATTTGGTTCGTTGTTCAGATGTTCGGTAACTTAGCCGTCGTGTGAGGAGTTTTCACTCTTCTCTGTGTCAGAGGTTATTTATACATATATAATGCATACTTTAAAATATAATTTATTTCAGTGATGCAAATCAGAATTTTCATCAGCTGTTACTCCAGTTTTCAGAGTCATGATCCTTCAAACAATAATTCTAATATATTGATTTATTACCAGTGCTGGAAACAGTTTTGCTGCTTAATATTTTTTGGAACCTGTGACATTTTGTTTAGGATTATTTAATGAATAGAAAGCTAAAAAGAACATCATTGATAGTGGATCAACATATTGGAATGATTTCTGAAAGATTATGTGACACTGAAGACTGGAGCAAAGACTGATGATATATATATATATATATATATATATATATATATATATATATATATATATATATATATATATATATATATACATACACACACACACACACACACATAACATACATTTTATCTATATATCTAAATAAAAATAGACTATAGATATACAGTATATGACCCAAAGTAACTAGTAACTAACTACTTGAGTAGTTTTTTTATCTGATACTTTTTTACTCTTATTCATGTAACTATTCAGACTAGTACTTTTACTTTTACTTGAGTACAGTTTTAGGGTACTCTACCCACCTCTGATTGTGTTGCATGTCTGAGTGAAACAGCTTTTTTTTTTTTTTTTTTTTTAAATGCGAGTTAGGAATTTATTTTAGATGAAAAACTGATAATTGTTTGCTATTGCTGTGATCTCATGTGACTGACAGGTTTTCCCGCCTTCACATCATCAGACGAGAGAAGAGATGTTTTTGTGAGAGAAAGGAATAGTTATTTTCATTAAAGATCACAAGGGTACATTCATTTTTGGAAATAAATTATGTACCCTGATAAATCAATCTCAGTGTAACTGCTGTAGAGTGTAATGATACTAACTCTAGTTTCTCCAGCTTGAATTGTGTGTTCATCAGTAGATCACTGAGGTTTTTCACTCCAGAGTCTCCTAGTAGTTCATTCCCCCTCAGGTTCAGTTCTCTCAGGTGTGATGGGTTTGATTTCAGAGCTGAAGTCAGGATGAGACACTGTTTCTCTGTAATACTGCATCCACACAGACTGAAGACAGAAAGAGAAAACACAATGAATCAGACACGTTATGTTCATGTGTGAGTAATTCATCATGTGTTAACACCATACAGTGCAATAATAAAATGTTGCCAAAACCTGAAAACAATATAAGTTAATGATTATACAGCCATAAACTAAAACAAAAACAAAACAAGGATTTGAGGATATTAGTTACATTTCAAGTCTGAAGAATCTTTAGTCAGACCAAAAAAAAAAAAAAAAAGGTTTGTGATTTGTAATGTAATTAAGATACAGGATCAACTATAGAACCACTTTACAATAACATTAAAAATGTAAAAATAGATTTTAAATATAACAAATCAAGAAATTCTGTTCATAAATCAAAATTTACTTCAAGACATTTTAAAATTGTAGTTTACAGTCAACAAATACAACAGTTTCTGATGTTGTTGTTTTTTCTTATTGTGATGCATGTCTGAGTGAAACAGCTTTTTTTTAAATGCAGGTCAGGAATTTATTTTAGATGAAAAGCTGATAATTGTTTGCTATTGCTGTGATCTCATGTGACTGACAGGTTTTCCCGCCTTCACATCATCAGACGAGAGAAGAGATGTTTTTGTGAGAGAAATGGATAGTTATTTTCATTAAAGATCACAAGGGTACATTCATTTTTGGAAATAAATTATGTACCCTGATAAATCAATCTCAGTGTAACTGCTGTAGAGTATAATGATACTAACTGTAGTTTCTCCAGCTTGAATTGTGTGTTCATCAGTAGATCACTGAGGTTTTTCACTCCAGAGTCTCCTAGTAGTTTATTCCTGCTCAGGTTCAGTTCTCTCAGGTGTGATGGGTTTGATTACAGAGCTGAAGTCAGGATGAGACACTGTTTCTCTGTAATACTGCAATCACACAGACTGAAGACAGAAAGAGAAAACACAATGAATCAGACACGTTATGTTCATGTGTGAGTAATTCATCATGTGTTAACACCATAAAGTGCAATAATAATAATAATAATAAAAAAAATACAAATAAAGAATTGCCAAAACCTTACATTTACATTACATTTAGTCACTTAGCAGACGCTTTTATCAAGTGACTTACAAATGAAGACAATGGAAACAATCAGAATCAACAAAAGAGCAATGATACACAAGTGCTATAACAAGTCTCAGTTAGCTTAACACAGTACATGTAGCAAGGTTTTTTTTTTTGTTTATTATTATTATATGAGTATGCAAAACTGTGACATTTCATTCACTGACGCTCTTTAGACTAAACCCGGAAGCACATAGACTTACTTGCCGGCAACCCGCCAAAATAAAAGCTTGCTGATTTTAAGTTTGAAGATGAAAAATTAAAATAGTTAAAATTAAAAAATAATAATTAAGTTTCAAATAATAATAATATTGGCACTTTATTTTTAAGTTTACTATAAAATCATTTTATTTGTATTTAATACTCCCTTTTTTAAATAAAATAGTATTATCACACTTTATTATGTATTTTATTTTATTAAAAAAAAAAAACTAAAAGTTCCATAATTTTATCACTATTATTAATTTATTGTTTATTGTTATATTTGATGGGTCACACCATGTGTCATGTGAGGACCAAACCAAATCTCCAGGTTTTCAGAAGAGATCCAGGCTAAAAAATGTATAACTTACTTCACTAACATAGCAGACTCATCAGAAAATACACTGTCATCATCTGAATTAAAGAGAAAATAATCATTTGATCTGATGTTTAAGTGAATAAAAAAGTCTTGACAGCGCTGGAGTTCAACAACTATTGACTTTGTTCTCTCTCACCGGACTGTGTGTGTGTGTGTGTGTGTGTGTGTGTGTGTGTGTGTGTGTGTGTGTGTGTGTGTGTGTGTAATATATAATGATACTAACTCTAGTTTCTCCAGCTTGAATTGTGTGTTCATCAGTAGATCACTGAGGTTTTTCACTCCAGAGTCTCCTAGTAGTTTATTCCAGCTCAGGATCAGTTCTCTCAGGTGTGATGGGTTTGATTTCAGAGCTGAAGTCAGGATGAGACACTGTTTCTCTGTAATACTGCATCCACACAGACTGAAGACAGAAAGAGAAAACACAATGAATCAGACACGTTATGTTCATGTGTGAGTAATTCATCATGTGTTAACACCATACAGTGTAATAAATAAAATGTTGCTAAAACCTGAAAACAATATTAGTAAATAAATAATTATACAGCCATAAAATAAAACTAAAACAAAACTAGGATTTGAGGATATTAGTTACATTTCAAGTCTGGAGAATCTTTAGTCAGACCAAAAAAAAAAGGTTTGTGATTTGTAATGTAATTAAGATACAGGATCAACTATAGAACCACTTTACAATAACATAAAAAAAAATCAAAATTGAGTTTAAATGTACCAAATCAAGAAAAGTCTGTTCATAAATCAAAATCAACTTCAAGACATTTTAAGCAGGGTTCGTACAGAAACTGCAAAATGAAATTCCAAGACTTTCAAGGACTTTAAACACTAGTTTTTTTTGGTTTTCAACTCATTTCCTTATTCCAACTGTTTTTTTTTCCTCATGAATATGTATTAGTAAATATTTTAACTAATCAAGGGCTGTAACTAATAATTGTTTTGGTAATCAAGTAATCTACATATTATTTTGACAATTGAGTAATCTGATATTTTTTAGTAATACAAATATACCTAAGTGAAAAACAGGCTTCAGTATGACTATTTATATATAAACTAACGATGAGGCAATAATAATTGGTTCAAATAAAGTATCAAAACCAAGTAATTACATGATTTTATAGAACAACCCTGATAAAATAGGCCTACATAATGTAATATGCCTACACAAAATATGAACATAACCAACTTAAGTTTATTATGTATTATAACAAACACCTGCAGAGGGCACCAATGGCATGGCCATGCTTTACTTTGCGCGTGATTCAAGGACGTTTAAATCCATGTAATTTTAATATTTGGCCACGTGCAAACTCAGAGCAAGGGTTAGAACTTTTATTTTGATATCGCGATGTACAACAAATCGCACATTTAGAAATATGTCGATGAATTCTCCTGTGTTGGCATAGGTTTATAAATGATTTACGTTATAAATCTAATGAGATAACACACACTGTTTTCTCAGATGAATGTTAAGCAACACAAACTCACAGCATATGCAGAGGAAGAGTTTGAGTCCCGAGCAGCTGAGATTAGGGTTGCTAACTTTAGAAAAGGAAAATAAGGGACAATAGTGGTTTTTCATAGAAAAATAAGGGACAGAATAAGGGACACACACACAGGCCTATTATATATATATATATATATATCTTTTAGATTTGTAATGTTTTTTTAATGAAGTCACTTATGCTCTTCAAGGCTGTATTTAGTTGATCAAAAATACAGGAAAACAGTAATATTGTGAAATATTATTGCAATTTCTAATATTGGTTTCCTATCTTATTTACTTTAAAATATTATTTTTAATCATTTATTTCTGTAACACAGCACTGAATTTTCAGCATCAGTACTCCAGTCTTCAGTGTCACATGATCCTTTAGAAATCATTCTAATATGCTGCGTTATTATCGGTGTTGATAATATTATCAACTGTTGTGATGCTTGATATTTGTTGGAACCTGTGTTCCATAAATAAAATAAAAAGTTAAAACAACAGAATTTATTCAAAATAGATTTTTTTTCCACTTTTTATCCATTTAACAGCTTAATCCTTGCTGAATAAAAGTATTCTAAAAGTTTCTTTAAATGTACTGACACCAAACTTTTGAAAATTAGATTTCAATATATTTTTATTGTATATTTAACACAAACATTTTATTTTGAATGTTCTGTTTTTTATAATTTTTATTAACCAAAGAATTCTTAAAAAATAAAGCTGTAGTCGAAACGCGGATGTTAAAAACCAGCGTGAGTCCCGCTCGCTGTGAGCGACCAGCCGACAGAGGATTCCGCTTGGTCTTAAAGCCTCCCTCGAACGGTTATGCTCACAAATCAAACACTTGTCAAAAAAGAATAATTGATTCTCAGTTTAGAGTTTGGTATTCGTATGGTCTAGGTGGTCATACATATACCTTAAATACAGGACAAACTGCGTTCCGTATAGATTTCATACGGAGCGGTTCTTTGATGCCTTAAATACGGGACGATTGCGTATTATACCGAACGGTTGCCAACCCTATGAGATGGAGACGCTCCACGCTTGTAAATGATAACAGTGCAACACAAAACGCGTCAGACTTTACATGCGTTCCCAAATAAAACCCAAACAAACAGCAGATGCAGTAAAAGACCAAACAATATAATGCAAGCACTATCAAAAGTTTTACCACAAACACAATTTATCCTGATATCGCGAGACCGCTTTTCACATCAAGGAGTAATATCGCGAGATCTCGTGCGCTGCTAAAAGCCAGGCGAAACGGCTCTGTATTTATATCAGACGCACGGCATCATTAATTATCTGTAAAAAGATTGTTTTATCGAGGGGAAAAATAACACTTATTTCATATATACTGCCCTTTAAAAATCAAGTACCTTCTTCTTTAACTTTTCAAGTACCTTCTCAGAAATATGGCTGTTTTCAAGGGTTTTCCAGGACTTACATTTAAAAAAGTCAAATTCAAGTACTTCAAGCACTTTAAGCACCTTGTACGAACACTGCTTGGAATATGACACATGAATAGCATGAACTACAGATCAGATATGAGTTTTTGGTTTGCTTGTTCTGCCATTTATTTATTAATTTTGATAGATGAAGCCCTGTCTCAGCGCAGTGAGATCAGCATGGAATTCAGGAATTGCGACCCATTTTTCATTAAGACTGATTTTCTTTTTACAAAATATATATATACATTTACAGTGAGTTAAATGCTTTTCCTTAAAGGGATAGTTCACCCAAAAATGAAAATAATCATTTACTCACCCTTGGGTTTGTCTAATGTCATATGTCCTTCTTTCTTTTTCGGACCACATAAGGAGATTAAAATAAAATGTCCCAAATGTGCTTGTCCATATAATGTCAGTCTATGGCAATTAACATCAAGCTTTTAAAATAGAAGCAAAAGTATAACAGAGTGGTCATATGCGTCATGTGTTGTATATTCCAAGTGTTCTGTGGGTATACAATAAAGTTTGGTGAGAAACAAACTGAAATTTTACATATTATTTAACAAATATCCTTCTTGATTGTTGGTCTCTGTGCATGACTGTGTGTTTATGTGTTTTCGGAATTGCACACAAGTTGTGAAAAAAAAAAAAAAATCAAGATTAATAAAAATGTGATAAAAAAACAACAATGTATAGAAATCCCCCAAAGAGTATCTGTGTACTTTCTTCACTGAGTTGAATCTTCTTCACTGACTCTGGACCTGAGCTTCGGTTGACAGCTGACAGATGAACGTGATAACTTCCTGTTTCAACGAGCACAGCAGATATATTTACCTCAGAGGACAGTGGTTGAGTTAGACTGAACTGCTGTGCTAACAGAGTCTCATGAACACATTCATGCACAGAGACCAACAGTCAATAATATGTTGAGTTTGTTTTTCACCAGACCCTATCGTATATACCCAGAACACTTTGAATATACGGCACGTGTCACATGGGACCACTCTGTGATAATTTTAACTTAAAGCATGCCCGTAGGCAGGGGGGGGGGGGGGGGGGGGTCCAGAATTTAAGTCGATTTTTTTTCATGTGATTATTGTCATCATTGTTTTAATCAATGCTTGTAACAAATATGGTTGCTGTTTCAAATTAATATGATTATTGTAGCTGGACACGCGTGTGTGTGTGTGTGTGTGTGTGTGTGTGCGCGTGCGTGCAGTTCAGAGAGAGTTCTTCTCGCAATACACTTTTCAAAGCAACGGTGAAGAAGCATCGCCTCTGAATTATATATCTTTTTTTTTTTTATTAAAAGGATTTCTATATTTTATCAACTCAATAGTCTACAATATAATAGCCATATAAACGTAGAGTAATTATAATAATAAAACATAGTGGGAAATTCAGTGATATTGGCTGTGCAATATCGGCTTTTGTGATTGGCCAATACCGGCAGACTGGAGCCAATGGAAATGCTTCTCCTTCCGTGTGCGTCTTATTCCTCTGAGAACTTCAAAGCAGACCGCTTGAGGTAAATTATCTGGAATGATTAATTGATTTACGATGCTTGCCAACTCTCACGCATTCACCGTGAGACACACGCAATTGACACTTTCCACACGCTCTTACGCCACACATCCATTTTCTCACGCACAGTAAAATCAGGACACGGAGACCGACAGACAAGACAGAGCAGGATACTTAAAAATAATCTCAGCTCTCAGATTCTGTCAATTTTATTACAAAATTCAAGCAATAAGTTTTGGCGCTTGTAAATGTGACGTGACAGATCCCTATAGTGGCACGTGAACCGATCATCTCTAGCTAATAGTAAATAAACACGAATGAACAATGTTGAAAGATACATTACTCATATCAATCAATCAGTTTTTTTCAATGCGCAAAGAGGTCAATAAAACTGCTGGAGAACAATTATGTCACATAACATTTACCTCAGGAAAGCCATTTAATTACCATATATGTAGCACGTTAGTTGGCTAGAAAAAAAGAGCTATAGAGAATATTTAGCTAATTATCTGTAGGCCTACTATATTACATATTTATTATATTTTTACTTATATCATTAAATACAGTTGTTGTCATAATAATATAACGCAATATATTTCATTTGATTTATATGTAACCTAAAAATTACTACCAGCTGATAGAGCTGATTAGGTGAGGTTTTTTTGTCTTGAGAAAAATGAATGCCTATATCTGGTGTAGCCTACCTAATATTTATCCAAATGAGTCAATATTGAATCAAATCACAAGCACTGAACTGAAATCATAAAATTTGTCAAGCACAAAAAACGTGGCTAACCAGAAATTGTACCATGTAAACAATATAACAATTAAACATGTTGTTACTAAACCTAATACAATTCTGCTTAGTTACTAAAATGTTCAGATTTTTTTTACACCAATCTATCTGAAGTTGGATGTACATACATCTAATGAATGAAATTGGAGTGTTTAGTCATTGACAAAGCTTCAAAAAAAGGTGTTTTGACTGTTTTTATGTCAGGCGGTACAACCAAATAGAGAGTATGGGGCGAAAAGAGCAGAGAGACGGAAGAGAAAGCAGGCAGCAGCGTCATTGTCGCAGAATATTGAACATATGTTCAAAAAAACTGGCAAACAGGGTAAGGTTGTTATATTTACTACATAACCTATAACATTAAGCTAATCCAGCACAAATTAGTGCATAAAAGGTCAACAAAATGAAGTATTTGAACCTCATAATTAAATACAAAAGGTGGAGAAAAACTGCAAAAAGGTCCACTTTTTGAAAAAAAGAACCCCCCCTTTCAATAGGCTGGCTACGAACCTGTAAAGGTGCCATAGAATGCAAAAATCACTTTTATAAGGTGTTTGAACACAGTTTTGTGGCCACAGTGTGTGAAAACAACCAGCCTATAATGGTAAAAAAAACCACTCACTCATTGTTTTATAATCCCAAAAATCATAAACAGTCTCTCCACACGGGCAGTTCCAGACTATGACGTCATACTCGGGGAAAGTCCCACCCATTTGTGACACTCTCTGTCCTATTAGCATATACACAGCCCTGAGTGAGGAGCAGCGGTTTATCATTACTGTTTTTGCTAATCATTTTAAGCTAGACTGCCTCACAAACGAGGATCAGTTCAGCGCTGGAGATGTGCAAAGATTGCTTCTAAAAGAGGGATCGATACCAACGCTTCGTGAGCAAACGTCCAGACTCCAGACAAAGTAAACATCACGCATCATAATTTTTTTCCAAAACAGATTCCTGGCTCTCTGTAAGGTTAATATTGCTAAAGCTACCATTGTCTCTGCCTGTTTTCACTAGTGCTGCCTTCACCTGCTGCCAGAATGATCGTGAATAGGAATGTGGTCGTTAAAAACTGCGTTTGTTAGCAATGTGATGTCAGTAACACGGTCACCACCAGTTAAACCGTAACACTGGTATGTTCCCGCGAGCATGTGCTCTTGAAGCTCCGCACTCTTCTGAGAAGGGAGGCGGGAGCACCAGCTCATTTTCATTTAAAAGGGACAAACACAAAAATCAGCATGTTTTGGCTCATACCCTAAATGTGGCAATTTCAACAAGCTATAAAAAATTATCTGTGGGGTATTTTGAGATAAAACTTAACATACACACAATTAAAAATATTGTTTCAATGCATTCTATGGCATCTTTAATAAGAGTTTATTTGTAATCCAACAGAAGTGTGTAACATCTGCTGGAATGACAAACTCTTTCAGTGTTAAAATGTACTCTGTGAGTAATGTACATATTTCACACCTTCGAAAATGTTATTTTATCTCCAAAATGGAGGGAGTAATATATACTTTTCAGGAGTGTTAAATTTGACTCGTATTGGGTTTTGGCTTTTTTGCTGTGCAGCTTTGATGTGCTTCTGTGTTTATACGATCAAAGCAAGCATTAAAGGGCTTCAGTTCATCTGTGAGGGAGGTGTTACTGGTTGGTGGTCAGTGTTTTTAAATTAGTCTTCAATCCTCAGTTTGTAGTCAGTAAACATGATCACATTCAGCAGTCACAGCAGAAGTTAGAGACTAAATTTAACTGAAGTCTATTCAAAAGTTGTATGAATCTATTCTAAGAAGGTTGGAAGGTGTATTAAAGACAAACAATGTTAAACACATTAATAAAATACTGGCTATTTCTAATGTGTTCACATTATTTTCTCCAACCCCTGTGCACTTAAAGGGATAGTTCACCCAAAAATTACCCCATGATTTGCTCAACCTCAAGCCATCCTAGATGTATATGAATTTCTTCTTTCAGACAAATATAATCAGAGTTATATTAAAAAATGTCCTGGCTCTTCCAAGCTTTATAACGTGGGGTCAGACTCAAATGAGAATTAAAATAGACGACTGTAACATTACTAGTCATGTAACATGTGAAATGATGTAAGATACTCACGTCAGTGTGTTGAGTGTACAGTGTTTATCCTGCAGTACAGCAGAGATCTGATTCACTTCTGTGTCTCCTAGTTCACGTCCCCTCAGATTCAGCTCTCTCAGGAGTAACGGGTTTTTACCCACAATTCCAGTCACATACTGACAGCCTTCATCTGCAGCAGGACCCAAAAACCTGCAGAAGAGAAGATGAAGCTGGAATCAATTCAGTGTGCATTGCATCACAAAACATTTAAAGATTATCAAACATTGTTTGTAACGAAAAGCTCTGGTTCAAGTTTAAACAGTTGAACATTTAAATATACAAATATTTTTAAGAAAGACAAAAGTCAAAAGTAAATTCTTTAAAAGAAACTCAGGGGCAACAGCTCACTAGATCATATTCTCAAAAATCTGAAGATCTTTCTGGCTATTAAGCAGGAGATGAGGAAAGTTAGCAAAGAGATAACTAGCTTGTGACAGCTAAGCATTCATAGTGATATATTTAGTTGATCTTTTCATGCCGGCTCTTCCTATTATTATGTAGCAGAATTCACCAAACACTGGACTAACACAAATGACGATAAAGAGTCAAAGCTGAATGTTTTTGTCCTCTGTGTTCAACACCATTCTACACAGGCATTAGTAATCAAACATACAGAGCATCATAACAGACCAAACTAATAGAGCACAAATCACCTGCTCCAGTGGTTCCCAAACTGAGGGATAGTATACAGTCAGCAGAATATTTTGCTAAATAAACCTCTGCAGGGTGATAAAGACTACGCTGTATAATTTACCCACTTATCATGCGGCCATTTTCCAGATAAGTAAATAATTGAACACAAAATATTACACATAATATGACCTCAACATTAGCGATCCGTTATCAGTTGTAGCAGTTGTGTTTGTATCAATAACAGACCAATAGATGGAGCGACTGATGAATCAGAGTTGTATTGCAGGGAGTCATGTAGAAATATAAATGAACGACGCATGCTTCTGCTCTAAGCGTCTACACCAGACGCGAGCGGCTCGATTTGACAAAAGCAAATAGAACTCAGTGATGTTTTCTGCTGTGGATGCGGCGCGATGCAACAACAAATCCATGACAACAAACTGATGCCCCGTTCTATTTCTGACGAACCCCAGCGCTCTGACACAAAGAACAATTTCAAAAATATTAAGTAGCACAAATGTTTAAAACATTGATAATAATCAGAAATGGTTATTGAGCAGCAAATCAGCATATTAGTATGATATCTGAAGGATCATGTGACACTGAAGACTGGAGTAATGATGCTGAAAAATCAGCTTTGATTACAGGAACACAGTAGCCTATATGTTAAAACATTCAAATAGATCATTTAAATTGACAATATTACAGTGTTTACTGTATTTTTAATAAGTCTTGGTGAGCATAAGAGACTTTCCAAACAAAGAAGAAGGGGCTTGGGGGGGCCTTGAAAATATTTTTCTCTACAAAAGAGGGGCCTGTCAGAAAAAGTTTGGGAACCACTGGCCAACTCAAACACACAATATTTAATGTAAATCATACAGGCCCCACTTTTGAGAAAAACAATGGCACTATAAAAAAAAAAAACTGTTAAGGTCTATGTTCCATTCCTCACTTTTTCTAGTTATGTAAGGTTAAAATATTTTGCCTATAATTTTTTTTCTCATATCACAATATAATATCAATATCTCCTGGACAGTGTAAATATTGTGATATGAATTTTAGCTGATATCGCCCACCCTTACTCTGGATAGTTTTATTTAACTGATGTCTGTGTTGATGCAACAGTATTTCTGCCCATTATGAGAGGAACTGCAGGTTCAGACAGGTGTGTGTGTGTGTGTGTGTGTGTGTGTGTGTGTGTGTGTGTGTGTGTGTGTTATCACTGATCCTCTCCTGACACACATCACATGTTTGTGGTCTGTGATAGATCTGCTGTAGTAGATCTACAGTGTTGTGAATCTGAACTTGATGGAAATTAATGTACAGTGCATTCAGTAACATTTAAACAATCAGGATAATAAATCACACTGAATATTTTTCATGAGAAATGTCCACAATAACACAATCATAAATGTTAACTATCGAGGCAACAAACTACTGAACACCAGCACATCTAGTGACCCAAAATGTCTGATTAAGCTGTAACTTTTAACACAACTAAACTGTGCTGACATTTATCATCAAAACAGCAGCAGCTGCAGCATCTCATCTTTCATCTTTGATCATTTTGATGCAACAAATTGTATACCTTATTAAATTAGTCAAATAATATAATATAATATAATGTTATATAAATAATTCACATGCGTATCATTTATTTAGCATTATTTCATCAGGTCTCACCTCAGAGTCTTGAGTTGACAGTTTGGATCCTGTAGTAAATCACTGAGCTGCTTCACTCCTGATGGTCCAGGATCATTTCCTGTGAGATCCAGCTCTATCAGGTGTGAAGGGGTTGATCTCAGAGCTGAAGACAGAGCTTTATAACCTTCTTCACTGATACTGCAGTCTGAAAGTCTATTAGAAAAGATGTTATTCTTCATTATAACACAGATTGTCACACAAGTACATGTTCTAGAATGAAGAAAATAAAAAGATGCACTATGGGAATTTGACCTGAATGGACTCTTTTCACAGTAAAGCTGGGTAAAGTTATATACTGGTGAACGTAAACTACAACAAATGCATTTTTTAATTTTTGCAGTTTTAATTTTCCACAGTTATAACCTACAGTTGCAATCAAAATTACTCAAACCCTCAGAGATTGCAGTACTTTACAAATACAAGCTTTTCTGAGGATCCAGGATAAAATAAAAAATTGCATCTATAACAGTTCACTGGTATATTAAAAGTCATAATGTCAATATATAATGTAATATTTTTGAGTTATAAGATTTTAATAACAGCGCTATGTCACAATTATTCAACCCTTATTCAACATTGCTGTTTTACTTGGCAGTCTATGGGACAGTCAAAAGCCTCCAGGTTTTCATCCAAAATATCTTCAATTGTGTTCCAAAGACGAACAAAGCTTTTACGGGTTTGGAACGACATGGGGGTAAATTTTCATTTTGGAGTGGAGTATCTCTTATCTCTTGTTTGCATGGTGGGGAATAAAATAGTCTAAAAACACAATTAAGTCTTTAGAAACTCTATTAAAAATAGAATTAGCTTGAGCTGTTACACATACACACAGTTAGTCCATGCATGTGCTGAAGTTGAGTAGCAAGACAAGTATAGCCTTCATGTTAAGACACCTTCCTGAATACCACTCTTGATCAAGAAGAACAAAAGGCCTACTTGAACTTGATAAAATTCATTTGTGTAGACCTGTGGAGCTCTGGAAGAATGTTTTATGGAGTGATGTGACCAAACTGGAACTTTTTGGACCCATGGATCAGCGGTATGTCTGCTGCAAAAGAGACAAAGCTCATAAGCAGAAGAACACCATCTCCATCGTCAAACTTGGAGGTGGATCAGTGCTGTTATGGGGTTGCTTTACTGCAGCAGGAAGTGGAAATCATGACCGTATGAAGGAAATCATGGATTCTTTGAAGTATCAGGCCATTTTGACAAGAATTGTGATGCCTTTGGTGCAAAGACTGAAGCTGATGATCAATGGACTTTCCTGCAGGACAGTCATCACAAAGCACACATCCAAATCTACTTCTGCTTGGTTCAGGGATCAGTCATAGAATGTTCTTGAGTGGCCTGTTCAGTCTCCAGATTTAATTCTCATTGAAAATATCTGGTTGAATTTAAAGAAAGCAGTGGCAATGTGAAAACCAAAGATTATCAGTGATCTGGAAGCTTTTTCATGTGAGGAATGGGCCAAGACTGTAGTAGAGAGGTGACAGAAGCTTCTAAACACTTACAGACAGCGTTTATTGCAGATTTTTATTAATAAAATTTGACTTTTTGGGGGTTTAATAATTTTGAACATGAATATTTAGAGCCAATTTGAATTTCATCATGATTCATCAATGTTCCATTCTCAGAATCACACAAAAGTGTATTAACAAACTTTCTCTAATACTTTACTGATGCCTTTGTTATATTGTTTTCATAAAATTATGTTCTCTGCAGCAAAATGTCTTGCAGGTCAAGGGGGTTGAATAATTTTGATTGCAACTGTATTATAACCTTCTTCAGTGATACTGCAGTCTGAAAGTCTTCAGAAAGACCAAACTAATGAACAAATGAATTAATAAATGAATAAATAAATACATACATAAAAACATGTATTACACCATTAGTATATTAACATTTCCCATCATCTCAAAAATCAATCTGTTTGTCAATATTTTATGAATGTATCTACACCAACACACCAATTTCACATTACTGACCCATTCCTTGTGACACAGCATCAGTTTACAGACCAGCTGGAGCTTTACATTGATTCATGTTTAGATTAACCAAATTCAGACCTGAGTATCTGTAGTGTCTGTGAATTTCTCAGCAGACTGGAGATTTCTGTCACTCCAGAGTCTCCTAGTTTATTCTCACTCAGATCCAGCTCTGTCAGATTTGAAGGGTTTGAATTTAGAGCTGCAGCCAGAACATGACACCCTCCTTCTGTGATACAGTTGTTCTTCAGACTGCATAAAGAGAAAACATTTCAGTTTTAATCTGAATATTTACCAGTATGTTTTAGCTGACAGTTGACAAATACTGCTGATGATGATGATGGCCACCACATTACCAAATTCACGTTTTTTTCAGTCAGCAATCTCTTATACAAGACACACAAAAAACACCCAGCAGCAAGAATTTAAAAATGTCCTTGTAACATTGAAATAATGTACATCAGTGTGTAGAGTGTACAGTGTTTATCCTGCAGTAGAGCAACGATCTGATTCACTCGTGCAGAACATTGAGATCCAGTGATCTGTGTACTCATCGTGCCTAGATCGAGGTTCATGGTCATTTGCATTCAGAAACGCCTCCAATAAACCATATATGGTGACAACACCTCCCTTTATAAATCATGTGAATGTATAATGTCCTCACCGAAATCATGGAAAAAGAAAGCAGAACTGACTGAGAAGCCATTCTGTGCTCTCACTAAACAGAACAGCGCTCTTTGAAAACACGTTCTCTGCACAGCGCATGGTTTGTCTAATCTTCCAGCAAAGCAAGATCAATCATGACACTATAGCTACATTTCAAATTACTTCCCAGCTGCACGGCAAATAAAAAAAGGCTTATCTTACTTACTATCTTTGTCTTGTTTTTAGTTAAAATAATTAAGATGCATTTACTATATAAGCAAAAATATATTTAGTCTTGTTTCCTGGGGGGATAAACAAGACTAAATATCTTATCTAACTTGAACTATTAATTTATAAATTTAGTATTTGCAATTATAGGGGACAGGAAACACACAGCAGCTTTTCTTTTTGTAGTATTAATCTCTAGTAGTAATCTCTGCTTAAGCATGCTCAGAGATGTGCTTTTATTTACACACATTCCTATGTTTAAGTACAAGTTGGTAGATCCAACACTTTGCATGAAACTGTTCTTACGCACTCAATACACACACATCTGTGCGTATGCACTGTTGATAAATGAGGGCCCTGTAATGTAGAGTTCATGCTGGAATTAAAGCCTGCAAATTTCACTGAGCTGAAGTAGTTCTGTCCTCTATCTAGGTCCATGTTAACAGATGGATCTAAATTTTAACAAAACACTAATGATTGTCACAAAACTTACCTCAGTATCTCTAGTTTGCAATTTATATCCTTAAGTCCAGTGCAGAGGAGCTCCACTCCTGAATCCTGCAGATTATTATTGTTCATGTTCAGCTCTTTCAGATTAGTATCTGATCCAAGAACTGTAGCCAGAGCTGGACAGCTTTTGTCTGTTAAGCCACAATCATTTAGCCTACAAGAGAAATAAATAAAATCACAGAGTTAGATACATGTAATACATTTGTTAAATACAAAGAAAATACATTTATACCAATTATTTTTTAGATTAACAGTAAATATACTGCAAATATATTAGAATTGTACTGATTCAAATTTCCTACATAAAACAACTAGCATGCTTGAATAAAACATAATAACAGGGCTCTAGACTAACTATTTGCACTGGTTGCACTGGTGCGCCTAACTTTTTTTCTTAGGTGCACCAGCACAAAAGTTAGGTGCACCCAAATTTTTGACCGCATCGCATTTAACACAGCAGTTTTACAAGTTCACTTTTTTTTTTTTTTTTTTTTTAAATCGCTGTCCATATAGACAATATTGACTTGTAAATGATTAACTAACAATCTGGTCAACATAAAGTTCTTTATTTGAAGCACAATTCTACAAGAAAGGTAACTTACTGAAAAAGTGTTGGTGCTTAAAGTGCTTCACTGAGCTGAAAATTAAATTTAAAACATCTCAAGATAAATGAAATAAAAAGAAAATCTAAATTAAGTGTTTTTAAGGGCTTCAAACTGAACATCTCATGGCTCAATGTCTTATGGACTATCCTCCATTGCAGTCACATGCCCCTCGGATGGCCAACTCCTGTAGTTTGGTCTTCTTGATCTTTGGCCTTGGCTAAACCAGCTGGCCACACTCTCTCTAGCATCAAAATCTTCCAGACTTGGCCCCTCTACACTGATTCTGATCAGATCTTCACTGTGTCTGAATGAAGAGATGCTCTAGTGTCTGATCTGAACAGCTAAACAGTCCCTAAACAGCTTATACTACTGTCTCAGCTATTAAAATAGGTCAGTTTTGTATGTAATAGCAAAGGGATTATATTTCGTTTCGGTTTTTTATTAAGTTAATTTAGAAAAACGTTAGGAAGAATTTTTTGTTTGTTAAATATAAGTTGTAGTTTTTTTAAAAGTAACGACTAAGTTGCCAGTGAGCCTTTGTTTGATCAATTAAGCCTTCTCAAATCATTACAACCTGCCTAAAGTAAAATCTATAGATATAAAACAGTTCAAGCATATAGCAATGTTTAAATGTTAGACTTAGATAAATGTGAGCTATATCCAATAGTTTGTGCGGAGACGCTTCAGGACATGGAGACGCCGGCGTGATCACTTGCATTTTTTCAGTGGATACGCCATCATTTTTGCTCATAAAGGTAAGTAATACTGTACATCATTCATAACTGCAAAGGGTTTACTTTATTTGTGTGCACTCACAATATCAACAAAACGTTGCGCTTTCTGCCGTGTCGTCTTTAACAGGAGTACAAAAATGAACCGACACTCAGTGAAAACATGCCTAAATTATAAATATATCTATAGACATGATAAATAGACATGATAAATATATCTATAGAAAGCTTTAAATGACTACTTAACGAAATAAAACAAATCGAAAACAAAAATTATTTCATTATAATCATAATCCGTAAAAATGCACTTCTCTCTAAAGGAGATGGCGAGTCGGGCTTGGCAACTTCATCCTTGCGACACAGACTCAGAAAACACTAGTTTATTAGTAAATAATTCAAATATCTCCCTACTGTTTCCCCGTCATATTTATGGTAATTACTTTTGCTTTGCGGCGAGCTTGAGTCTATTGCGTGTATTTGAACGCAGTACTGTCCAGCTGCGCTGACAGCACACACCATACTGCTGCTGCGGGACACTAAACACCGTCGAGCCGCTCTTGACAGTCGCGGCAGCACGGTCTCGTGTTGTTTCCACCAGAGCGGCAATTTTGTTTCATCACTAACTGATGGATGTCTAAAATATAAAAGTAAGGAGAAGTCTAAAACAGACGGGAGGCCCGGCCCGCATCTGAACTATGACGTGAAAATTGGCCCATGCAGAAATGCAGGGCTCTAGTGTCTGTTGTTGAACCACAGGGAGACTTTCAGAGTCGCGGAGACTTTTATTTCCCTCGAACGGCTGGTCGCACCGGTGCGACCTCTGATTTTTTTTTAGTCGCACCATTGAGAAATTGGTCGCACTCTAGAGCCCTGAATAAAATATGTAAAGGCTTATATCATTAATGGCAATGAGTTATATATTTAAAAGTGCTGCTCTATCTTGATGAGTTTCTTGAGTTGGAGATGTGGAGGTTAATAATTTATGCATTGACGTTATGCAAGAGTAGATCTTCTTTATAGCAGAGGTTTAAGAAGTTGAACTGCATATTGGAGTAGAAATAACTATGGAACAATGTGTTTTATAATAACATGATGTGTTTCTTCTGCAGCTAACAGCTTGTTTTGCTGAAAAGAGATATTTTTACATAAAACCCATGTAAATCTAATAAAACAGCTCTGCACTTTAATTCCAAAGGGCTGCAGGAAAAACAAAAAAGTTTTTTGTTTTGATTTAACCCTAAAAGAGATATATACATATAACTAGGGGTGGTGGGGGGTCGATACAGTATAGTATCGCGATGTTTTCCGCAGCAATACTGAATCGATACATGGACTGCAAGTATCGATCTTTTAGTATACTATTTGGTAGAATAATAAAATCAATTCCTTGACAATCCACTAGATGGTGGTGTTGATTTTTTTTTTCTGGTGAGGTCAGCTGGGTCACTTTCAGCATGCAGTAAGTTAGTAAAATAAAGATGACGAGATCGCGGAAAGTTATCAGAAGGAGATGTGTTGCACTGCGGCCCATCAATACAGCAAAACTGCACATTTTAGAGTGGCATTTTATTGTGGCCAGCCTAAAGCCCCTTTCACACTGAACGTTGGACCCGGGAAATTGCCGGGTCGCCTTCTGTGTGAACGCAAACACGTCCCGGGATCGATCCCAGGTTGGGGACCTAGTAACATTGCCGGGTTCAGTCCTGGAACGAGCGCTGTGTAAACAAAAGCCAGAACTAATTCCGTGAAGGGTGTGTCGTGATGATGCACGTTATCGCATGACTCTTTTACCGGGTGTTTTGAAGGCAGATCAACGTTTCGTTTTTCAGCCAAGTGCTTCCAGAATTTTCGGTTTCCGTTTTGGCCCAGAATTTTCATTGCAGTGCATCCCTAGATGCAAGTCTACATGTTTTATTTAATTTAATTTAAATTTAACAGTAATTTACTTTCAAATCCAACAATTGTTGAAAGGTCTGAACAACAGCTCTGGAATATCGCAGTATATCACAGAATATCACAATATATTTAAAATCGCAATAATATTGTATTGTGACACAAGCATCGTGATAATATCGTATCGTGAGTCCTCTGGTGATTCCCACCCCTACTTATAACTGGTATATGGTTAATTATCACTATAAATCAGGGGTGTCCAAGCCTGCTATGTATCAATGCAGATTAATGTAATTTTAAGATGAGAACCAAACATGACAAAATATATTAAATAACTTACAGAGCTCTTTTGGAGGTTTTGATGACTGCTGATAATCTAATGAGACACTCGTCTGATTTCTTGAATTTCTGAAGCTCAAACTCCTCCAGCTCCTCCTCTGATGTCAACAACACAAAGACCAAAGCAGACCACTGGGCAGGTGAAAGATCAGCAGATGAGAGACTTCCTTTGCTAAGGTGGGTCTGAATGTCTTTCACCAGAGTTTGGTCGTTCAGTTCATTCAGACAGTAGAACAGATTGATGGATCTCTCTGGAGACAGATTAGATTCTAATTTCTGCTTGATGTACTGAACTATTTCCTTTTTGCTCTGATCATTTCTATTTTTCTGTGTCAACAGACCCTGTAAGAGTCTCTGATTGGACTGGAGTGACAAACCAAGGAGGAATCGAAGAAAAAGATCCAGGTGTCCATTATCACTCTCTAGTGCCTTGTCCACTGTAGTTTTGAGCAAATCAATCATGGTTTCACTTTTGTTTTCCTGTTCTGTAGAGTCTTGATCAAACACATATTTCTTGTTGATGTCTAGAAACAGATGTGCATAAAGAGCTGCAATAAACTCTTGAATGCTCAAGTGAACGAAGCAGTACATGGTACCAAGAACGATCCCTGTTTCCTCCTTAAAGATCTGGGTACACATGCCTGAGTACACTGATGCCTTATAGACGTCAATACCACAGGCTTTCAGATCTGTGTCATAGAAGATCACATTGTTTCTTTCCAGCTGATCAAATGCCAGTTTCCCCAGTGAAAAGATGGCATCTTTATCCCAGGAAACATCTGGTGTATGTTCTCCATCATACTTTCGTCTGCTCTGCTGGATCTGAAATCTGAGGAAGTGTGTGTACATTTGTGTCAGAGTCTTAGGAGTGTCTTCAGTATTTGACTCCTGCAGTGTTTTGGAGGCATCATCAGCCTGATTGTTTTTCACAACATTATTTCTTTTCTGCTCTAAAATGTTCTGGAGAACAGTGGCTGAAATCCAGCAGAAGACTGGGATGTGGCACATGATAAAGAGACTCTTTGATTGTTTAACATGATCAATGATTTCTTTGGCCTGATTCTCATCAGTGAATCTTTTTCTGAAGTACTCCTCCTTTTGTGCATCATTGAATCCTCGTATCTCTGTCAGTCGGTCGATACAGTCAGGAGGAATCTTACTGGCAGCTGCTGGTCTGCTGGTGATCCAGATGAGAGCAGAAGGAAGCAGATTTCCCTTGATGAGGTTCGTCAGGAGAACATCCAGAGAGGCTGGTGATGATACATCAGACCACGTCTCATTATCCTTAAAGTTTACAGGAAGTCGACATTCATCCAATCCATCAAGAATGAACAAGACTTTGAATTGATTTCTTCTTGTAAGGTTCAGTCCTTTTGTCTCTGGGAAAAACTGAGTTATAAGGTCCATCAAACTTAGTTTTTCTTGCTCCTTTAAGTTCATCTCTCTAAATGGAAGAGGAAATATGAAGCTGATATCTTGATTTTCTTTTCCTTCGGCCCAATCCAGAACAAACTTCTGCACAGAGACTGATTTTCCGATGCCAGCAACTCCTTTTGTCAGTACAGTTCTGATCTGCTTGTCTTGTTCAGGTGCTTCAAACAAATTTTTGCACTCAACCTGCATCTCCTGTGATTCATGACGTCTGGAAGCAACTTCAATCTGTCTCACCTCATGTTCAGTATTGACCTGTTCACTACAACCCTGAGTGATATAGAGATCTGTGTAGATGTTCTTCAGAAGTGTAGAGTCACCTTGCTTTGCAATTCCTTCAAACACACACTGATACTTCTTCTTTAGGCTACACTTTAGCTGATGAATGAAGAACAGCTCATCTAAACATAGGGATGAAAAAAAACTTTTCTTTTAGCCTTTTAGTTAAACTATTTTCTCCAATACATTTATAAGACAAGGTGACAGATGATCATGAATCTCTTACCTTCTAGAGTATCAGCAGCTTCATCTTGCTTCATCTCTCTCAGGAAGTAGAGCGTGAGATCAAGAGCTGCTTCTTTCATACTGCATCTGTTCTCATTAAAATCCTTCACAAAGTAGTGTAAGTCTTCTTTTTGTAATATTTTCTTAAACTTTTGCAGCTCATTCTTCAGAAATGTGAGAATTTTTCTTTCAAGATCCTAAAGAAAGAAATAATACAAAAAATGCATTTTTCCTTTTACATTTTAATGTGTTCCTAAAAGAAAACAAATTATCACGATAAATCAGAAATCATACAGTCATGCCCAAAAATAAGGACACCCTTGGTAAATATGATCAAAGAAGGCTGTGAAAATTAATCTGCATTGTTAATCCTTTTGATCTTTTATTTAAAAAATTCACAAAAATCTAAACTTTCATTGGATAATAAGAATTTAAAATGGGGGGAAATATCATTATGAAATAAATGTTTTTCTCTAATACACACTGACCACAATTAAGGACACCCCTAGAAATTCACCCCTAGAAATTCTTATGAGTAAAATAACTATAAAAGTATATTCCCATTCATATTCACAATTTTGAGTACTCCAGGGTGATTATGAACATGAAATTATACATCCAAGGCTTCCTGTTTCACAGAAATATAAATAGGAGGGAAAACAAAGCCCAAATGCCCTTAATCATCCATCACAATGAGAAAAACCAAAGAATATATTTCTGATGTGCAGCAAAAGATAATTGAGCTTCACAAATTAGTGAAGTGGCTATAAGAAAAGAGCTAGAGCAGTGAAAATTCCCATTTCCACCATCAGGGCAATAATTAAGAATTTCCAATCAACAGAAAATGTTACGAAACTGCCTGGAAGAGGACGTGTGTCTGTATCGTCCTAATGCAAGGTGAGGAGGAGAGTTTTTGTGGCTAAAGACTCTCCAAGGACCACAGCTGGAGAAATGCAGAAAATAGTTGAGTCTCGGGGTCAGAAAACCTTAAAAAAAATTGCCAAACAGCACTTACATCACCACATGTTGTTTAGGAGGGTTTCAAGAAAAATTCTCATAGCTCAAAACTCCAGCATATTAATTTATCAGACACGACTGGAACTTCAAACGGGACTGGCTTCTATGGTCAGATGAAACAAAAAAATTTGCTTTTTAGCAGCAAACACTCAAGATGGGTTTGGTGAAAACAGGGATAAAAAGTACCCCATGTGTACAATGAAATATACTGCTGTATTTTTGATGTTGTGGGCCTATATTTCTGCTGGAGGTCCTGGACATCTTGTTTAGATACATGGCATCTTTGATTATATTAAATACCAACAGATAAAAAAATCAAAAAGTGACTGACTCTGTTAGAAATCTTATAATGGACCATGTTTGGATCATCCAACCGTACAATAATACAAACACAAACCTCAAAAACAACACAATAATGGGTCACTGGGCACAAAACCAAGCTTATGCTATAGCCATTCCAGTCCTCTGACCTGAACACTATAGAAAATGAGTGTGGTGAACTGAAGAGGAGACGCACCAACATGGAGCTGGGAATCTAAAGGGTCTGAAGTGATTCTGGATGAAGGAATGGTCTCTGATCTCTTGTCAGGTGTTCTCTAACCTCATCAGGCATTATAGGAGAACATTTAGACCTGTTAAACTGGCAAATGGAGGTTTAAAAAAGAATTCAATAAAAGGGTGTCCTTAATTGTGGTCAATGTGTATTAGAGAAAAACATTTATTTCATAATGATATTTCCCCCCATTTTAAATTCTTATTATCCAATGAAAGCTTAGATTTTTGTGAATTTTTTAAATAAAAGATCAAAAGGATTAACAATGCAGATTAATTTTCACAGCCTTCTTTGATCATATTTACCAAGGGTGTCCTTATTTTTGGGCATGACTGTATTTCTATTGAATATTCTTGCAAGCTTTGTTCAGTAAACAATTTGTTTGTTATAAAAGGTTAATATTGTTGAAAATGTGTTTTTCTACCTGGAAGATCTGCAGGAGATTGTCTTTGAAGTTCTTGTAGTTCCTGTGAGTCTGGGCGTCTGAATCTAATGTCTCATACTGAACTCTATTAGTGAATAAAATGAAGTACTGCATTTTCAGGGACACTATTAAAGAAACAGTTTGCAAATATTTTTTAACAAAGACAGAACGCAATAGCTGTTTAAGTTCACACTGTTAAAGTATAGGATCTATTTAAGTGTAAATTTAGGTAAATATTAGGTTTCTCATTGTAATATGTTCTGTCCTATAAGCAAACAACACAGGGGCTGGGGAATTAATAAAGTTATGTTAGTGCACCAAAATTTACAAAATATGTACTTCACATCAAATCATTTACATTTTTTTGCTGATGCTTTTAGCATCTTAATGAAAACTCTGATAAATATTTAAACAATTATAGAATCATGACACATATTCAATTAAATATTTTCTAGCAGTCCATGTGCAACCAACAATAAGAAAAACATTAAATACCTTTTGGTAGATGATGCTTTTTTCTCACTGAATCTTGGTGGCACACCATCTTTTGACTGGTCACTCTTCACAGACACAGAGCTGGACACATGTGATCCTGATCTTACACTAATGACACAAAGAACAATATTACACAGTGCACTTCAGTCTAATTCATAAAGTTTTAATGTTGTAAATGGTTATTAGTTAATTAGTTAATATAATGCTAAAACGTCATACCTTTTGGTAGATGATGCTTTTTTCTCACTGAAGTTCGGTGGATCATCTTTTGACTCGTCACTCTTCACAGACACAGAGCTGGACACATGTGAGTCTGATCTTACACTAATGACACAAAGAACAGAGAGAACTATAACAGATACTTCAGTCTCATTTGAAGAGGTTTTGTGTGTCAAATGGGAGTTTGTTTAGTTCAGTTGAACACAAACTAGTTCACTAACTCATCAGATCTGCTATAAAGGAATCATCTAACAGTCAAGTGAAGCGCTGCTTTCTCATCCTGCACAATTTCTACTCCACTAAGAAACACAGCTGCCTCATACAATATCTTGTATCTATATCAATGAATATAATGAACAATGACCTGTGTACAGTGAACGAGTGAGAAAGAGACAAAAATCTTCAGTTTACCTTTAAAAACATTCACTAATTTACACTGTAAGAGTTTGATGTATATTTGTATTCATTTTAAATGATATCTAGTTTGCTCATTATTTACATTTATTACCTACTAAATATGCAACCCCAAACGTGTAATCCAATAACTTTATATGATAAATTATGGATGATTTGTTGATTTCTACAGGCTCTGAGAGGTTAACAGTACAGATAATTCAGAAACATACAATGGTGCTCTTTTCTTTACACAGATGTGGTTGTTTAAAGAGAGTATCTTGGAGAAACTACATTTCATTCATGGCAACAGCAAGAAAAAGATTTAATTATTGATGGGGTTTTATTCTTCACAGAAAGTGTTTAAATGATTCTCTGAAAGCAGACTCAGTCTTACCTCTGTTTCTGTGAGAGACTCATCTTTCCTCTCTTCTCTGTCATACTGCAGATAAACTGTCATTGATCAGCACTGGCTTGAGACAACAATCTGCTGTTCAGTGTGACCTGGAGATGATGATGTTCATGAGATGAAGAAATATGTTGAGTTAGCAGCAACAGCAACAAAAACACTATATAAAATAAAGTGAGTTACAAACAAATGCACTGGTCTTATTCGGCTGTTAAGTGTTCAACTCGCTTCACTTGAGAATACTACCTCAGCAGCCGTTTATTAGCACTGTTTATTCATATTTAACATTTAAGATAACCCTTTTCAAACTCACGGTGTACACTACAGTCTCCGTGCTTACAGCGTCCCAAACACAAATCATTTTTATATTTATTTATTTATATTTTCATTGTCTGGTTATCTGTGATTTCGGTATGTTGTTAAAGGTTATGATTATATTTTTTGGTAGTATTATAATCACATTGTGAGTGAATATCAGCACCTTTTGTTGTTTTCTCGTGATATCTGATTGGACACGGAAGCGGTGACGTCACACTTAATGTCTGAAACACTTTCGATTTCACATCACAAAAACAACAGCAGAACACAGAAATACGAAAAACACTTTCAGAAACAGATTCGTGTTCAATAACCCCTCCGTTAAAACATACTCGTGGTCTTGTCCACTAAAGGATAAATAAGTATTTGAAACGCTCTTTTTTCTGTGCTTTAGGCCTGTCGCTTGTCAGAAATTAATTCTCATATCTCTCAGACGGATCGGATTGGATTAATATACAAAAACAATGTCTGTGAGTGTTAAAATTAGTAGAGTCTGTGCTAAAGTTATAGCCTATCTGTACAAATGTTTTCTAGGACATAGCATTGATCAAATCCAACTAGCAACACTTTCTCTTTCTATCTATAGTTCTTCTTCTTCTTCTTTGATGTTTATTGGCGGTTGGTATTATTATTGGAGCATTACCGCCACCGACTGGAATAAAGTATGGATCAGGATATGTGCTTATACTGTATATAGTATAGAAATAAACATAAAACCAAAACAAAACAAATAAACAAACTAGAAATTAAAACAAAACAAACAAAATACATTTAAAATATTATATTATTTTATATAATTTACTTTCAGAAATTCAATAATATAATCATACTAAACTAGCTAGCTGTTTTCCCTAATAAACCTGATAAAGAAGTCATTGTGATTGACTTTCTTCATTGACTGAATGAGACGGTATTTCTCATTGTTGTATTTCATACAGTGAAGTAATACACACTCAGCTGTTTCTTGTTGTCTACAGTGTATTCACTCCTCAGTAGAGTGCTTGACAATTCAGTGTAATATTAAATCCAGTATGAACAATTCAAATGTGTTATGATATGATATGATATGATATGATATGATATATTTCCTTCCCTTTGATTCATACTCTCCTTTCTCCCAGCATCAACTATTCTCTGTATATTATATCAATGTCTATCTGTTTCATTCTCATCCCGATATATCTGCCGAACTGCTTGTGTCTATGTTCATTTATGCTGCTCCCCGGGTGCCGCAGCATAAATGATACCCTCTGCTCCGGGTGTGTGTTCACGGTGTGTGTGTGTTCACTGCTGTGTGTGTGCACTTTGGATGGGTTAAATGCAGAGCACGAATTCTGAGTATGGGTCACCACACTTGGCTGTATGTCACGTCACTTTCAGGGAAATTTGCATTCTTGTTTGTATTTTAAACATGAAAACAATAACTGGCACAGGGTTTAAATCGATCTCAATGTACAGTCCATGTCAATATTTGCTCTTCATGCTATTAAGTGAAGATCTACTTTAAGATACATTGAACAGTACTGTTTTTACATTAGAAGCGGCATTTTACGCGTACCCCAGTTTGAGAACCACTGTCTTAGCGCATATCGTTCCAAACTGTTTTCTTATGTTGAACATAAAATAAGATATTTTGAAGACTGCTGGGGGGTATTCCAGAAAGAAGGTTATGTGACATACCCGGGTATGTTTAAGAGTAAGTAAGTGGATAACCTCAACTTTCGGTTCCAAAAATGGAGGTAACTTTCAGGGTATGTTAGTAGTCATAGCAACTCACTCTCTGAACTTAACCTGCTCCGGAGCAGCTTCTGTTCCAGGGTTAGTTCACTTCAGCGAGCCTTCAGTGAGCGTGACAGATAGCACACAGCATTATATAATATTACAATATGTAATATAGCTTATTATATATATATATATATATATATATATATATATATATATATATATATATATATATATATAAATATATATATATATATATATATATATATATATATATATATTATATGTTAATGAGGAAGCACTAATATAAGTAATAAATAAGGTAACATTATTCTAATTTGATTATTTATTTTATTGCCATATATAAGAGTTATCTGTATAAATTATAAAACATTATGACAAGGTAATGTTTAACTTATAAATATTTATTTATTTTATTTATTACATGTTATATTATCTCACACATGGATTTTCTATAATGTCTAAATTCTAAATCAAAATACATATCTGATATGACTTAATATATAATTAGCATAAAACAAAAAATATAATTCACATTCTCAAGGATTAAAGATTAAATGGAAAAAAAATTAAAATGATTGCACAGCCATCAGTTAGGTGGCGATATGCACTAAGCATGTAAACAACTAATGAACAAAAGAAGAAGAAAGGAACAGCTTGGCGCGCTTTTTCTTAGCGTCCGTTTCTATAGTGACTCGTCGATTCGTCGCTCTGTTGAGAATGTCTTGAGTCTTAACCAGGAACATACTCTGAGTTGAATGAACTTACTCCCGAACGCGTTTTTGTAACCACATACCTCGAGTAAGCAAGGTTTGGGGTTAATCAACCGAGAGTTCAGGGTTTAGTTCACGGTAAGTTAACCCTGCTTTCTGGAATACACCCCTGGTAATCAAACAGTTGGTGGTTCCCATTGACTTCCATAGTAGGAAAAAAATACTAACCACCAACTAACTGATAAATGATGACAGAATTTCTATATTCTATACTCGCGTTATTATTAATGTTTTTATTTCTTGTTTTAAAGTAATTTATTACTTCAGCTTCCATGATTTTGATAGAATGTGTCATTAGAGGTCAAATTATATAGGCCTAATTATAAATAATTAAAGAGAGCACTGATTTCTATGCTTAATAGATGTTGCTTTGTAGAGGTTACCATGGAAACAGCTCTATTTCTGCTGTTCTATAGCTGCTGTCAGACAGTGGTTTTATGCTTTTATTCAGTCTGTCTGCTGTTTTAGTTTATACTAATGCAATATATTGGACCAAATGTTTGTTGTAAGTCTTAACTGGTAGATGGAAAACAAACTATTGTGCATTTTAAAAATCTCAACACTTTAGATAATAGGGTAGCCAATGTAGAATTGTTTATGGAGCAGATCAGATGCCTGTCATAGTTGTAATAATTACTGTAATTACTTCTTCTTCACTGTAACAACTTTATGTTCTGAAGTATCAACATAAAATACAGTTATTTAGGTGTGGTTTATTGTATTTTATGTACAGTGTATTTAGGTGTGTGTAGCTGATGTTGTACACAGGAAGCTGGGAGAAAATGCACTGCAGCTTCATAAAGCGTGCTGTACACAAGCTAACCTTTGGGTCGTACGGCTCAGGAACAGAGTTATTAATAAATCATAAACACTGAATCCAAACAAAGCAGGTTTGCTTTCACATCCAAACACACAGCGTCTCCACAACATGACGACAACACTACAACTCACTGAAGCCTCGTCTTCTCTTTGTGTAAACCTTTGAACAGCATTACGCTAATATTTCACATTGTGACGCACACATTTGTGAAATTAATATCTGGACTTCAGTCAAGGCCTTTTAGGCATCTCTGGATCAGTGTTCTCTGTTAGATAGAATAAATCACTTTACAGGAGACTCTGACCTTTGTAACTTTGAAGATCTTACACAAACAGATACATTACACACTAAAGAAAGATTAAAACATTCAAAAGCATCATATAACCCTTTAAATTAAGTGTGGAGTTATTTTAATGTCTGAAAAATAATTTAGGACCTAAAAACCAAAATCACTGATGTTGAATAATTTACTTAAGTACAGACCCAGTGCTGAAGAGTGACTGTAAAATGACAAATTTGATGTTCAGTTCTCAGATATTTATCATGTATTGGTTACTTTTTTAAATATAAATATTATTTTTAATTAGGAAGCTCTGAAGTTCTGCAAATCATTTGTAAATATAAAACAAAGTTTGTTAAGGTTGTGTTTTTTCCAGCAAAGCTCTGAAACTGCAGCAGTGTTTAAAATGATTCTCTGAAAGCAGACTCAGTGTTACCTCTGTTTCTGTGAGAGACTCATCTTTCCTCTCTTCTCTGTCATACTGCAGATAAACTGTCATTGATCAGCACTGGCTTGAGACAACAATCTGCTGTTCAGTGTGACCTGGAGATGATGATGTTCATGAGATGAAGAAATATGTTGAGTTAGCAGCAACAGCAACAAAAACACTGTATAAAATAAAGTGAGTTACAAACAAATGCACTGGTCTTATTCGGTTGTTAAGTGTTCAACTCGCTTCACTTGAGAATACTACCTCAGCAGCCGTTTATTAGCACTGTTTATTCATATTATACATTTAAGATAACCCTTTTCAAACTCACGGTGTACACTACAGTCTCCGTGCTCACAGCGTCCCAAACACAAATAATTTTTATATTTATTTATTTATTTATTTATATTTTCATTGTCTGGCGATCTGTGATTTCGGTATGTTGTTAAAGGTTATGATTATATTTTTTGGTAGTATTATAATCACATTGTGAGTGAATATCAGCACCTTTTGTTGTTGAATGGCGGCATGATAGGTGGACGCATTTTCGGAGGTGTCATCGGGAAATTTGAAATAGGACGATTATATAAACGTGATAATGGGCAATTTTTGTGTATAAATGTGTAAGTGATTTTCTACTCGCATTACTCACCTTGTGCTGATTTATCGATGGGCAGAAAGAAAATTAGACAGATTTCCAATGAGACAACACGAGCGTCAACTATGGAGCCTGTTAAAAGTGCTGACGTGAATGTTAGCATCGTCTCCTCTGTGGATTCGAGTTCATCTGGAAATGCTGAGGATCTTAACAACTGGTTTGACTCACACCCAGATATGAATGATCTCCTTGAGATTCCCCTACCTAAAACTCCCTTAAAACCTGCGCCAAAGAAAACGAAAAGAGATCCTATGGATAGTAGCAACACCTCAATGGAAATTCTGAGGGCCATCCGTGAGCTCTCTGGAAAATACCATCAGAAGTTCCAGAAAATTTCAGCAATTGAAATAACAACTGGGTCAATGGCTAAGCAGATTGAAACTCTGTCCTCTACTGTTACTCAGCTTGTTACTGAGGTAGCAACGCATAAGGAGTCTCTGAAAGTTGTGGCTACGGAGATTCAGGAGCTCCAAAATGCGAATAAAACCCTGAAGGCTGAAATTGTAGAAAGCAAGCGCTATAGCTGGAAATGGACATTAAAATTACACGGCATGAGAGAGAAGGATGGAGAGGATGCTCGGAAAGTTGTTATTAATGTCATTAGCAATGTAGTGCCTGGCATCAGCGATAATCTTGAGGGTGCCATTGACATTGCACATCGTCTTGGCCCGAAAAGAGGGGATGGTTCCCACAGATCCATCATCATTTTGTTTGCACTCCGTCGTTTTCGCGACACCGTTTGGCAAGCTGCCAGAGGCTGTAAATTCCTTCTCGACAAGTTGTGACCCACTGAAGCCCTTTCACCAGAAGATAGGATCGCCAGAGAGAAACTTTGGCCTCTTGTTAAAAAAGCTAGAGATGAGGGCAAAAAAGCCTCCTTTTGCGGCTCCTTCGCATTAATCGACAGAAAAAGATTAAATTACATTGATGTGAGATAGTCTTGTCTCATTGTTAATGTTAATGGTTCTTAAGCACATTATCTCTGTGGACCTGTCATCAAAATTTTGAATCATGACTTGGTCATTGATCTACTCTTGAGGGCGTTCTGATTGACTAAATATTGTTAATACCCTCAAATATTATAAATCGCTTTTGGTTCCTCCTGTTGAACTTACTAAGTTAACGTTAAATGCTGGATTGTAGCCTATTTATCATTGTTAATGATGTTCTGTATTCAAACTGACATTCAGTTCTTTTTGCATACTTGCAATAGAGTAACATGCAAGGTTGTGAAATATATATATATATTATTTAATTTTGTCCTCAAGGATTATGTTCGGTTATATATTGTTCCTATCTCATTTGAGAATTTTGTTTATTCAGATTTAAGAAGTGTAAGATTTGTTTTTGGAGTTTAATGGAATTTAAATTTAACTCCTTTTCTGTTGTTTCTTTAAATGTAAGGGGTTTACGTGATGCTGAGAAAAGGAAAGCTGTTTTTTTGTTCTGTAAAAGCAATGAGTCTGATATAATCCTTCTTCAGGAAACAATTTTGAAAATTTTGGAAAAATCAGTGGGGTAACACTATATATTTTAGCCACGGCTCTAATCACTCTGCTGGAGTTTTAATTCTTTTGCACAAATTTAAAGGGCAAATACTTGGGGTAAGGTCATCTGACGAAGGGAGATGTATTATTTTAGCGCTTAAACAGGATAACTCAAACTTTGTTATTTGCAATATTTATGGTTGTAATTCTCGATCGGATAATACAGGGTAGGTCTCTATTTTCTCAGATAACCTCTGAATTGAAGGAAACACTTGTTAAATACCCTGACTCTTTTGTTATTCTAGGCGGTGATTTTAATGAGTGTGTTGACGGCACTTTGGACAGAACTCCTCCCAGAGGTAACGAATACAATGGTCTTCATTTTAATAGCAACATTTTATCATTATGTGCAGAATCTTCTCTTACTGATACATGGCGTTCTTTCCCCCTGATTTACACAAATTCACTTGATCTAATAGAAATAGGTCTTCCCAATCAAGAATTGACCTCCTTTTGCTCTATTGCTCAGCTCTTCAGTTTGTAAAATATATATCTCACTCATTTGCGCTCCTGTCAGATCATAAACAAATAAGTTTAAAATTGTGTAGCAATACTGATAAAATTCCTAGGTTACGTGGTTATTGGAAATTTTATAATTCACTCTTAAAAGATGTTTCCTTTAATGATAGTATTAAAAACTTACTTTCAGGCATATTCTCAAAAAAAAAAAAAAAAAAAAAAAAAAACTGAGGACAGTTATAAAGTGAAATGGGAATTTTTTAAACATAAGGCTAGGCAGATTGCTATTAGACGAAGTAAAGATTTAAAAACCTCTAAAAATAAAAATATATATGAACTATTAAAATATATATATATATATATATTATTGCAAAAAAAAAAAAAAAAAAAAAAAAAAAACGAACTCCAGAAGAATAATTGCATTTAAGGTTAAATCTTCAAATTAATCAAGCTTATTTGGACTTGGCTAGAGGGGTTTTTATTAGATCGAGAGCAAAAGACTTGAGGAAGGAGAGACCAATTCCAGTTATTTTTTTGCATTAGAGAAGAGGAATTGCAGGAAAAAATTCATTGACGGCTCTCAATATTAATGGTGTCAGGTGCACAGATCCAAAATTAATTAACCTTTTATAATGACCTTTACACTTCTGAACTGAATATGGATAATTGTGAGAATTTTTTGGAAACAATTAGGAATCATATTCCTGTCATTGATAATGATTTTAAGGATATTTGTGAAGCCACTTTCAATTTCAATTTAATTTTACATTAATTTCTGGGATTTAATACAGTCCCCTTTGCTTCTCATGTATAGTGAATGCATTGCTCAGAGAGAAATGACTTCATCAATGAAACAGGGTATTATTTCCCTTATCCCAAAGCCTGAGAAAGATTCTCTCTTAATTGATAATTGGAGACCAATTACACTTCTTACAGTTGATTATAAGATATTGGCCTTGGTATACACAAATAGATTAAAATTTAAGCTTAATCATATTATTGCAGAAACAAAGTCAGGTTTTGTTAAAGGCAGGCACATTAGTAATAACTTGTTTTAGATTTATTGGATTATGCTGAATTTGTGAAATCTGATGCTATTATACTTTTCTTAGACTTTTATAAGGCCTTTGACACCATTGAGCATGAATTTCTTCTGCAATCTCTTAAATTGTTTGGTTTCGGATCTTCGTTTGCTAATATAACTGAAATGTTTTATAAAGGAATTACCAGCTCTGTCATAGTTAATATGTTCACCTCACAAAGATTTTCTATAAAACGTGGTGTCAGAAAGGGTCGCCCGATTTCCCCTTTTTCATTTATTTGGTTACTGAATTATCATTAAGTATTATGCATAATCAGAATTTCAAAGGGGTCATGACATGGGTTTTTTATTTTATTATTATGGTCCCCTAGGTGCAATTATAGTATTACTATAGTTTAAAAAAAAAAAAAAAAAAAACTTTTAAAATGTACAATTATGACATTTTCCCACCCTGTTTCTCATACTTTGATTCAAACAGTCTGTTTTTGGGTTGTTTCCCCTTTAAGAGTTCAGTGTTAACGCCCACTCTTATGATTGGCTAACGACAGTGCCTATGGATCAGTTATTAACACCCCCAGCCAGAACATTTGTGGATTGAGCGTAACTGTTTAGTAGCGGGTGATGCATTCGAAGCGATGGCTCTTACAATGATAAAACCTTATATGTTTGAGCACATCTGCGTGGCATTGTAATTTTCCTGTACACAGACCCACTCGCTGTCCGTCGACTGAACACTTGTGAGGCGCGCGGTGCGACAACGATATGAAATGAGCGTAGTTGTCTTGCTGGAGGCGGTCATATGCAAATGGTTGGAACGTCACTTCGCACCGTGACGTCACTTCTTACCATGGATCCAGAACAAGCTGTATTTAATGCTTGATTAAATAAATGGCTCGTTTATAATGGGGAGGACGTCTTAAGCTATGAAACTTGCAGGACGTTTTAATGGTACAAAGACCTCTTATATTCCAAAGGATCAAGGCAAATTTGGTTTCTCATTTCATGACCCCTTTAAAGGTATTTCCATCTTTGATAGGGAAGTTAAAATCTCTCAGCTAGCTGATGACACCACTCTATTTTTAAAAGATAAAAATCAACTTTCTATAGCCATTCAGATAATTAAACAATTCTCGTGTGCTTCTGGGTTAAAGCTAAATTTGTCCAAATATGAGATAATGTCACTGCATAAATGTGATGATGCATTAATTCAGGGTATTCCAGTTAAAGACACAATAAATTATTAAGGTATTTATGTATCAAAAAATTTAATAGCCAGACAACAACTTAATTTTTCTAGTAGATTAAAGAAGACTCAAAATATTTTTAATCTTTGGCTACAAAGTGACCTCTCTCTTTATGGTAGGGTTCTCCTCTCTAAAGCGGAAGGTCTTTCTCGCTTCGTTAATAAACTTCTCTTCGACTTAATATGGAAAAACAGGTCTCATAAACTTAAAAAAGCAGTGATATCAAGTTGTAGAAGTGATGGGGGACTTGAAGCTATAAACTTTCATAACACCATTTACACGTTTAAAATAAACTGGCTAAGAAGATGTTTAATAAATCCAAATTCTTTATGGTTCTTTATTCCTAATTATATATTCAATAAAATTGGAGGCCTCCCCTTTATCTTAAAATGTAATTATATGCATAATAAACTCCTGGTTAAATTAGCTCATTTTCATCAACAGGCTCTTCTTGCTTGGAAGTTGTGTTACGTTCACAACTTCCCACCACATAAAACTCTCTTGTAGAATAATATGGATATAACTGTTAGGAACAAATCTCTTTTTTCACTAATTGGTTTAATAGAGATTTAATTTGAACGCTTCATGACTGTCCATAACTTTCCCATTCCTTTCCTATTCCTTTCAAAGAATATAATAATGTTCTCAGAGCTATTCCCTCAGGTTTAATGCATCTGGTTAAGGGCCATATATTATACGCCCACAAGGATATAAAGGATTCGGCTTCGTTGCTGGGTGGCACTGGCATTTATGACAAGAAATGTAATAATAAACATGTTTGCCAGATATTTCAGAAGAGAGACCGCATTGTTCCTCGAGGTAGATCCCATTGGGCTGCCTTAATTAATAATATAGTTTGGAGAAGAGCGTGGTTGTTGCCTCATAAATATTTTCTTCCTAATAAGACCAAAGTAGTCCATTTTAAAATACTGCATAAAATATATCCTGTTAACTCAACTGTTTCCAAATATGTTGATATTCCTAGTACCTGCACATTTTGTGGCAATGAAGAGAAAACCTTAATATATTTATTCTATTCTTGTGAGTTTGTTCAGAAATTTTGGCTTGACTTGTATTCCCATGTAAACAAACCCCCTATCTTTGCACAATCTTTTAGCTTGAAAGATACTATTTGTTATTACTCTGACTCTGCCAACAAATCTAAAGAGTATATATTCAACTTTTTTATTTTGTTCTGCAAATTTTTCATCCATAAGCAAAACTTTATGGGCTCAATTCCTACTTTTTCACATTTCCTGATTGAGGTTGACACTGCTCACATCTCTTTGTTTGACTAACAATAAAAAATGTGTCAGGTTTTTGGATTTATATGAAAAATGTATTTCTATTGACTCTGATTAAGCTTAAATAGCTTTCCTTCATTGCTCTTTTATTTTTATTGTTATTATTATATGTTTTACCTTGATTGTAAGCTGCATACCCCCTTATTGTGTTATATTTCTCCTCTTCTTTTTTTCTGAGTTCTATCTTCTTTTATTTGTTAATGTTCTCCTGAAGGTGATTGTATATTTTCATCCAATTTCTTGTATAAAAAAAAAAAAAAAAAATGTCTGGTTAAAAAATACTTTCGATTTCGCGACACAAAAACAACAGCATAACACAGAAGCAGAAATACGAAAAAAACTTTCAGAAACAGATTTGTGTTAAATAACTCCTCTTTGAAAACATACTCGCGGTCTTGTCCACTATAAAAGAGAATTTATAAGTATTTAAGCATTATGCCTGTCGCTTGTCTGCAATTAATTCTCATATCTCTCAGACGGATCAGATTGGATTAAATATAGAAATACAATGTCCGCGAATGTTAATTAAAGTTAGTATTGTCTGTGATAAAGTTATAGCCTACCTGTACAAATGTTTTCTAGGACATAAAACGGATCAAATCCAGCGAGCTACGCTTTCTCTCTTTCTATCTGCGCAGTGTCCTCGCTGCAGGGCTGGGAAATGTGGGAAATGCTGGAATGTGGGAAATCCCGAGGCGTTTGGAATCAGAGTCGAATCTTATCTCTGGGTGGGTCTCAAACGGAAGGCTGCACACATTTAAATTCACGAAAATAAACTGAAAGAAAACGAGTCGGTACTGATCATCTGAATGTTAGGATGCAGCTTTCTGTTTTAGAAGCACCATTCACCTCCCTCAGGCTCGATAAAAACCCTAAATATACCCAGCAAACACAACAACGTTGTAAAACAGTTTATTATTATTATTATTATTATTATTATTATTTTTCACGTTGTGAAAAGGTCGTTTTTTTCAACAATTAAGATGAAGCTGGCAAAGTCTTGTTTTCCAGTTGTTTTGACTTGAATTTAAAAATCAAATATTAAATTAATTAATTTATAACACACAGTTTTGTTACACAACTTCAATGGTTGTGTCTTGTTACAGATGAGACAAACATTTTGATGCTGGTTTAAGCCACAGAACTATAATTGAACACATTATAGAAAATTAAACCAATACATAATTTATTTTTATTTAAATACAATCTTCTACCGCAGCTTTAAAGACTGTCTTGTTACAGATTTCTTTAAGAACATTTTGCTACGTATTTAATATGACAAATTTAGTTTTTTTTTTTTTTTGACGTTATAAAGTAGTTTTTCACAGCGTTGCAGAAACATTGTTATCACGTTCGTATGTCTCCAACGTTTTAAAAACGTACCTACCACGTCCAAACTGGTAATTTACATGCTCCAATCAAAATGCTTTCTTTACAGAGTTAAATATGAATATTCATCTTATTACAAGCCCTTTTTTACATTTCACCTTACTTGTAGCGTTGCTGACCTCTGGTTGTTTTCCATTTTATAAACCTATGTTAACATATGAAGGCTTAATAATTATTAATACACACAAGTTTAGTGTCACTCATCGTATTTATTCACAAAATATGAAAAGTAATATGATATGGGTAGTTCACACACACATCTAAACAAGCCAAAAGCATAAATATATACCAATAAAAATAAATTGTAGAATACAAATTTGAAATTTACACATGAAAACTATGCAATGACTGGCAAATTTGAATATGAGCAAATTAACAAAGTCCAAGAAATTTCAGTCCATAGATATTTCAACAGAGAGAAGAAAAAAAACATTTTAATTTGTGAAATGTAAAGTATTTAATTTCAACTAGTTAAAAATTATTTTATTGCAGTTATAATAATAATCAAATTACAATCTTAATACTTGTTTGTACTAAACGTAATGCTTATATTTTAAGGATTTTGTTTTTCAACACAAATTACAGGTACATGTACTGTACATTATTGTTTCTCCTCTATGCCCCGCCTTCTAAAACGCTTTTACAAAGCTCATCGGTCTGAAAAGTGAGGTGTGCTGTGATTGGCCAGCTATCCAGTGTGTTGTGATTGGCCGAATACCTCAAGCATGTGACGGAAATGTTACGCCCCTTAACACACTGTGATGCCCTGTCCGGCCGGAGCGACGAGACATAAACATTAAAACCCGTTATAAATGTGGTATAAATATGATTTCTAGTCGTGTCCTCTTTTGGAAGGCCAAACAAAGTAGTTTTCCTTTCTCAACGAAAAAGCGTCACACACCGCCTTGAGTGAGCCGCAGCCAGGTGAGCAGAGGCAGGCGGATTCTATGAAGGAGCGTACCTTGTGCTTGCGGCAACCAAATGTGACGACCCCGGGCTGGACTCCTCTTCACTCAGAGTCAGTCAGAGATTCACTCAAAGTCAGAGACACACAGATCTTCAACAGTGACAAACACTGCTGCGCTTTCACTTTAAACAACAGCAAAACACTGTCAGAGCGCCAGAGATCCACTCAAAGTCAGTCAGAGATTCACCCAGAGTCAGTCAGAGATTCACTCAAAGTCAGTCAGAGATTCACCCAGAGTCAGTCAGAGATGCTCAGATCTTCAACAGTGACACACACTGCTGCGCTTTCACTTTAAACACAGCAAAACACTGTCAGAGCGCCAGAGATTCACTCAAAGTCAGTCAGAGATTCACCCAGAGTCAGTCAGAGGTTCACTCAAAGTCAGTCAGAGATTCACTCAGAGTCAGTCAGAGATGCTCAGATCTTCAACAGTGACACACACTGCTGCGCTTTCACTTTAAACACAGCAAAACACTTTCAGAGCGCCAGAGATTCACTCAAAGTCAGAGATTCACTCAGAGACGCACAGATCTTCAACAGTGACACACACTGCTGCGCTTTCACTTTAAACAGCAAAACACTGTCAGAACCCCAGAGATTCACTTAGTCAGTGAGATTCACTCAGAGATTCACCCAGAGAGTCAGTCAGAGATTCACTCAGAGAGTCAGATAGAGAGAGATTCAGAGATTCACTCTGAGTCAGTCAGAGATTCACTCAGAGTCAGATAGAGAATGACTCAGAGAGTCATTCAGAGATTCACTCAGAGACATTTACATTTATGCATTTAGCAGACACTTTTATCCAAAGCGACTTACAGTGCATTCAGGCTAACATTTTTTTTTTACTCACTCAGAGAGTCAGTCAGCGATTCACTCAGAGATTCAGATAGAGAATGATTCAGAGAGTCACTCAGAGTTAGTCAGAGATTCACTCAGAGTCAGATAGAAAATGATTCAGAGAGTCATTCAGAAATTCACTCAGAGTTAGTCAGAGATTCACCCAGAGAGTCAGATAGAGAATTATTCAGAGATTCACTCAGAGAATGAGTCAGAGATTTACACAGAGAGTCAGATATAGAATGATTCAGAGAATCATTCAGAGATTCACTCAGAGAGTAAGATAGAGAGTGATTCAGAGATTCACTCAGACAATCAGTCAGAGATTCACTCCGAGAGTCAGATAGAGAGTGATTCAGAGAGTCATTCAGAGATTCACTCAGAGTTAGTCAGAGGCTGCGTCCGAAATCGCATACTCAATGAGTAGGTACTTAAAGGGTACATAACATACACAGTTTCACCTATGGAGAAGACTGTTGATTTTACACTTGAAAAATGTAAGTATTACATAGAAATTAAGATTACCTCAGAAAGCATTTCTAGCCCACAATTGAACAATTATAATCATAAATTGTCACTAATAATTATTATTATTTTTTTTTGTAAAACAAACAAATTGTACTTTTTTTTTTTTCATATACCATAGCTATGCATGACTTCACACTAGACAAATGCTGCCAAGGGGAATACATCTAAATATTCAGTCAAGTCATGAATGAATGCATGTGTTAATGAAACAATTAGGCTATATTTGATTTACATGACATGAATAAATGAGTAAAAGAATAAATAAAAGTAACCATCACAATAAATAAACACAAGTCAACAACACATGAAACAAAGCTTTATTCAAACATTGTTCTGAGCATGCGCATTCCAACTAGCCGGTGTTTTCACAGACATTTTCAACCTCTCCCTCTGTCTGTCTGTGGTTCCCTCGTGCTTCAAAAAATCCACCATTGTGCCCATACCAAAGAAAAATAAAATCACATGCTTGAATGACTGGAGGCCCGTTGCTCTCACACCCATCTTCAGTAAGTGTTTTGAGAGACTCGTCAGAGACTACATCTGCTCTGTGCTGCCTGTCTCACTGGATCCGCTGCAATTTGCATATCGCAGCAACCGTTCTACAGACGATGCTATTGCTTTCACCCTACACACTGCTCTCTCCCACCTGGAGAATAAGAACACCTATGTGAGAATGCTGTTTGTGGACTACAGCTCAGCATTTAACACCATAGTGCCTGCCACACTTGTTGCGAAGCTCCAGACTCTGGGACTAAACAGATCTCTGTGCAGCTGGATCCTGGACTTCCTGACAGGCAGAAGTCAGGTGGTCAGAATGGGCAACAACACTTCATCCCCGCTGACCCTCAACACTGGTGCTCCTCAGGGCTGTGTCCTCAGCCCGCTCCTGTACTCCCTGTACACACATGACTGTACAGCCACACACAGCTCCAACGTCATCATCAAGTTCACTGATGACACAACGGTGATAGGCCTGATCACCGACAGCGATGAGACGGTCTACAGAGAGGAGGTGAGCACCCTGACTAAATGGTGTCAGGAGAACCATCTCTCACTCAACATCGACAAGACTAAGGAGCTGGTGGTGGATTTCAGGAGACAGAGCAGAGAACACACACCCATCACCATCGACAAGACACCTGTGGAGCGGGTTAGCAGCTTCAAGTTCCTCGGTGTAAACATCAGTGAAGATCTCACCTGGTCTACACACACTGATGCAGTGCTGAAGAAGGCACATCAACGCCTCTTCTTCCTGAGACGGCTGAGGAAGTTTGGAATGAGCCCCAGCATCCTCAGATCATTCTACACTTGCACTATAGAGAGCATCCTGACGGGCTGCATCACTGCCTGGTTTGGAAACAGCACCGCTGGCAACCGCAAAGCTCTGAAAAGGGTCGTGTGAACTGCCAGCCACATTGTTGGAGGTGAGCTTCCCTCCCTCCAGGACATCTACACCAGGCGGTGTATAAGGAAATCCCGGAGGATCATCAGTGACTCCAGCCATCCGTCCCACAGACTGCTCTCTCTGCTGCCCTCAGGAAGACGTCTCCGCAGCATCCGATCCCGCACTAGCCGACTGAGGGATAGATTTTTCCCTCAGGCTGTCAGACTAATGAACAGTCAGAACTAATACACCCTACAGCATACTCCACAATATGGTATACCACACACTGCACTTTAATTTTAACTTTAACAGTTCAACACCGAACTATTTAATACGATAATCTACCTGCTACCACTGGATACCATCCAATGCACATCAATAACATTCTGTATCCAGCCCACGTACACTCTGTTGCACCTTAGCATATTTTCATGCATATATATGTTTACATAATGTAGAATGTGTACATTCGGTGTACATTCTGTGTACATTCTGTGTATAGTGTATAATGTGTAGTGCTAACTGTATGTATGTACATATTGCGTAAAATGTGTAGTGCTAACTGTAAGTATGTCTAATAGTACACTGTGTGTACTGACTATATGTATGTGCATATTGCATATTTTCACCTGTTGAAGTCTGTATGGTTATATGTTAACTGTTTCTGCAATTTCTGGAGCACGCTCCCAAGAATTTCACTCACCAAGGCACATGTGCTGTGGTGATGTGACAATAAAAGTGACTTGACTTGTTTTTGAAAGTTTACAGGCGGTGAACCCACATCCGTCCATCACGTCCCTCACTGCTGCAGTCAGACTGAATCTGATCATGACGAGAGAGGGACATTGAGTCCTTGTCTGAGTGCACAGAGAGGATGAGGAAGACCACGATGATGCCCCTGAACCACACAACCCTGAACAAGAGCAGAAGAACACATGCGGGACAATCTGACTGCTGCTGTGTCTGCTCCAAACATCTGTGTGCTGCTCTCCATAAACACCACTACCTGAGAAACACTTAGACAGAGTGAAACGCTTTATATCTCATGCTGTCAGCATTCTATTTATTGCTAAATTTAATTTCATATTTTAACAATTGCATGCTAATTTGATATAGCTTCATTACTTGTGTGGTGTAGTGAAGTGGACTGGTCAGCAGAAGGTTGCTGGATCAATCTCCGCAGCTGTCTTTACTCCAGGTGGCTCCAGAGGGATTGAGGTCCCTGTAATAAGAGCACTGTAAGTCACTTCAGATAAAAGTGTCTGACAAATTAATACATGTAAATGTAATTTTTGTAAATGCTTTTTTGTGTCTTGGACGCAAGCGCTCAATAAAGCTGCTTATTTCTTAAAGTTTTTTTTCTTCAGGTTCTACTATAATATTAATGCATGCATATATTTCATACAGTTTCTATTTGGGGCTTTAAAGGGTTAGTTCATCTAAACATATAAATTCGGTCATTATTTACTCAATCCTTTCGGTCAAGTTTCTCCTGCTGGTTTGTGTTCATACAGTATCAGTCAGTGGAGCCTGACTTTCAGATTCTTCATGACATTATCTGATGATGCTTTTGAAGCTTCTGAAACTCAGGTTTTATTGACTGATGAACAGAAACCAGCAGAACAAACTTGACCAAAATCACATCCTCAATGTCTTTTGGTCTTTCTCTAGATGCTCTCACTGGCTCTGGGCTCACTGAAGATGAAGACACCACAGCAGCATCTGGTCCTGATGAGAAAACAAGGTCAGATGCAGTGATGGAGCGTTTCATTCATGACACATGATCATTTCCAGGATTCTGCTGTGGTCTTCTTCATCCTCAGTGCACACAGCAGTCTGCAGACGTTTCAGATCCTGCAAAGAGGCGCAATCACAAAACAAAAGCAGTCATTTTAACAGCACAGTGTCTTTTCATTTCTGTATTAGAAGTAACAGAATGATCTTACTTTATATTTTGCTTTCCGGTTTTTCTTTCTTCACCTGCTCCACCACAAAAGATCTGCATCAAATGAACTGCAATCAAAAATCAGAAAAGTGCCGTTTGAAATGACTGAGAGTCTTTGATGGCAGTGATTCCTTCATCAGTGTCTCTGCTGCAGATAAACACACCTGTGTCTCATGTGTTCCTGTAAGATCCAGACAAGAGTCAGTCTCCTCTGTGATTTATCTGTGATATACTACATTTACATGTTGTGTTCACTCGCTTTTTATCCAACACACATTCCTCAAATGTAGACAGTGAACTCTACATAATAGCACACACACATCTCTCACTCAGATGTCTGTTCATGTTGATTTGCTCATCTGCAATTCTCTTAGAACATTCTCCTGTTTCATATTAAATAGACATTTAATCGTCTTTAAGATGTATATGGTTTATGTAAACCCTGCTAACACACGTAACATTTCTAATGTTATATACCGCATTCATAACATCAGAGTATTTCCAACATCTTACCGTTTTCTATGTGAAGAGGAGAAAACATTGTTAACTGATGATGATTGAAATGATAAAACTCTTTAAATATAAGTGTTAGCAGACACACACACACACACAGCACCGAGCCTGATGAAAATAATGCAGATATGATTGTGTAAAAGTGTTGCTCAAACAAAAGGTGTAGAGAGTATTTTACAATTGCGTGAAAATAACGAACTATTCACCTCAGAAAACCGCCACACTAGCTGTGTCCCAAACTGAAGTGCATAGACTCCGAAGACCGCATTTGAAGTGCGCATGCGTCACCGCGGCGCGACGAACACTGACGAGTTTCAAAAGCGACTTCAAATGCGCCCTTCATTATGGAAGAAGATTAGTCTCAAATATAATTCACGCAAAAAACACGATTCACACATGCGTAGACAATTTCACATGCATGAAACCTAATTCACGTACACACAAAAAAAATTCACGTGCGTGAAAAAAAAATATATTCACAAAAAGCAATTCACATGCGCAAAATAAAAGTATATATTCATAAAATGCATTTCACAAATGCAAAACACAATTCGTAGATATACAACTGTGCACAAAAACCTTTGAATGTTTAAAATGTATGAGTGTCTGAATGTACGTCATTTACTACGAATCCACTCGGATTTGTGTGTGTGTGTTTTTGAGACTTTCCTGGCAGAGCTCTCTTCCCACGTGGGTCTGTCGTACTCTTTAGCCAATCAGATGCGAGCTTACCATTCAACCAATCATATCATAAGCCACTGAGAGTGCATTCAAGGAGCACGATTCTGCACACCTTTGCAATATGGATTAATTAGAACGGAAATTAAGCCTTTACATCAGTAATCCCATAGACAGTAAAAGAAATGGACACAGCGACCCAATTGGAACTCAATTGAGACAAGTGAAGCCCATTTTTAGCGATTTTTAGCACTTCCGTTTCTGACGCAGACTCAAACTAAGCTTGATGACGTCAGCAACCTGTCTGACAGATGTAAATCTTCTAGTAGCTGTGCGTGCAAACTGCCATGTTAATCTTGCAGAGACGGCGAGCTTGAGCGGGGAGTTCTTTGGCGTGAGTGAGCAGGAGTAAGTATTCTGATTAATTATTTTGTATATTATTTTAAAATGTAACACCAGGGCTTCTTTGGGCTTCTCTCTTGACGTCTCCCCGATTGCCTGCGAGCTTCTGAATGCACTCTCGGTGGCTTATGATATGATTGGTTGAATGTTAGGCTCACATCTGATTGGCTAAAGAGTACGACAGACCCACGTGGGAAGAGAGCTCTGCCAGGAAAGTCTCAAAAAAACACACACACAAATCCGAGTGGATTCGTAGTAAATGACGATTTGTACATTCAGACACTCGTACATTTTAAATATTCAAAGGTTTTTGTGCACAGTTGTATATCTACGAATTGTGTTTTGCATCTGTGAAATGTATTTTATGAATATATAATTTTATTTTGCGCATGTGAATTGCTTTTTGTGAATATATTTTTTCTCACGCACGTGAATTTTTTTTGTGTGTAACGTTACGTGAATTAGGTTTCATGCATGTGAAATTGTCTACGCATGTGTGAATCGTGTTTTTTGCGTGAATTATATTTGAGACTAATCTGCTTCCATACTTCATTTCCCATGAAAATGAAGTGTACATCTTATGGACACTTCGCACCCTTCTATATCCCAGAATCACTTGCGTGCATCGGACGAAGGTGTTTATATTCAGAGGCAGGTGAGAGTTCTGTGGAGAACTTCACATTGAAATGTAAGTATTGTGTTTTCATTTACTCAAATACCTAGCAAAAGTGTTTAAAGCCAGTTTTTTTTTAACATAAAGCCCACAAACAATAATACAGCCACTATATAAGGCAATGGTCTTTCCCTTTGTTGTGTTTTTGAAGAGCTGTCATGCAAAAGATGTCTACAAATGTTTTAACCAAACTTAAGCACTTCAGTATTTTGTATGCATGTCCTGCTGTGTCATATTTTGTGTTTTCATTTTCTTTTGTTTTAATACTATTCTGGAGAAAGTGAGCCTGTGTTTTTGTTGTTAACAGGCATGGTTTATTTGTGAAGTGTCCTGAGACAGGTGAGGGAGCGAGTGGACAGGGAGGACATCAAACTCAAACAAATACATTCTTCATTAGCCAAGAGAAAACAGTGGGAAAAAATTTGTACATTACAGTTTTTAAATGTTATATTGTCAATGAAACAACCTAATTTCTGTAGTTTATTTTTGTGACACAAGTTAAAAATGAAATGCATAAATTGTATACATTATTCATTTTTTGTGTGTAATTTATTTTACTTTCTGTACATTTTGTATTTTTGTTTTGCATATTCACATGTGTAAATAAAAGAAAAGTGCTTATGTACATTGTTAATTTTTTTTAATGTAGCTTATAATTTTTTTTCACAAAACATTCTTTTATATGTTTATTTGTTTGTCCTGTAAATACTTTTTTACACATTAAAACAAATTGTTCTATACATAATAGAAAGTACTTTTTACAACCATTTACAACATAGCTTAGGTTTAACATCAGAAAACAACATCAGTTTGAGCCCGGCCCTGCCTCCACGTGTTCTGGGGTCTTCAGGAGGTGAATCTCTTGCTGAATGTCCAGCACATCCTCAGAGACTCGGAGGACAGTGTGGTGACAGTGGAACGATCATCTGTATGATGTACCGCTGGCAGAGAGAAGAGAAACACCAGGGTCTGGATCGTGGCACACCATCACTGTTGCCCTTCACTTCTCAGTAGATCCAGCAGCACTGTCAGGGTCTCCCTGCTCAGAACAAACCATTAAACACCTGTCCAGCGCTGCCACATTCAGCTTGATCCTGCAGTACAGGGGTCTGCTCTGATTTAGGGAAAGAAGGAAAAGAGAAATTGTTTAGAGCTATGACAACGTAATTAGTACAAGAAATATTAACATACTTTAGTAAACTACTTTTAGTAACTACTAATACCATATTGGGGAAAAACTACTAGTCATATTTAAAACTTTAGCTGAAGGGATAGTTCACCAAAAATATAAATTACAAACCTGGAGCAACTGAATGTCACGACACGCACACAGACAGGTAGATCCAAAAGCAGTATATTTATTGGGGTGATCCAAAATCAGAAAACATCCAGGCAAAGGTCAAAATCCAGGTAATCCGTCCAAAACAAGAAACATAGACAACATCCAGAAACACGAGAAACCAGGGAACCAGGAAAACACAGGGTGACATTCAACAAGGACTCCGTGACAATGACAGAACAACCGGGGTATTTATACACAGGGAAATGACAATGCTAACGGGGAATTGGCTGAGTGCAATGATTGATAACCACGGACAGCTGAGTGCAATGAGCAGTGATGAAACAGACAAGACTATGGGAAATGCAGTTCTAAAGTGGGGTGACGATAAGGGGAAGTGAGACCTCTAGTGGCCACCCAGGGAGACACAGAACAGACACCGTGACACTACCCCCCCTCTAAGGAGCAGCTTCCAGATGCTCCTCAGAACAAAATAACCAAAAAACAAAGAGACCAGGAGGGAGGTGGACTGGTGGAGGCAGAACAGGGGGAGGGATGGCGGGCCAGGCCCGTGTAGGGGAACTGGGACCGGCAGCGATGGCTCCCCTGGTAGCCCAGGTGGCTCGGTCAGATCAGGGGGCCATGGTGGGCCCGAAAGTTCAGGGGACCACGAGGGACCAGGCAGTTCAGGTGGCCACGGTGGACCCGAAAGTTCAGGGGACCACGAGGGGCCAGGCAGTTCAGGTGGCCACGGTGGATCGGTCCATTCTCGTTGTGCAGACGGCCAGGGAGGAATTCGCCATTTGAGTGACCCGAACGGAACCAGCCAATCGGGGAGCCAGTAAGGAGCAGGCTGTGGCGATGGCCCGGTCACGGCCTTGGGAACGGCATCGGGAACGGCCTCAGACAAGGGCACCGCCTCGGGAACGGCCTTGGACACGGGTATCGCCTCCGGAACCATCTCGGGCCCCGCATCGGCCTCCGGAACAGCATCGGGCACCGCCTCGGGAATGGCCTCAGGAACGGCATCGGACAAGGACACCGCCTCGGGAACGACCTCGGCATCGGGCACCGCCTCGGGAACGGTCTCAGGAACGGCCTCAGGAATGGCCTCAGGAACGGCATTGGACAAGGACCCCGCCTCGGGAACGACCTCGGCATCGGGCACCGCCTCGGGAATGGCCTCGGGAACGGCATCGGACAAGGACACCGCCTCGGGAACGACCTCGGCATCGGGCACCACCTCGGAAATGGCCTCAGGAACGGCATCGGACAAGGACACCGCCTCGGGAACGACCTCGGCATCGGGCACCGCCTCGGGAACGGTCTCAGGAACGGCATCGGACAAGGACACCGCCTCGGGAAAGACCTCGGCATCGGGCACCGCCTCGGGAACGGTCTCAGGAACGGCCTCGGGAATGGCCTCAGGAATGGCATCGGACAAGGACACCGCCTCGGGAACGACCTCGGCATTGGGCACCGCCTCGGGAATGGCCTCAGGAACGGCATCGGACAAGGACACCGCCTCGGGAACGACCTCGGCATCGGGCACTGCCTTGGGAACGGTCTCAGGAACGGCCTCAGGAATGGCCTCAGGAACGGCCTCAGGAACGGCATTGGACAAGGACACCGCCTCGGCATCGGGAACAACATCGGGCCCCGCCTCGACCTCCGGAACAGCCTCGGTCTCGGGCATTACATCGGGAACCATCTCTGGCACCGTCTCTGGCACGGCATCGGGCACCGCCTCGGCCTCGGGCACCGCCTCGGCCTCGGGCACCGCCTCGGCCTCGGGCACCGCCTCGGCCACCTTCTCGGGCACCGCCTCGGTCATTGCATCGGGGACCGCCTCGGGAACCGCATCGGGCACCGCCTCGGCCTCGGGCACCGCCTCGGCATCGGGCACCGCCTCGGTCATTGCATCGGAGACCGCCTCGGGAACCGCATCGGGCACCGCCTCGGCATCGGGCACCGCCTCGGCATCGGGCACCGCCTCGGTCATTGCATCGGAGACCGCCTCGGGAACCGCATCGGGCACCGCCTCGGCCACAGCCTCGGCCTCGGGCACCGCCTCGGCATCGGGCACCGCCTCGGGCACCGCCTCGGCAACGGGCACCGCCTCGGCATCGGGCACCGCCTCGGCATCGGGAATTGCATCGGGAACCGCCTCGGCCACCGCATCAGGCACCGCCTCGGCATCGGGCATTGCATCGGGAACCGCCTCGGCCACCGCATCAGGCACCGCCTCGGCATCGGGCACCGCCTCGGCATCGGGCACCGCCTCGGCATCGGACATTGCATCGGGAACCGCCTCGACCACCGCATCGGGCACCGCCTCGACCACCGCATCGGGCACCGCCTCGGCATCGGGCACCGCCTCGGCATCGGACATTGCATCGGGAACCGCCTCGGCCACCGCATCAGGCACCGCTTCGGGCACCGCCTCGGCATCAGGCACCGCCTCGGGAACCTCGGGCACGTCCACCTGGACGACAGCGGCCTGCTCGGGAACGTCCTCCTGGGCGGCAGCGGCCCGCTCTGGAACGTCCTCCTGGACGGCAGCGGCCCGCTCTGGAACGTCCTCCTGGACGGCAGCGGCCCGCTCTGGAACGTCCTCCTGGACGGCAGCGGCCCGCTCTGGAACGTCCTCCTGGACGGCAGCGGCCCGCTCTGGAACGTCCTCCTGGACGGCAGCGGCCCGCTCTGGAACGTCCTCCTGGACGGCAGCGGCCCGCTCTGGAACGTCCTCCTGGACGGCAGCGGCCCGCTCTGGAACGTCCTCCTGGACGGCAGCGGCCCGCTCTGGAACGTCCTCCTGGACGGCAGCGGCCTGCTCGAGACCCCCCTCCGGGCTTTGAGGAACGGCTGACGCCTGTCTCCTCCTCCTCCGCCCTCTATGATGGCGAGCCGGTGGCTCCTTGACGGAAGACTCAGGCGTTGAGTCAACCATCCTGTGCTGTGGTGCTGGGCTGGCGGCCATCTTGTGCTGTGGCGCTGGGCTGGCGGCCATCTTGTGCTGTGGCGCTGGGCTGGCGGCCATCTTGTGCTGTGGCGCTGGGCTGGCGGCCATCTTGTGCTGTGGCGCTGGGCTGGCGGCCATCTTGTGCTGTGGCGCTGGGCTGGCGGCCATCTTGTGCTGTGGCGCTGGCTCAGCAGACGTGACGTGAACACTCCTGGGAACCTCTGGGATCTTGTTCAACCTGGAGAAGTAATTCAAAAATGTCTCCGTGGCCATCTTGGACAGTGGCGCTGGGCTGGCGGCCGTCTGGCCTCGTGGCGTGGGACTGGTGACCACCTTGTGCTGTGGCGCTGAGCTGGCGTCCATCTTGCCTCGTGGCGCTGGCCCTGGCAGTGGCATCATGGGCAGTGGCGCCACCATGGCGGACCTGCGCTTCTTCTCCCCTCTCCGTCCGCCATGGTGAGACAGTGGCTCTGATCCATCCCACACGAGCCCCGGATCGAAGGGGGGCCATGGTTGAGAGCGATGCTGAGCCTCCTCACGACCACTCACTCCTCTGCGACCTCCCCGGGTCCCACGAAAAATGACCAGGCGGGTTCCCTCAAACTCCATCCTTCTCTCCCGCTCGATGGCTGGGGGAGAAACCCCAAAAAACATACCGCTGGATCTAGGCATGACGGAGTCCTTCTGTCACGACACGCACACAGACAGGTAGATCCAAAAGCAGTATATTTATTGGGGTGATCCAAAATCAGAAAACATCCAGGCAAAGGTCAAAATCCAGGTAATCCGTCCAAAACAAGAAACATAGACAACATCCAGAAACACGAGAAACCAGGGAACCAGGAAAACACAGGGTGACATTCAACAAGGACTCCGTGACAATGACAGAACAACCGGGGTATTTATACACAGGGAAATGACAATGCTAACGGGGAATTGGCTGAGTGCAATGATTGATAACCACGGACAGCTGAGTGCAATGAGCAGTGATGAAACAGACAAGACTATGGGAAATGCAGTTCTAAAGTGGGGTGACGATAAGGGGAAGTGAGACCTCTAGTGGCCACCCAGGGAGACACAGAACAGACACCGTGACACTGAAGGGTGAGTAAATGATTACAGGATTTTCATTTTTGGCTGAACTATCCTTTAAGTAAAAGTATTATCTTGCATACTCTAATATACTTAAGGTATTGAGAGTAAAAGTAAAGGTATGTGCAGTATTGATCTGAAAAAAAGAATTTGTCAGGATGGTTTTACATTAATAATACTTCTGCACTTCTGTGTATGTTTCAGTTTAATTCTAAATATGTTCAAGAGTATTAAATTTAAAGTTGCTGGACATTAAGCTGTACTATGCTCTATTTTTTTTTTTAAATACAGTTTTATTTTTATGCTTAACTGCCTAAAAAAATACGGGTTGCAAACCTGTCTACATACAGTCAAGACAATAAACTACATAAAATTGCACCTTTGTAAGATATCAGTCAGCATTTGAACTGCTATGTGTGTATTTTGTAGTTTTTCGTATGTATCATTACATTATTCAAGTAAGCTCCAAGCCAGTACCTGCATTTAAAGTTGTAATCCGATGAAGATCGCAGCAAACCAGTGTAGTTTACCTGGCCTCGGTCTTGGCTAAGCCTGAGGTTCATCACAGTCTCCTCCATTATGAGTAAATCATAAAAACAAAACCGAGCAGTTCTGGCTCCACCTGTCCTGGCAGGACTGTCCTCTCGTCAGCGCTCTTCTCGCACCGTTGCTATGCGACAGAGCGCTAATTGGAAACACCTGGTGACGGAATTAGGAAATCCTGTGAAGGCGGAGCATCTCACGCACTTCGGAGGACCCTTCGTCCACTTCGGAGGTCTGGTCTTCGAAGTGTGCACACTCAACTTTGGGACACAGCTTTTTTTTTTTTTTTTTTTTATCTTTTAATGAAGGTAACATTGGGTACAAACATGTAAAACCATCAATATACAATCAAACATTTATACAGACAAACCATACCAGAGACAAAGAACAAAACAAAAAAACAAAAACAAACAAACAAACAAAAAAAAACATACATACTAAATAGAGGTGGAAAAATAAGAATATTAAGAGGATTCGGGAAATAGGTCATAATATTGACTGAATGAAAAGTTTTCCATTCTTCTTGATCTTTACAAGCTTGTGTGATTAAAGAAGAATATTAAGTTCCAAAATAAAATGTTTAAAACATAAGGAAGACTTATTAAATTTCTGCTTGTGTATAAAGAACTTAGCATATAAGATTATACAATTTAATACAAACTCCAGGGTGCCATCTTGTGGGAAACAAAAGTAACAGATAATATCTTTCAGAGTGAATGAGTGAGTTATATTTTGAGATTGGAGAAAGTGAGTACCCAAATCTTCCCAAAACCTTTTGGTAACTGGACAATTGAAAAATAAATGAGGAATGGTTTCAGTGTCCTGTTTACAAAAGCTGCAGCATGTGTCAATGTCTAGAAACTTAGCAACAAAACAATTTGTAGGGTAAATGGTATGTAAAAGTTTAAAGTGGACCTCTTTAGATTTATTAGAGATACAGTATTTGTGAGGAATTAACCATGTTTTTTTTTTCCAATTTATTTCACTTATTAAGGAATTCCAATAAAACATCCCCCTTGGAGCAATGGATTTACTCTTTTGCAAATGTCGGCGAATATGCTTATTGTTACATTTTTTATCAGACAGTTCTACACCATCCAACATAAGTGAAAGCTGTCTGATATCTTTGTTTCCATAGCTCAGATGATTTTTAATTAATTGTCTAATTCCGATAGGGATGGCATCAGTGATAGATTTAAAATCTTTAAAAGGTATTGGGAAATCATGAGCTTCCATAAACTGTTCATAAGAGAGCATAGTGCCAGAATCATCAAATAAGCAGAGTACATGGTTAATTCCTCTATCGAACCACTTAGGGAAGAATACTGATTTATTCCTAATAAGAATGTCGCTGTTGTTCCAAAGGAGAGATTTGTGCGGTGAGAAGTTGTGACTGAAGGATAATTTCCAGGCCAAGAGGGACTGTTGATGGAAGTTGGACAGTTTGATAGGTAGTTTATTTGGTAGAAAATTACACTTTAGAAGAAACGAGAGCCCACCCAGCTTATTAAAAATAAAGTTCGGAATAAAGAAAAAAATAGAATCAGGATTTCGAATGCACCTTTTTAACCAATTAATTTTGAATGTGTTGACCACATCTATAAAATCCAAAATCTCTAGACCTCCCTTTTCTTTAGGGTTAGAGAGAACATTCTTTTTAAGCCTATGAGACTTGTTCTTCCAAATGAAATCTAAAAAAGTCTTGTTGATTTGATTAGCAGTTGAATCCTTTACAAATAGAGACAAAGAAGGGTAAACAAAGCGAGAAAGGCCTTACTTTGGGACACAGCTACTTAAGCGCGCGCGCGAGTGGTGACGTCATCGGGCGCGCTCGCGCGCTCGTGGGGCGCTCGTGAGACTCAGAAAACGCGGATTTCGAACGCCGTTGCCTAGCATCCATCTGGCAAATCTCCGCTCTCTCCCCAACAAAACGGATGAACTCCTTCTGCTCTCTCGGACAAATAAGGATTTCTCACACTCTGCTGCTCTGTGTTTCACGGAAACCTGGCTCAATGACGCCATACCGGACAGCGTGCTCCATCTGCCGGGCTTTCAGCTGTTCAGAGCGGATCGCGACGCAGAATCAATGGGGAAATCGCACGGCGGCGGGACGTGCTTTTACATCAATGAACGGTGGTGTACAGATGTAACTGTGTTAAAAAAGATGTGCTGCTCAGATCTCGAAACACTCTTCATTAACTGCAAGCCGTTCTATTCACCGCGGGAGTTTCACTCGTTCATTCTGGTGAGTGTTTACATCCCTCCGCAAGCGCACGTAAGTCTGGCTTTACAGAAACTCGGTGACCAGATCACAGCGACAGAACAACAACACCCGGACTCTGTTTTAATCATTCTTGGGGACTTTAATAAAGCCAATCTCTCCCGTGAACTGCCAAAATACAGACAGCATGTTACATGTCCCACAAGAGACAGTAATATATTGGATCACTGTTACACCACAATAAAGGATGCATATCACTCTGTTCCACGAGCAGCTTTGGGACATTCTGATCACTGTCTGGTTCATCTTATACCGACCTACAGGCAGAAACTAAAATCAGCTAAACCTGTAGTAAAGACTGTAAAAAGATGGACTAATGAAGCAGAGCAGGATTTACAATCTTGTTTTGACCTCACTGATTGGAGTGTTTTTGAAGCTGCAGCCACCGATCTGGACGAGCTCACAGAGACTGTAACATCTTATATCAGTTTCTGTGAGGATATGTGTATTCCTACCAGGACTCAACTAAATTACAACAATGACAAACCGTGGTTCACAGCAAAACTCAGTCAGCTCCGTCAGGCCAAAGAAGATGCTTACAGGAAGGGGGACAATGTCCTGTATAAACAGGCTAAATACACACTGGAAAAGGAGATCAAAGTGGCAAAGAGGAATTGTTCTGATAAAATAAGGACTCAGTTCACTTAGAACGACTCAGCATCAGTGTGGAAAAGTCTGAAAGAGATCACCAATTACAAGACACCACCCCCCAGCACTGTGGAGAATCAACGACTGGCAGACGATCTGAACGAGTTTTACTGCAGGTTTGAAAGGATAACACCCATCACCTGCCCTGAACGCCTCTCCACACAACCGTTCACACCATTCACAACTCCTGCAACCCACCTTGAATGCCTCTCCAAACAACCGCCCTCACCATTCACACCTCCTGCATCCCCCCTCTCCCCCACACCTGCAATACAGATAAGCGAGGATGCGGTGCGCCAGGTCTTCCGGAAGCAGAAAAGGAAAAAAGCACCAGGCCCAGACTGTGTTACACCAGCTTGTCTGAAATCCTGTGCTGACCAGCTGGCCCCCATCTTCACACAGATCTTCAACAGATCACTGGAGCTGTGTGAAGTCCCTTCATGTTTCAAACGCTCCACCATCATCCCCATCCCAAAGAAATCCAAAATTACAGGACTAAATGACTACAGGCCTGTGGCTTTAACGTCTGTGGTCATGAAGTCATTTGAAAAACTGGTGCTGGCCCACCTGAAGGACATTACTGGACCCTTACTGGATCCTCTTCAGTTTGCCTACAGAGCAAACAGGTCTGTGGACGATGCAGTAAACATTGGACTGGATTATGTTCTGCAACACCTAGACAGACCAGGGACTTATGTGAGAATCCTGTTTGTAGACTTCAGCTCGGCCTTTAACACGATCATCCCAAACCTCCTCCTGCCCAAACTAACTCAGCTCTCCGTGCCCACCTCCGTCTGTCAGTGGATCAACAGCTTCCTGACAGACAGGCAGTAGCTAGTGAGGCTGGGAAAATACATATCCAGCACCCGTACAATCAGCACTGGAGCTCCCCAGGGCTGCGTTCTCTCCCCACTGCTCTTCTCTCTGTACACTAACGATTGCACATCTAAGGACCCCTCTGTCAAGCTCCTGAAGTTTGCAGACGACACCACACTCATCGGCCTCATTCAGGACGGTGACGAGTCTGCTTACAGACAGGAGGTTAAAGAGCTGGCTGTCTGGTGTACTCTCAACAACCTGGAGCTTAACACGCTCAAAACAGTGGAGATGATCGTGGACTTCAGGAGAAACCCCCCTGCTCTCCCCCCACTAACCATCATGAACAGCACTGTGACTGCAGTGGAGTCATTCAGGTTCCTGGGCACCACCATCTCTCAGGACCTGAAGTGGGACATTCACATTGACTCCATTGTGAAAAAGGCCCAGCAGAGGTTGTACTTCCTTCGCTAGCTGAGGAAGTTTAACCTGCCACAGGAGCTGCTGAAACAGTTCTACTCCGCCATCATTGAATCCGTCCTCTGCACTTAAGTAACTGTCTGGTTCAGCTCAGCTTCTAAATCTGACCTCAGAAGACTACAGAGGGTAGTCCGGACTGCTGAGAGAATCATCGGTACAACCCTCCCGTCTATTCAAGAACTGTACTTATCCAGAGTGAGCAAAAGGGCTGGCAAAATCACTCTGGACCCTTCACATCCAGCACACCCCCTGTTTGAACTGTTGCCATCTGGTCGATGCTACAGAGCTCTGAGCACCAGAACGACCAGACACAGGAACAGTTTCTTCCCCCAGGCAATCCATCTAATGAACACTTGATAATAACTGTGGAACACATTACACTATTTATATTTACAGACACATACACTTATTATCTAACACACATACTTAGTGTACACTTAAATTATTATTTTTTTGCACATAATATACCTGTACATACATAACTGCTCATTGTAATATATCTGCCATACAATTGTCAATTTGTATATTGTCATTCCTTACCTACTGATTTGTATTTTTTGTATTTTTTATTCTTTTATTGTGTGTTTTTTGTTCTGTCGCTGTCATTCTGTTGCACTGCGGAGCTTCTGTCACGAAAACAAATTCCTCGTATGTGTAAACATACCTGGCAATAAAGCTCATTCTGATTCTGATTCTGATAAGTATCAGTTTTATAGTAGTATTATCAGTATGAGTTAAGTAATCAAGGTAATCATTCAAACACACACACACACACACACACACACTATGAAGTTGCCTAATCAAAGGCCAGTAACACTATTTGAAAATATATTTTGCTCTCCTTTCTTTCTGGCTTGCAGATTTCTCCCTGGTTTTCTTTCTGGTTGAAATCAGTCATCTCAGTCCCAGTCTCTTCTCCAGTGACAGCATGAACAATGCATTCAGCCTCTCCTGGGTCCTGCTGTTTCTCAGAGAAGTCTTCATTCTTTTCAAGGTTGAGAAGCAGCTCTCAGCTTCTGCTGTGGTCATGGGTGTGCTGATGAGGATCTTGAGGAGAGTGACAGTCTCTGAAAAGACTTCCTTAAGATTGTTCTCCATAAACAGCTGGAGAAGGTCCACAGCACCACGATAGCTTCTGAACTCTTCCTTGCAGTAGATGAGACTAAGCTCTGTCTTCAGCTTACTCCCACTGAGCACTGGATAGACCTTCAAAGTCCTGCTCAGTGCATCTTCAGGAAACACCACTGTGTACTGTTCAAACCTGTCTGCTTGAAGCAAAGTGGCACTAACAAGGTGTTTCTGAAGGAGAACTGTTCCATGGTGTGTGAGAGTATGGTATCACAGACCTACAGAGTGAAGGATGAAAACAAACATTATGTAGTGATGATTTCAGCTGCAACAATTAAAAATGACCAGTTTTAAGTTATAAAGGGAGATCAGTTTCAGTGTTTGGATCCATAATTTCTCAAAAATTCATTCACATGGACAAGACATTCTGAGTAAATAAGTCAAGTTTCATGAATTTCTGCTGCTCAGGGAGCAAACAGAGATGAAGGCCGTAATACTAATGTTGTCCACTAGAGGAAATCACAACAAATTCTTTTAGATCACAATTTAAAGACTGTGAAAATGGTAAATAGTTCACTTGTAGTACAAAATGCTTATAAATATTTATCTCCAAAATATAATATATTACTATCTCAAAAATACATACTTTCATTAATATTTTTATATCCTAATGATATTGAAAACATATGTCGCCAACTATTACTGAATATATGGCCAGATGAAGGAAAGTGAATATAAAATGTGAATAATTTTAATCTATTTAATATAATAATACTTCCTAAACAAGACACCTAAAGATTCTTATTTGAAAAGAGACATGGCCATTGAATAACTATATCATCTACAAAAGCCATTGTGCTTGGACCCTTATTATTGACACCTTTGGCTATATTGTAAAAAAAAAAATTGTATTACCAATCTTCATATCTATAAGAGGGAGCTATCAAAATAAATAAATACATAAAATATTTGCAACAAATTTAGCTTTATTGTTTCATTTACCTTCTATGGGTAATTGTAAATGTCTTCTCATGTCTTTGATGACTTTACAATATGTTTTTTTAAATATTTCTGTAACCTTAAGATATACTCCTCCCATTAATCCCACATACATATATCACAGCATGTCTACAGATATAAACAAGTTACATTTACCACTTTTTAAGGACCTGTGGGCACCCTTCAGGGGAGAAATTTAGTATTATTATTATTTATTTATATTATTTAGATATGTGTTTAACTTAAGGATCTACTCTTTACTACTATATTTAAGCAAAAATATTATAAAATCATCAAAGACATGAGAAGACATTAACAAATGCCCGTGGAGCGTAAATGAATCAATGCGGTTGAACTTTTCTTTCTGATAGTTTCCTCTGATAGCTTTCTATGAAATCCTGCAGATTAACATGGACTGCAATAAAAATTTACCTCTGCTGCGATCCATTCATGGAACTCTGGACTGATGACCGCCGCCTCTTCGGTTGAGAACCACCTTCACTGCTTTGGTCAACCAGGGAATGGAGAGAATTTCTGCAGAGGAGGAGTAAGAAAATGAGTAATTGATTATTACAATGAGTAATAATAATAATAATAATAATAATAACAAATGCAAAAGTAGGAATACAGCTGTGACCTGATCTTCTGTATGTCCTGCTGGAACTGCTGGATGCTCCTCTTAATGTGAAATGAATCGATGTCCTTCTTCTGGAGTTTGGCATAGAGGAGCTCCACATGTGGCATGATGTTGTGGAAAAGTTGCAGAATATATATTTTTTTGTATAAAGTATATTGTATATTATTATGTGAAGTATAATATTATACATATAAATGTAATATAATAGTTATTATATATCCGAGTTGTCTGGAACACAGCATTAGATTAACATTTCAGTAAACGAGCGTGTACTACAATCACGAGTCATTCTATAAGATGAGATTTCAGCACTTGACAAATGGACAGCGACTCCTCTAAGCAGCTCTTAAAGCACAGAGACCTGCGATTTCGTTAAGTGCATTTTTGAGGGGAAACGCACGTGAAACAGTAACGAACGATCGTAAAATGACTCACAGAAAACGCTCATAAACTCTCAGATCAATCTTGTCGAGAAACCCGGCCCACTAATGAAGCATCTGATAGCAGGTTTTTAATAAATGGGATTAACTCATCATTTATCTCTTATATTATACGCTTCGTTATTTATACAGCATAACGTTAATATTACGACTTGAGAACGTGTCTGTGTGTCTCTGAATGAACTCCTTTTGTGGAAGCGTTCTTCACGCAACAACGTTCAGAAACACGGCAACTAAACTCTAAAAATTCACAGCGTTTTATTATAATAGTGTTCTCATTATAATGTTATGTATATGACAGTCCCAGTCATAGTTGTTTGTCCTGCTCGCTATCTGAAGAGATAATCACCGGACAATCAAGCGCTTTACTGCAGCGCAACTCAACCAAATGCATCTTATACGAGATCAATAATAAATACACGATATATAGAAAGCAGATGAAATGGTTTGAAATCACGGTGGCCTGGTCCTGTTTTTTTGTTTCGTTTTGTTTTTTGTTTTGTCGTTTTGTTGTTGTTGTTTATTTTGTGTAGTTTTTTTTTTTATTATTAATATTTTATATTTATGCCTTCTCAATGTACCAAAGTGATCATTACTAATTGTGACATTTAGGCACTTTAGAAATTGTGTTTTAATACACTACCAGTCAAAAGGTTTTTTTTTTTTTAAATGTTTTTAAAGAAGCCTCTTCTGCTCACCAAGCCTTCATTTATTTGATCCAAAATACAGCAAAAACAGTAATATTGTTAAATATTTTTATTAAAATGTCATTTATTTCTATGATCAAAGCTGTATTTTCTGCATTATTACTCCAGTCTTCAGTGTCACATGATCTTCAGAAATCATTCTAATATGCTGATTTGCTGCTAAAAAAACATTTTATTATTATTATCATTATTATTATTATTATTATTATTATTATTATTATTATGTTGAAAACAGATTAGATTTTTTTCAGGTTTCTTTGTTTTTTTTTATCTTAATGTCTCAGCTGACAGTCATGAAATGAGTTTTAAGTGTCAGTTTACAGGTGATCTGAAGACATCAGCACAATGAATGAGGTGAAAACGGCAACTATATATGAAATCAAATCCTTTCATAATTCCCCCAAATAACAGTAATCATAGACGTATTCAAACTTACTTACGGTAGTTCATTTGTTGAACTTTAGACACTTTCATTTTGATTCATTAATAAAGCTAAATGGCCATTGTTTGGATTTAATTTATATTCAAATGAAATCCTAAATGACACACTACACACTGTGCATGCATACTGTGCGCTAGGTACTCAACTGTCTGGTGTATGAATATTTTAAGGTTATTTTATCAACATCTGAGTCTGAGTCCTCTGTTGTGAGGAAAGCTGACAGTTGACTCATGAAGTGTTTGTCTGTTTAAGTAGAGCATTATTCAGAGAAGATCTTGACTTCACTGATGATTAGTTGTTGTTCTTACACCCTCACCAGAGAAAACATCTGGACTCAGACAATTAGACTCGAAGATCAACAAGCAGAAAACAGAGATGATAACACTGAATACCTCAAACCCCTCACCAATTAAAGTACAGGAGTAGACCTCTGTAGAAATGAGGAGTTTGTAGACCTGGGCTTCATCATTAGACATGATGGAGGACAGACAATGACATCAAGAGACGCATTAGCAAGACCAGCAACAGGTTTATAACACTGAACAATATGTGGAGGTCCAACATTAAATGACTCTGTATCAGAGCTGTGTCCTTTCCACCTTACTTTACAGCTCTGAATGTTAGAGAATGACAGAGGCACCTTACCTAACTATCAACTTTCCACATGATGAACCTCCAGAATCCTGTAGATCTTCTGATCCAAAACATCTCTAACCAACAACTACTCATGCAGTGCAATTAAGAAAGTATGGACAGCATCATCATAAGAAGCTGATGGAGATGGACTGGGCACATCATCCAAGATAACAAGACAACTTTAACCAGAACTCAATTTCTTCTGCACATCAGAGGAAAAACAAAAGAGAGAAAGACCAAATAACATCATCCATCAAACAGTGGAAGCAGAACTGAAAACACTAAATCACAGCTTATAATATTAAATTATATACAGTGCACAGCATAAATGAGTACACTCCTCTAAAACTTAATAAATTCAGTAATTGCTCTTTACTTAGAAGACATGTTAGGGTTTGTTGGAGATATAATGTTCCCAACAAGTCTGCTTGATCAGTTACCAAAGAAGGATGTCAAAATTATTCAGCAAAATAAGATTTTCTTATCAAAGTGATAAAATGTTGTGTTGCAAAAATGAGTACACACTCCTGAAAGTAACTAAAAAAAAAAAAAATTCCTGACAATTAAAAGTGTTATATAGCCCACTGAATCATACTCAGAATTAATGCTGGCAGCAGTGGAAGCACTTGCGAGAGAACTGCCAGAAGACTTATTTCTCAGCATAAAATCAGAATCAGAATCAGAAAGAGCTTTATTGCCAAGTATGCTTACGCATACAAGGAATTTGTTTTAGTGACATAAGCTTCCAGTACACAGAGACAACAACAACAACACAAAAAAAAAAAAAAAAAAATTGCAAATAAATAATTGTATGAACAGTTGTGCTATAGATGATAATGAAATAGAACAGAGTAAGATGCAGAGATGTACTTGGATGGAGGGGTAACAAATAAATATAAGAATATTGGACATTTTTATTGTATAAGTGGTGAACATTTAACTGTTCATGAGGTAGATTGCCTGCGGGAAGAAACTGTTCTTGTGCCTGACTGTCCTGGTATTTGCGGCTCTGAAGCGCCGGCCAGATGGCAAAAGTTCAAAAAGGGGGTAACTTGGATGAGAGGGATCCAGAGTGATTTTCTGAGCCCTTTATCTCACTCTGGATGTATACAGTTCTTGAAGGGTGGGCAGGGGAGTACCAATAATTCTTTCAGCAGTCCGAACCATTCTCTGTAGTCTTCTGATGTCTGACAATGGACAATGGTACAAGAGGAATACCAAATACCAAATCATTGTTTTAAGTGTGAAAATATAGCAGAAGTAGCACCAACATTCAGAAACAATGGACTTGTAACAAGGCTCCTGAAATAATCAGGTCTTCACTTTACGTTTTCATTTAATGATGAGTAGAAATGATGAGGAGAAATACCATGCAAGTGTCTCAGAGCCAGCAAAAGCTATGAAAAGAGTGACGCTTTATCTCACCGAGTAAGATGCAGCCTGCAGAAGTGACATGCATGCTTGTTGTAACCACTAGAACTACCAAAGCACAATAAACTCATTTAACCTAAGGCACATATCTACAACATAGAGACATTTTTGGGAATCCATACTCTAGCCTTAAGAGATCAAGTCAATCATTTCGGATCCAAAAGCATTCAAAAATGTTCTGGTGTTGCTAGAGGGGGAGTACAGAGAGAAGTGCCTGGTTCCCACAGTGTTGTTCAGTGGTAGTAAAGCTCTTCTATAGGGATGAATGAGTGCTGAAGGTGTGCTTTATCAACGCTGGCATGAATTCACACACTACTGTGTGATGTAATACACAAACTTGAAGCAGAAGATGCTACCCTCTCCTCATTCTCTGAGTTGTTGGACATTATTTCTACATGACAATGATGATATGAATTCTTCTGACATGAAAATCTTTCAGTGGACATGTATTTCACAAAGTCTTAACGCTCTTGAACAGCTGTGGAGGATTCTGTAGAGACGAGTTGAGCAACACTCCCCATTAAAGACCAGAGCATTTAAGAAGGTCATCTTTTAGGATTTAAACAGCACAGATGTGAAAATTTGTCATGAACTTGGACACTCAGTGGCAAGAAGGGTCAGAGCAGTATACTTTAAGTTCTGGAGGACATACTCAGTACTAGAATATTATACATTTTCTGAATTAAATCTCGGGTGTACTCATTTCTGCAATCCCTCATTTAAACAAAGTTGGCTAATTTAATTATTTTATAGAAAATACTGGCATATATCTCTTTGTTTTTATTAAGTATATATTTAATACATTTTGCCATCTTTCCATGAATTATACTAGTGATCATTAAGAAAATACATATTTTATGTTTATTCAGAGCATGTACTCATTTATGCTGTGCAAGGTATGTACAGTGAGATTAAATAATTTCAGAGCTTCCTTCAGAAAAAGGAAAGCCATGTTTATAGATAAAGACTCAAATAGAACACAAATGATCTCAAATGGGACGAGGGTCAAGAGACCAAAGACTTACTGTATGGATATGGATTTTGGATATGGATAATGATATTGCTATTTATCTGAACCAGGCGAAGATTACAAAGAAGAAGAGGAAGACTACTAGACACAGACAGAACATAAGAGACCAAGGAAGGACATCCGTCATGAGTCACAGACATTGATGTGGAGATTTTATTGTTCCCATTGACTCCCGTGAGACTTTACTTTTAACTACAAACTGGGTCTCAAACAAGAACAAGCACAAGAGAGTCTTCTACATCATCCCTGAAGGACTTCAGTCTGCGAACGCTGAGTGCTTTATGGTTTAGTCTAGATTTGACTATCCTTACCCTCCCTGAATAATTACAGGGTTAAAGGTGTAAGACAAAAGACACACCGAGTAACATGTCAAAGAATTACATTTTTCTCTTAACAAATATCAACTTTCTCAAGGCCTTACAGTCTTACACCAAGAGCCCTGATTTCTGAGCAGAGAAAGTATTTTGACAGACAGAGTTCATGATAATACTATATTCTACAGCTGAAATATGACACTGAAATTTAAGACATGGCTCATTAATACTCAAAAACCATTAATCAACAGCTGACTCTCAAACCAATGTCTAAAAAAGTATTTATTGTTTGTTTATGTGATATTTATTCCAAATACAAAAGGAGTGATGAGAAAAGTTGTTTAAAAATCAAACAGCAGGTTAAATGTTTGCCTGCGAACATCAGATCATTTAAGAGGATTTTGTTAACATTAACATTGCATCTAAGAAAAAGAAAATGGACAACACCAAGCCGTCTAAATAAATGATTAGAAAATATTCCACACAGAAATACTGTTTTTAATAAACGGTTTCATTTCAACCAATTTATTTTAAAAGTGCTGTTTGTACTGTTGAGAATGACATTAAAATGAAAAGAAGCACAGTATGATCCTTTTTGTACTTGCATAGTCTCATAAAAACAAACATTTCTTCAAATAGTGAATAAAATGAGACAAACAGCGAGTAAAAGGCGCAGCATTTCTAAACACTGAAGCTGTCAGTCAGTTCAGCACAAACTCACTGTGTGTGAAAACTCCCGTTTTAATCAATTCATCTGTCAAAACTGCACAATCCAGCTTTTATTTACACTGTGTTTCTGCTTTGTTTGTTGTAATGAGAGCATTTGTGATTGTTAGCAACAGACAGACACAGAGCTAACTTAATATAGAATTAAATAGAATAACAATGTGTAGAAAATGTAAGCGAGATCATAGTAACATGGAAATTTCACACATTGTAGATCTGCTTTATATCTTTTGATAGATTTAAGTGCTGCACTTGACAATCACATTTAAACATCTGAATCATTATGAATGAGTTTAATACAAATATTATTAAACTGAAGAGCCAGACAGACTCAACTGAGCTTCTTCCTCCTCTGTTCCAGCTTTACATTAAACACAATGATCATCTGCTTGAATACTAAAGCAACATTAATCATTCAATATCATGTTTCTAACACACATGCTGCATTATTTCATTGTAAAGTCTGAGTCTCTTCACCTGTATGGATCACATTTACACATTTATCACACATTTATTTCTCCTCATAGACACAGTAGTGAAGCTCTTCTGTGGATCTTCAGCTGATGTTTACTGCTCCTCTCAAGACCACTTCACATTATGATATACAGCATTTATCAGCTTTTGGTGACTGAACTCTTTCAGGTATTTCTTGTGATTGATCAGCGACTCTTGGTGATGGATCTCTATCTAATCTGTAAGGTGGAACAGAAGAGAAGATAATCAGAGTTCAGTGGAACAAAGTACAAATGAGTTACTATATTTCAATCACTTTTTTTTTAAGTTACATTAAAATCATGTAATCAGATTAAACCAAACCGCAGGAGATTCCTGTTAATAGTAGACTTGAGGAGACATTGTTCAAAGTGTGTCTTGTTGTTAAAGTTGTTGCTAACTGACGAGAAGTGTTTAGCTGAATCTAAATTGTGTCTAATTCTTCACTTCTGTGTCAAGAAAGCATATAATAAGTGTGATAATGCACATGCAGCCGGATGTTATCACAGAATAAGTCTCTTCAGGAGGACACAAGTCCTGATCACCCTGTCGGGTTTATTCTGTGATAACAAGCGGCTGGAGGTACATTATCTCTTACAGAAAGTAAGTGTAAAGTAATGTGACGTGTTGCTTGTCAAAGTAAAAACACACAAGAGACAGAGACATTGATCATGTGATGCTGGACGACTGTGAGCTGAAGCTGAATCTGCTCTGATTTTACCAGCGTTTTCCTACAATCTGAACAAATCTATTTCAAACTGTAATGATTCACTATTACTGATGTCATTAATAAAGCAGCTGTTGCTGTATAAAGCTGTGACAGTGTGCTTTTCTTCTCTTTCCTCCTTTGTGTTCAACATTTTTATCAACTTTACATTTCATTCTGACACAAACCCTTTGAAATAAAGCTTGATGATCATTTGATAAACTCTTTTCACAAATATTTGAAAGTATATATTTGTTCACATATCAGAGGTAAATGAATCTCTTTAATATCACAAAGTGAAGTTTACTCACCTCAGTTCACAGTTTGAGTCTCGTAGCACATCAATGAGCTTCTGCTTTGAGTCTCCAATCTTATTAACACTCAGATCAAGCTGTTTTAGAAACTGCAGAGCTTTTGTGTTTGTCAAAGACTGAGTTAAAGAAGAAACATCTGTAATGCCACAGTCATAAAGACTAGAAAGAGACAAACAGAGGAAGAGAGATCATCTTACAAACAAATCATTAAGGTGAAGAATCTTTCACAAATATAATTTGGTGTGTGTGTGTGTGTGTGTGGGGGGGGGTAATCGTTCTGCATTGTGAACGTGTGGAAGGGTTGCCACTTCATTTTCGTGTATTTTTTGGTCTGAATTGTGGTGGATTTATTGATTTTGTTTGATAAATTAAGAAGAAAAGTATTGATTTTATCATTTCGTCATTCATTTCAATGTGGGTCTCCAGAGAGTAACTTTTTTTTTCACACTAACACACAACCAGATATCAATCCAATTTAATTTTCTATTTGTAGAGCTACCAAGTGTTGACAACCGTACAAAGTCTCATGACATTTAGATAAAGGGAACTTTTTGTTTTTATTCCAGCAAACATCATTTGGGGTCTCAAAAGACCTTGAACAGCACATAAGAGTTAAACAAAGTGATTTTCATCATTTTGATTCTTGTCTGTGAATGTTACTGACCTCAATCTCTCCAGTTTACAGCGTGAATCCTTCAGTACGTCACATAAGTGATTCACTCCTGTGTTTTTTATTTGATTCCCACTCAGGATCAGTTCTCTCAGGTGTGATGGGTTTGATTTCAGAGCTGAAGTCAGGATGAGACACTGTTTCTCTGTAATACTGCAATCACACAGACTGAAGACAGAAAGAGAAAACACAATGAATCAGACACGTTATGTTCATGTGTGAGTTAAATTAATCATGAGTAAACACCATACAGTGTAATAATTAAAATGTTGCTATCAAACAGCTAAAACAAAAACAAAACTAGGATTTGAGGATACTAGTTAGATTTCAAGTCTGGAGAATTTTTAGTCAGACCAAAAAAAAAAAAAAAAAAGGTTTGTGATTTGTAATGTAATTAAGATACAGGATCAACTATAGAACCACTTTACAATAACATTAAAAATAGATTTTCAAGAAAATTCTGTTTATAAATCAAAATTTACTTCAAGACGTTTTAAAATTGTAGTTTACAGTCAACAAATACAACAGTTTTTGATATTGTTTTTGTTCTTATTGTGTTGCATGTCTGAGTGAGACAGCTTTTTTTTTTTTTAAATGCGAGTTAGGAATTTATTTTAGATGAAAAGCTGATAATTGTTTGCTATTGCTGTGATCTCATGTGACTGACAGGTTTTCCCGCCTTCACATCATCAGACGAGAGAAGAGATGTGTTTGTGAGGGAAAGGAATAGTTATTTTCATTAAAGATCACAAGGGTACATTCATTTTTGGAAATAAATTATGTACCCTGATAAATCAATCTCAGTGTAACTGCTGTAGAGTGTAATGATACTAACTCTAGTTTCTCCAGCTTGAATTGTGTGTTCATCAGTAGATCACTGAGGTTTTTCACTCCAGAGTCTCCGAGTAGTTCATTCCCCCTCAGGATCAGTTCTCTCAGGTGTGATGGGTTTGATTTCAGAGCTGAAGTCAGGATGAGACACTGTTTCTCTGTAATACTGCATCCCCACAGACTGAAGACAGAAAGAGAAAACACAATGAATCAGACACGTTATGTTCATGTGTGAGTAATTCATCATGTGTTAACACCATACAGTGCAATAATAAAATGTTGCCAAAACCTGAAAACAATATAAGTTAATGATTATACAGCCATAAACTAAAACAAAAACAAAACAAGGATTTGAGGATATTAGTTACATTTCAAGTCTGAAGAATCTTTAGTCAGACAAAAAAAAAAAAAAAAAGGTTTGTGATTTGTAATGTAATTAAGATACAGGATCAACTATAGAACCACTTTACAATAACATTAAACATGTAAAAATAGATTTTAAATATAACAAATCAAGAAATTCTGTTCATAAATCAAAATTTACTTCAAGACATTTTAAAATTGTAGTTTACAGTCAACAAATACAACAGTTTCTGATGTTGTTGTTTTTTCTTATTGTGATGCATGTCTGAGTGAAACAGCTTTTTTTTAAATGCAGGTCAGGAATTTATTTTAGATGAAAAGCTGATAATTGTTTGCTATTGCTGTGATCTCATGTGACTGACAGGTTTTCCCGCCTTCACATCATCAGACGAGAGAAGAGATGTTTTTGTGAGAGAAAGGGATAGTTATTTTCATTAAAGATCACAAGGGTACATTCATTTTTGGAAATAAATTATGTACCCTGATAAATCAATCTCAGTGTAACTGCTGTAGAGTATAATGATACTAACTCTAGTTTCTCCAGCTTGAATTGTGTGTTCATCAGTAGATCACTGAGGTTTTTCACTCCAGAGTCTCCTAGTAGTTCATTCCCCCTCAGGTTCAGTTCTCTCAGGTGTGATGGGTTTGATTTCAGAGCTGAAGTCAGGATGAGACACTGTTTCTCTGTAATACTGCATCCACACAGACTGAAGACAGAAAGAGAAAACACAATGAATCAGACACGTTATGTTCATGTGTGAGTAATTCATCATGTGTTAACATCATACAGTGCAATAATAATAATAATAATAAAAAAAATACAAATAAAGAATTGCCAAAACCTTACATTTACATTACATTTAGTCACTTAGCAGACGCTTTTATCAAGTGACTTACAAATGAAGACAATGGAAACAATCAGAATCAACAAAAGAGCAATGATACACAAGTGCTATAACAAGTCTCAGTTAGCTTAACACAGAACATGTAGCAAGGTTTTTTTTTTGTTTATTATTATTATATGAGTATGCAAAACTGTGACATTTCATTCACTGACGCTCTTTAGACTAAACCCGGAAGCACATAGACTTACTTGCCGGCAACCCGCCAAAATAAAAGCTTGCTGATTTTAAGTTTGAAGATGAAAAATTTAAATAGTTACAATTAAAAAATAATAATTAAGTTTCAAATAATAATAATATTAGCACTTTATTTTTAAGTTTACTATAAAATCATTTTATTTGTATTTAATACTCCCTTTTTTAAATAAAATAGTATTATCACACTTTATTATGTATTTTATTTTATTTAAAAAAAAAAAACTAAAAGTTCCATAATTTTATCACTATTATTAATTTATTGTTTATTGTTATATTTGATGGGTCACACCATGTGTCATGTGAGGACCAAACCAAATCTCCAGGTTTTCAGAAGAGATCCAGGCTAAAAAATGTATAACTTACTTCACTAACATAGCAGACTCATCAGAAAATACATTGTCATCATCTGAATTAAAGAGAAAATAATCATTTGATCTGATATTTAAGTGAATAAAAAAGTCTTGACAGCGCTGGAGTTCAACAACTATTGACTTTGTTCTCTCTCACCGGACTGTGTGTGTGTGTGTGTGTGTGTGTGTGTGTAATATATAATGATACTAACTCTAGTTTCTCCAGCTTGAATTGTGTGTTCATCAGTAGATCACTGAGGTTTTTCACTCCAGAGTCTCCGAGTAGTTCATTCCAGCTCAGGTTCAGTTCTCTCAGGTGTGATGGGTTTGATTTCAGAGCTGAAGTCAGGATGAGACACTGTTTCTCTGTAATACTGCAATAACTCAGACTGAAGACAGAAAGAGAAAACACAATGAATCAGACACGTTATATTCATGTGTGAGTAATTCATCATGTGTTAACACCATACAGTGCAATTAATAAAATGTTGCTAAAACCTGAAAACAATATTAGTAAATAAATAATTATACAGGCATAAACTAAAACAAAACTAGGATTTGAGGATATTAGTTACATTTCAAGTCTGGAGAATCTTTAGTCAGACCAAAAAAAAAAAGGTTTGTGATTTGTAATGTAATTAAGATACAGGATCAACTATAGAACCACTTTACAATAACATAAAAAAAAAATCAAAATTGAGTTTAAATGTACCAAATCAAGAAAAGTCTGTTCATAAATCAAAATTTACTTCAAGACATTTTAAGCAGGGTTCGTACAGAAACTGCAAAATGAAATTCCAAGACTTTCAAGGACTTTAAACACTAGTTTTTTTTGGTTTTCAACTCATTTCCTTATTCCAACTGATTTTTTTTCTCATGAATATGTATTAGTAAATATTTTAACTAATCAAGGGCTGTAACTAATAATTGTTTTGGTAATCAAGTAATCTACATATTATTTTGACAGTTGAGTAATCTGATATTTTTTATTAATACAAATAGACCTAAGTGAAAAACAGGCTTCAGTATGACTATTTATATATAAACTAACGATGAGGCAATAATAATTGGTTCAAATAAAGTATCAAAACCAAGTAATTACATGACTTTATAGAACAACCCTGATAAAATAGGCCTACATAATGTAATATGCCTACACAAAATATGAAAATAACCAACTTAAGTTTATTATGTATTATAACAAATACCTGTAGAGGGCAGCAATGGCATGGTGATGCTTTACTTTGCCACGTGATTCAAGGACGTTTAAATCCATGTAATTTTAATATTTGGCCACGTGCAAACTCAGAGCAAGGGTTAGAACTTTTATTTTGATATTGTGATGTACAACAAATCGCACATTTAGAAATATGTCGATGAATTCTCCTGTGTTGGCATAGGTTTATAAATGATTTACGTTATAAATCTAATGAGATAACACACACTGTTTTCTCAGATGAATGTTAAGCAACACAAACTCACAGCATATGCAGAGGAAGAGTTTGAGTCCCGAGCAGCTGAGATTAGGGTTGCTAACTTTAGAAAAGGAAAATAAGGGACAATCGTGGTTTTTCATAGAAAAATAAGGGACAGAATAAGGGACACACACACAGGCCTATTATATATATATATATATATATATCTTTTAGATCTGTAATGTTTTTTAATGAAGTCACTTACGCTCTTCAAGGCTGTATTTAGTTGATCAAAAATACAGGAAAACAGTAATATTGTGAAATATTATTGCAATTTCTAATATTGGTTTCCTATCTTATTTACTTTAAAATATTATTTTTATTCATTTATTTCTGTGACACAGCACTGAATTTTCAGCATCAGTACTCCAGTCTTCAGTGTCACATGATCCTTTAGAAATCATTCTAATATGCTGCGTTATTATCAGTGTTGATAATATTATCAACTGTTGTGATGCTTAATATTTGTTGGAACCTGTGTTCCATAAATAAAATAAAAAGTTAAAACAACAGAATTTATTCAAAATAGATTTTTTTTCCACTTTTTATCCATTTAACACCTTAATCCTTGCTGAATAAAAATATTCTAAAAGTTTCTTTAAATGTACTGACACCAAACTTTTGAAAATTAGATTTCAATATATTTTTATTGTATATTTAACACAAACATTTTATTTTGAATGTTCTGTTCTTTATACTTTTTATTTACCAAAGAATCCTTAAAAAATAAAGCTAAAGTCGAAACGCGGATGTTAAAAACCAGCGCGAGTCCCGCTCGCTGTGAGCGACCAGCCGGCAGAGGATTCCGCTTGGTCTTAAAGCCTCCCTCGAACGGTTATGCTCACAAATCAAACACTTGTCAAAAAAGAATAATTGATTCTCAGTTTAGAGTTTGGTATTCATATGGTCTAGGTGGTCATACATATACCTTAAATACAGGACAAACTGCGTTCCGTATAGATTTCATACGGAACGCTTCTTTGATGCCTTAAATATGGGACGATTGCGTATTATACCGAACGGTTGCCAACCCTATGAGATGGAGACGCTCCACGCTTGTAAATGATAACAGTGCAACACAAAACGCGTCAGACTTTACATGCGTTCCCAAATAAAACCCAAACAAACAGCAGATGCAGTAAAAGACCGAACAATATAATGCAAGCACTATCAAAAGTTTTACCACAAACACAATTTATACTGATATCGCGAGACCGCTTTTCACATCAAGGAGTAATATCGCGAGATCTCGTGTGTTGCTAAAAGCCAGGCGAAACGGCTCTGTATTTATATCAGACGCTCGGCATCATTAATTATGCGTAAAAAGATTGTTTTATCGAGGGGAAAAATAACACTTATTTCATATATACTGCCCTTTAAAAATCAAGTACCTTCTTCTTTAACTTTTCAAGTACCTTCTCAGAAATATGGCTGTTTTCAAGGGTTTTCCAGGACTTACATTTAAAAAAAGTCAAATTCAAGTACTACTTCAAGCACTTTAAGCACCTTGTACGAACCCTGCTTGGAATATGACACATGAATAGCATGAACTACAGATCAGATATGAGTTTTTGGTTTGCTTGTTCTGTCATTTATTTATGTGCTGTCCCATTTATGTGCATTAATTTTGATAGATGAAGCCCTGTCTCAGCGCAGTGAGATCAGCATGGAATTCAGGAATTGCGACCCATTTTTCATTAAGACTGATTTTCTTTTTACAAAATATATATATATACATTTACAGTGAGTTAAATGCTTTTCCTTAAAGGGATAGTTCACCCAAAAATGAAAATAATCATTTACTCACCCTTGGGTTTGTCTAATGTCATATGTCCTCCTTTCTTTTTCGGACCACATAAGGAGATTAAAATAAAATGTCCCAAATGTGCTTGTCCATATAATGTTAGTCTATGGGGATTAACATCAAGCTTTTAAAATAGAAGCAAAAGTATAACAGAGCGGTCTTATGCATCATGTGTTGTATATTCCAAGTGTTCTGTGGGTATACAATAAAGTTTGGTGAGAAACAAACTGAAATTTTACATATTATTTAACAAATATCCTTCTTGATTGTTGGTCTCTGTGCATGACTGTGTGTTCATGTGTTCTCGGAATTGCACACAAGTTGTGAAAAAAAAAAAAAAAATCAAGATTAATAAAAATGTGATAAAAAACAACAATGTATAGAAATCCCCCAAAGAGTATCTGTGTACTTTCTTCACTGAGTTGAATCTTCTTCACTGACTCTGGACCTGAGCTTCGGTTGACAGCTGACAGATGAACGTGATAACTTCCTGTTTCAACGAGCACAGCAGATATATTTACCTCAGAGGACAGTGGTTGAGTTAGACTGAACTGCTGTGCTAACAGAGTCTCATGAACACATTCATGCACAGAGACCAACAGTCAATAATATGTTGAGTTTGTTTCTCACCAGACCCTATCGTATATACCCAGAACACTTTGAATATACGGCACGTGTCACATGGGACCACTCTGTGATAATTTTAACTTAAAGGTGCCATAGAATGCAAAAATCACTTTTATAAGGTGTTTAAACACAGTTGTGTGGCCGCAGTGTGTGAAAACAACCAGCCTATAATGGTAAAAAACCACTCAATCATTGTTTCATAATCCCAAAAAATCATAAACAGTCTCTCCACACGAGCAGTTCTAGACTATGACATCATACTCTGGAAAAGTCCCGCCCATTTGTAACAATCTCTGCCCTATTAGCATATACACATCCCTGAGTGAGAAGCTGCGGTCCATCATTACTGTTCTCTTGCTGTAGCTGCTGGAGATGCAATGTCAACACCAAAGAGACATTAAAAGTGTCGTGTGACAGAGCTCCTGGCTTCCTGGCTCTCTGTAAGGTTAATATTGCTAAAGCTACCATTGTCTCTGCCTGTTTTCACTAGAGCTGCCTTCACCTGCTGCCAGAATGATCGTGAATAGGAATGTGGTCGTTAAAAACTGTGTTTGTTAGCAATGTGATGTCAGTAACACGGTCACCACCAGTTAAACCGTAACACTGGTATGTGCCCGCGAGCATGTGCTCTTGAAGCTCCGCACTCTTCTGAGAAGGGAGGCGGGAGCACCAGCTCATTTTCATTTAAAAGGGACAAACACAAAAATCAGCACGTTTTGGCTCATACCCTAAATGTGGCAATTTCAACAAGCTATAAAAAATTATATGTGGGGTATTTTGAGATAAAACTTAACATACACACAATTAAAAATATTGTTTCAATGCATTCTATGGCATCTTTAATAAGAGTTTATTTGTAATCCAACAGAAGTATGTAACATCTGCTGGAATGACAAACTCTTTCAGTGTTAAAATGTACTCTGTGAGTAATGTACATATTTCACACCTTCGAAAATGTTATTTTATCTCCAAAATGGAGGGAGTAATATATACTTTTCAGGAGTGTTAAATTTGACTCGTATTGGGTTTTGGCTTTTTTGCTGTGCAGCTTTGATGTGCTTCTGTGTTTATACGATCAAAGCAAGCATTAAAGGGCTTCAGTTCATCTGTGAGGGAGGTGTTACTGGTTGGTGGTCAATGTTTTTAAATTAGTCTTCAATCCTCAGTTTGTAGTCAGTAAACATGATCACATTCAGCAGTCACAGCAGAAGTTAGAGACTAAATTTAACTGAAGTCTATTCAAAAGTTGTATGAATCTATTCTAAGAAGGTTGGAAGCTGTATTAAAGACAAACAATGGTAAACACATTAATAAAATACTGGCTATTTCTGATGTGTTCACATTATTTTCTCCAACCCCTGTGCACTTAAAGGGATAGTTCACCCAAAAATGGAAATTACCCCATGATTTGCTCAACCTCAAGCCATCCTAGATGTATATGAATGTCTTCTTTCAGACAAATATAATCAGAGTTATATTAAAAAATGTCCTGGCTCTTCCAAGCTTTATAACGTGGGGTCGGACTCAAATGAGAATTAAAATAGACGACTGTAACATTACTAGTCATGTAACATGTGAAATGATGTAAGATACTCACTTCAGTGTGTTGAGTGTACAGTGTTTATCCTGCAGTAGAGCAGAGATCTGATTCACTCGTGTGTCTCTTAGTTCACGTCCCCTCAGATTCAGCTCTCTCAGGAGTAACGGGTTTTTACCCACAATTCCAGTCACATACTGACAGCCTTCATCTGCAGCAGGACCCAAAAACCTGCAGAAGAGAAGATGAAGCTGGAATCAATTCAATGTGCATTGCATCACAAAATATTTAAAGATCATCAAACATTGTTTGTAACGAAAAGCTCTGGTTCAAGTTTAAACAGTTGAACATTTAAATATACAAATATTTTTAAGAAAGACAAAAGTCAAAAGTGAATTCTTTAAAAGAAACTCAGGGGCAACAGCTCACTAGATCATGATTCTCAAAAATCTAAAGATCTTTCTGGCTATTAAGCAGGAGATGAGGAAAGTTAGCAAAGAGATAACTAGCTTGTGACAGCTAAGCATTCATAGTGATATATTTAGTTGATCTTTTCATGCCGGCTCTTCCTATTATTATGTAGCAGAATTCACCAAACACTGGACTAACACAAATGACAATAAAGAGTCAAAGCTGAATGTTTTTGTCCTCTGTGTGCAACACCGTGCTACACAGGCATTAGTAATCAAACATATAGAGCATCATAACAGACCAAACTAATAGAGCACGAATCACCTGCTCCAGTGGTTCCCAAACTGAGGGATAGTGTACAGTCAGCAGAATATTTTCCAAAATAAACCTCTGCAGGGTGATAAACACTACACTGTATAATTTACCCACTTATCATGCGGCCATTTTCCAGATAAGTAAATAATTGAACACAAAATATTACACATAATATGACCTCAACATTAGCGATCCGTTATCAGTTGTAGCAGTTGTGTTTGTATCAATAACAGACCAATAGATGGAGCGACTGATGAATCAGAGTTGTATTGCAGGGAGTCATGTAGAAATATAAATGAACGACGCATGCTTCTGCTCTAAGTGTCTACACCAGACACGAGCGGCTCGATTTGACAAAAGCAAATAGAACTCAGTGATGTTTTCTGCTGTGGATGCGGCGCGATGCAACAACAAATCCATGACAACAAACTGATGCCCCGTTCTATTTCTGACGAACCCCAGCGCTCTGACACAAAGAACAATTTCAAAAATATTAAGTAGCACAAATGTTTACAACATTGATAATAATCAGAAATGATTCCTGAGCAGCAAATCAGCATATTAGTATGATATCTGAACATCATGTGACACTGAAGACTGGAGAAATTATGCTGAAAAATCAGCTTTGATTACAGGAACACAGTAGCCTATATGTTAAAACATTCAAATAGATCATTTAAATTGACAATATTTCACAATATTATAGTGTTTAATGTATTTTTAATAAATAAATGTAGCCTTGGTGAGCATAAGAGACTTTCTGGAAAAAAAAAAAAGGAAGAAGGGGATGGGGGGCCTTGAAAATATTTTTTTTCTACAAAAGGGGGGCCCCGCAGAAAAAGTTTGGGAACCCCTGGCCAACTCAAACACAATATTTAATTTAATTTAATTCATACAGGCCTACTGTACCTCATGTTGCATATTTGCACTTTTTGAGAAAAACAATGGCACAATAAAAAGAAGACTTTTCAGGTCTGTCAATTCCTCACTTTTTCTAGTTATGTAAGGTTAAAATATTTTGCCTGTAATTTTTTTTTCTCATATCACAATATAATATCGATATCTCCTGGACAGTGTAAAATATTGTGATATGAATTTTAGCTGATATCGCCCACCCCTACTTTGGATAGTTTTATTTAACTGATGTCTGTGTTGAGAGGAACTGCAGGTTCAGACGTGTGTGTGTGTGTGTGTGTGTGTGTGTGTGTGTGTGTGTTATCACTGATCCTCTCCTGACACACATCACATGTTTGTGGTCTGTGATAGATCTGCTGTAGTAGATCTACAGTGTTGTGAATCTGAGCTTGATGGAAATTAATGTACAGTGCATTCAGTAACATTTAAACAATCAGGATAATATATCACACTGAATATGTTTTCATGAGAAATGTCCACAATAACACAATCATAAATGTTAATTGAGGCACCAAACTACAGAACACCAGCACATCTAGTGACCCAAAATGTCTGTTTAACCTGTAACTTTTAACACAACTAAACTGTGCTGACATTTATCATCAAAACAACAGCAGCTGCAGCATCTCATCTTTCCTGTTCAATCATTTTCAACAACAAATTGTGTACCTTACTGAATTTGTGAAATAATATAATATACTATAATATAATGTAATTAAACTTTTATATAATACAAATAATTCACATGTGTATCATTTATTTGGCATTATTTCATCAGGTCTCACCTCAGAGTCTTGAGTTGACAGTTTGGATCCTGTAGTAAATCACTGAGCTGCTTCACTCCTGATGGTCCAGGATCATTTCCTGTGAGATCCAGCTCTATCAGGTGTGAAGGGTTTGATCTCAGAGCTGAAGACAGAGCTTTATAACCTTCTTCACTGATACTGCAGTCTGAAAGTCTATTAAAAAAGATGTTATTCTTCATTATAACACAGATTGTCACACAAGTACAAGTTCTAGAATGAAGAAAATAAAAAGATGCTCTACAGGAATTTTGGCCTGAATGCACTCTTTTCACAGTAAAGTTGGGTAAAGTTATATATTGGTGAACGTAAACTACAACAAATGCAATTTTTGCATTTTCTACATTATATCCTACAGTTGCAATCAAAATTAATCAACCCCTCAGAGACTGCAGTACTTTACAAATACAAGCTTTTCTGAAGATCCAGGATAAAATCAAAATTGCATCAACAGTCCACTGGCATATTAAAAGTCAAAGTCAACATATAATGTTATATTTTTGAGTTATAAGAATATAATAACAGAGCTATGTCATAATTATCCAACCCCTATTCAACATTTCTTTTTTTAAGTCGCTTATTTGCATGGTGGGGAATAACACAAATTGTCTCAAAACACAATTAAACCTTTAGAAACTCTATTAAAAACAGAATTAGCTTGAGCTGTTACACATACACACAGTTAGCCCATGCATGTACTGAAGTTAAGTAGCAAAAATGGCAAAGTCAACAGAGAGCTCAAAAAAGCTATAGAGAAGTTATAGAGAATAAATAAATTGTATTACTTTAGAAAGTCTAAGGTTATATGAAGATTTCCAAGATATTAAAAGCTCTCAGCCTTATTTCTTTGCTTAAAGTGTTTTGTACCAGAAAACATTTGAGGGTGTTGAAGAAAAAGCACAATATCTTAAAATGTTTAGGCAAGGCAAGTTTATTTATATAGCACATTTCGTACACAATGGTAATTCAAAGTGCTTTACATAAAAGAAAGTAAAATAATCATGAGGAAAAATAATAATAAAAAAAACAAAAAAAACAAGCAATTTTAAAACTTTGAAAATGATTTAAAATCAAAACCTGCAATGTACAGCCAAAGACTTGCAAGATGACCCGGTGAACCATTTTAATGTAGTGTGTAAGAAGAACACTAGACAATTTTCTACTATTAACTCTTAAATCCCTCTGTGCATTATTTTCTAGAGACACACTGCATTGGTTTTGGAAAGAGTTTTGTTGAGAAGATTACAACACTAATTGAAACAAAAATAAAAACAAAATAATTATTTTTGGCCATAAGGCACATTGTGTGTTAGATGTCGACTTTGACTGTGGTCCATGCTTTTGTAACAACTCGTTTAGACTATCGTAATTCACTTTGTTACGGTCTTCCCTCTCTCATCTATAGATGCTAGACTACTCTCTGGCACCTGCAAGTATGAGCCAGTAACTCTTATTTTATCTGCACTGCACACCTATCAAATATAGAATTGATTTGAAAATTCTGTTTTTTGTTTATAAAGCCCTCAATAATTTGGCCCCTCAGTACCTGACTGACCTGCTCCGTTCACCTCTTCTAGAACATTGAGATCCAGTAATCTCCGTCTACTCATTGTGCCTAAATCTAGACTTTAAAAAAAAGTGACGTGACATACAGCCAAGTATGGTGACCCATACTCAGAACTGGTGCTCTGCATTTAACCCATCCAAAGTACACACACACAGCAGTGAACACACACACACCGTGAACACACACCCGGAGCAGTGGGTATCATTTATGCTGCGGCGCCCAGGGAGCAGTTGGTGTTGGGGTTCGGTGCCTTGCTCAAGGGCACCTCAGTCGTGGTATTGCCAGCCCGAGACTCGAACCCACAACCTTAGGATTAGGAGTTAAACTCTCTAACCACTAGGCCATGACTTCCCCTTAAATCGAGGTGATCGAGCTTTTGCAACTGCAGGTCCAAAACTCTGGAACAGTCTACCTCTTCATATTAGATTAGCCCTCTCTATTTCTGCTTTGAAGTCTGCTCTAAAGACATATCTATTCTCTCTAGCTTTCAATACCCCTTGATCTTTGGTTTAATTCATTCATTCATTTAATGCCTTTTATTTATAGAGCACTTTACAACTGCAGCTGCAGACCAAAATGCTGTAAAATCAACATACAGGAACATATAACACATAAAACACAAACAATCCAAATAAAACACAGATACTAGCCCAACTCATTGAAAGCTAATAACAAAAAAATACATTTTTAACCCCTGCTTTAAAAACATTTATGGATGTAATCTCTCTAATCTCAGATGATAGGCTATTCCAAAACCTTGGACCTGCAACAGCAAAGGCCTGATCCCCTTTCAGCTTTAAATGAGTTTGTGGGACAGTAAGAAACAACTTATTTGTTGATCTTAAAGACCTTGATGACTGTCTGAAAGTAATCAGCTCAGACACATAAGCTGGAGCCATTCCATGCACTGCCTTGAACACATACAGCTGAACCTTATATTTTATCCTGAAACCCACTGGTAGTCATCTGAGAGAGGCCAAGATTGGAGAGATGTGTTGACTTTTCTTAGCACTCACAAGCAGCCTAGCTGCTACATTCTGAACTATTTCTAAGCGTGAAATAATGGTCTGACAGAACCCCACATACAAAACATTACAATAGTCCAGACGAGATAACAATGGCATTAATAACCTTTTCTAAATCTTTCATTGACAAAATAGGTTTTAATCGAGCAAGAAACCTAATCTGAAAATAACAAACATAATTGTTGTGTTTTAAATTTGATGTTTTCTTCATCTTATTTCTGAATTTTTATTCTATTCTGTACAGCACTTTGGTCAACTTCAGTTGTTTTTAAATAAATATTGTATTGTATTAATATGCAAAACTGTTAGCAATTATAGCAGTGGTTGTTCACTTCAGCATCTTGAATGTTCCCCATCTATAAAAACAATGTTCTGCAGAGAGGGTCAAAACCCGGATACAAAATAGCCTATTATATCTACATTGTGATGTTTTTGATGTACAAATCTTGCAAACATTATTGGTGCATCACAGATAACATTATAAAATAATAATAAAAAAATGCAGTTCATGTCCCCCTTTTAAGGTTTCAATTATCTAAAACTGAACAGGTGTGAAAGTCTTTCATCTTAATGATCCACAGCAAGAAAATTAAAGTTTTAAAATGGCCTAACATAAGCCCACTCTTAAACCACACTGAAATGCTGTGATAGGACATTGAATATAGAGTTCATGCTGGAATTAAAGCCTACAAATTTCACTGAGCTGAAACAGTTCTGTCCTCAATTCTGTAGCAAATCATCTAGGTCCATGTTAACAGATGGATCTGAATTCTAACCAAACAGTAGTGATTGTCACAAAACTTACCTCAGTATCTCTAGTTTGCAATTTCTATTCTTCAGTCCACTGCAGAGCAGCTTCAATCCTGAATCCTGCAGATTATTATTGTTTATGTTCAGCTCTTTCAGACTGGTATCTGATCCAAGAACTGTAGCCAGAGCTGGACAGCTTTTGTCTGTTAAGCCACAATCATTTAGCCTACAAGAGATATAAATGAAATGAGTTAGATACATGTGTCACGATCGTCAGCTGGAGTGCCCATGAACTCCAGTAGAGGGCACTCCACTCAGGACTAGGGCTGGGCGATACGTAAAAAAAATATATATACCTCAATAGTCAAAATTTTTATGATATTCGATGTATATCTCGATATGTTTGCATTTGCATTTAAATAATGAAAAAAATTTTTTTTTCTTGTGCCCATTAAAAAAAAAAACAACAAAAATAATTAAGATTGAACAGCTAATTTAAGCAGTTAAAAAAAAAATCTAGACCAAGTGATCACTTACTGCTTTTTATTAAATAAACACATATATGTAACTCAAGTAGTGCAAAACACGTACAGAAAGTACATTGTCAACTTTTTAGTGCATGCAATTCACAATTTAAACTATGCAACTGGAAGAAATGACTAAACTGAGATATGTATTTTGTTTTGTATTATGTAAGTTTTTTAGCTAAGAACACAAGTCTGTCAACTGTCTGCGGTTTTAAGAGAAGCTCTGTGGCATGAAACTATGTTCCCACTGACACTAAAAACCCTCTTAGATGGGGAGCTAGTTGCTGAAGCACACACACACATGAAATATATATATCTATGAATACCAAAGACTTTTGCACTCTCTCAGTCTATATTATGAAAACTGGTAAATAGAACTGTGAAATTCCCAAATATTCCAAATGGCCATAGTCCATGTTTCTCTATTCAAACATCAGCGGTCGAGTAATTTATTTTGCGATCACAATCGCAAACAATACAGTCGAGATCTCATGACAGAACACAGGCCAGCTGAACGACACTTTCATTAGATCACTAAACTCCAGCTTGTTAGTGTTTTCAGATCATCGGCGGCGGCGTTTCCACAATAAGTAGTAACCACGTCCGCATGGTTGCCAGGTTGCTTAAAATAAGCAAACACCGGGCAGAAAATGTAACAGCGAAGCTCTGATTTGGGGATTTAAACTCTTGTTATCTGGCAACCGCTCTCATGAAAGCTCTCGTAGTAGAGACGCGTAGAGCAGTCTTCAGTTACATGTTCCTTTTTTGGATGTTCGGCGCATTCTTTTGGGAAAGTATGCTTGAATTTTAGAATATTCGATATTCCCGATATTTTCAAATTTTACATCATCGTCAAAATTATTCCGATATTATCGCTAATATTCGATACATCGCCCAGCCCTACTCAGGACTCTTACATTTGGTGTCTGAACTCAATTTCCCACAATCCTGTGGCTAAGGCTAATCACCACCAGGTGTTCCCCATTACCACTCCCCTATATATAATGTGTTTGGACTCTTAGTGATTGTGAAGTCTTGTTTAGCCCAGTCTTACATTTCTGAGCGTTTTCCTTTTAAAAGTGCTGCTCTATTATCTTGATGAGTGTCTTGAGGTGGAGAATCTGGAGGTTAATCATTTATGCATTGAGGTTATGCAAGAGTATGTCTCCTTTATAGCAGAAGTTTAAGAAGTTGAACTTCATATTGTAGTACAAATAATTATGGAACAATGTGTTTTATAATAACATGATGTGCTTCTTCTGTAGCTAACTAAACAGCTAGTTTTGCTGAAAGAAGACTTTTTTACATAAAAACCATGTTAATCTAATAAAATAGCATTGCACTTTAATCCTAAAGAACTGCGTAAGTAAATGTGTTCTGATTTAACCCTAAAAGAGATATATACTTATAATTGATATATGATTAAAGGGATAGTTCACCCAAAAATGAAAATTTGATGTTTATCCGCTTCCCCCCAGTGCATCCAAGATGTAGGTGACTTGTTTCTTCAGTAGAACACAAAGAGTTTTAACTCAAACTGTTGCACTGAATGGGAAACACGGCTTTGAGAGTCAAAAAAACATACACCAAAAATTAAAAAAAACGTATTAAACCCTGCAGATCATGACAATACATTGTGTAAATAGGGCTGTGACGGTTGCCGTGACAACCGTGTCAACGACCACCGTCACACACTCTATAGCAAGCATAATACAAAGTTTTGTATACAAGTGAAATAACAGTAATAGTTGCAAATTCTATAGTAAGTCTACGGTAATTCACAAATTACCTCAAACACCATACACAGTGTTTCCTTAAGATTGGCAGGTTTAAGCACAGGAAAATACAGTTTATGCATTCAGCAAATTAATTAAGTGTTGGGCGATGGACCTTGTTGGGAAACCAAATACTACATCGCCGATCTGGAGCCATCTCCATTCATGTCACCCATCCGCGTTTGCACAAGTTCCCGTGATCGCAAACGCCTGGCTGGTCAGGTTTGGAGAGGCTTTCTCCAAACTGGCCAAATACAAACGAGACAGCGATAAATTAAAGATGTCAACAAGAAGTATGGCAACGATTCCTATTTCAAAGAGAGCATGCAGATGAGGATTTAATGAGCTTGCTTGGTAGCAAAAAAATAAACCAGACACAACACCGCCGTGTTGCAACAGGTTTAGTCTGTCTAGTGTCTACACAGGACATTTGAACTCTGTGTCAGTACCTCATAGACCGGACGGGGATTTATCATGTCGTGTCATGCTGCATCCAGTGTAGCATCACAGATTATAATGAGTATTTTGTCGCGCTGCGTCGCTCGCGTCCGTTAGACAGGGTGTATTTAACTTTCTTATTTAAGCTACTTTCTTGTTTAACTGTATAATTTCTTTGATATTTATTTTAGTGTTTTGCAGGCGGCGTTCACTGACGGAAGTGCTCAAACATGAACTGACGAGTTAAATAGGGGGTGTTAGATGAGTGAGACAGTGCTGGGCTGATTTCAGAGACGTGTATAAATATATATACATATATACTGTATATAATATATATAAATATATTACATGCATGCACAGTTTAAGTCAGCTTTAATCACCTTTTTGGTAATTCCATGACTTAACTGACCACGACACTGCATGCACATAGTTTATTTTGCGGTTTGATATGAAAGGATACGCACAAAGCAAGCATGCAGCAGCGCCTTTGAGCACAGGACCATTTCCGCGCTTACTTAACTTGCACCTGGCGCTAAAGTGAAGTGGAGCGTGTGTCTGAAACGTCTTCTGTTCTCAGTCATCTCAGTCATTGTCATGAGAAAAAGTGACAGAAGCAGCAGTTGTGAGTGGGGTGGCCAACCCTAGCCTCGCCCCTATGTTAAATATTATTAATGCATTAAACTGAAAAAAAAAAAAAAAAAAAAAAAAAAATCGCCTTCATTACAAGCACATTTTGACTAATATATTTATACATTAGTTTATTTTTATTTATATATATATATATATATATATAAAAAAATTTAATATCAATACCACGCCACCGGCGGTTATTGGTCCATGAAAAATCAGCCACCGTCACAGCCCTATGTGTAAAAACACGAAATGATCAGTCTGTGCAAGAAACTGAACAGTATTTATATAGTTTTTTACCTCTGATTCACCGCAATGTCCGAACTGTCCTGAGCGTCCGAACTGTCCACAGACCGATCGTTTCGTGTATTTACACATCAGTGTATCATCACAAGCTACAGGGTTTAATTTGGTTTTGTTTGCGTATGGTTTTTTGACTCTCAAAGCCATGATTCCCATTCACTTCAATTATATGACTGACAGACTGCAACAGTTTGAGTTAAAAATCTTTGTTTGTGTTCTACTGAAGAATCAGAGTCCCCTACATCTTGGATGCCTTGCAGGTAAGCAGATAAACATCAAATTTTCATTTCTGGGTGAACTATCCCTTTAATAATCACTATAGATCAGGGGTGTCCAAGCCTGCTATGTATCAGTGTAGATTAATACAATTTTAAGATGAGAACAAAACATGACAAAATATATTAAATAACTTACAGAGCTCTTTTGGAGGTTTTGATGACTGCTGATAATCTAATGAGACACTCGTCTGATTTCTTGAATTTCTGAAGATCAAACTCCTCCAGCTCCTCCTCTGATGTCAACAACACAAAGACCAAAGCAGACCACTGGGCAGGTGAAAGATCAGCAGATGAGAGACTTCCTTTGCTAAGGTGGGTCTGAATGTCTTTCACCAGAGTTTGGTCGTTCAGTTCATTCAGACAGTAGAACAGATTGATGGATCTCTCTGGAGACAGATTAGATTCTAATTTCTGCTTGATGTACTGAACTATTTCCTTTTTGCTCTGCTCATTGTCTTCTTCTTGTGTCAACAGACCCTGTAAGAGTCTCTGATTGGACTGGAGTGACAAACCAAGGAGGAATCGTAGAAAAAGATCCAGGTGTCCATTATCACTCTCTAGTGCCTTGTCCACTGCAGTCTTGAGCAAATCAATCATGGTTTCACTTTTGTTTTTTTGTTCTGTAGAGTCTTGATCAAACACATATTTCTTGTTGATGTCTAGAAACAGATGTGCATAAAGGGCTGCAATAAACTCTTGAATGCTCAAGTGAACGAAGCAGTACATGGTACCAAGAACGATCCCTGTTTCCTCCTTAAAGATCTGGGTACACATGCCTGAGTACACTGATGCCTTATAGACGTCAATACCACAGGCTTTCAGATCTGTGTCATAGAAGATCACATTGTTTCTTTCCAGCTGATCAAATGCCAGTTTCCCCAGTGAAAAGATGGCATCTTTATCCCAGGAAACATCTGGTGTGTATTCTCCATCATACTTTCGTCTGCTCTGCTGGATCTGAAATCTGAGGAAGTGTGTGTACATTTGTGTCAGAGTCTTAGGAGTGTCTTCAGTATTTGACTCCTGCAGTGTTTTGGAGACATCATCAGCCTGATTGTTTTTCACATTATTTCTTTTCTCCTCTAAAATGTTCTGGAGAACAGTGGCTGAAATCCAGCAGAAGACTGGGATGTGGCACATGATAAAGAGACTCTTTGATTGTTTAACATGATCAATGATTTCTTTGGCCTGATTCTCATCCGTGAATCTTTTTCTGAAGTACTCCTCCTTTTGTGCATCATTGAATCCTCGTATCTCTGTCAGCCGGTCGATACAGTCAGGAGGAATCTTACTGGCAGCTGCTGGTCTGCTGGTGATCCAGATGAGAGCAGAAGGAAGCAGGTTTCCCTTGATGAGGTTCGTCAGGAGAACATCCAGAGAGGCTGGTGATGAAACATCAGACCACGTCTCATTATCCTTAAAGTTTACAGGAAGTCGACATTCATCCAATCCATCAAGAATGAACAAGACTTTGAATTGATTTCTTCTTGTAAGGTTCAGTCCTTTTGTCTCTGGGAAAAACTGAGTTATAAGGTCCATCAAACTTAGTTTTTCTTGCTCCTTTAAGTTCATCTCTCTGAATGGAAGGGGAAATATGAAGCTGATATCTTGATTTTCTTTTCCTTCGGCCCAATCCAGAACAAACTTCTGCACAGAGACTGATTTTCCGATGCCAGCAACTCCTTTTGTCAGTACAGTTCTGATCTGCTTGTCTTGTTCAGGTGCTTCAAACACATTTTTGCACTCAACCTGTATCTCCTGTGATTCATGACGTCTGGAAGCAACTTCAATCTGTCTCACCTCATGTTCAGTATTGACCTGTTCACTACAACCCTGAGTGATATAGAGATCTGTGTAGATGTTCTTCAGAAGTGTAGAGTCACCTTGCTTTGCAATTCCTTCAAACACACATTGATACTTCTTCTTTAGGCTACACTTTAGCTGATGAATGAAGATCAGCTCATCTAAACAGAACCAAAAATACAGATATTGTTTAATCTTATTTTCTCTCCTGCATTCATAAGTGACAGTGTTGTGTTTACAGATGATCATGAGTCTCTTACCTTCTAGAGTATCAGCAGCTTCATCTTGCTTCATCTCTCTCAGGAAGTAGAGCGTGAGATCAAGAGCTGCTTCTTTCATACTGCATCTGTTCTCATTAAAGTCCTTCACAAAGTACTGCATGTCCTCTTTTTGTAATATTTTCTTAAACTTTTCCAGTTCTTTCTTTAGAAATGTGATTATTTTGCTCTCAAGATCCTACAAAGAAAGACAAGAATGAATGAGAGAAAAAATCCTATATTTGGTCAAAATTATTTATTCAGTAATTAAAACTATTCATCAAAAATCAAGCTGAGACAAACATTAATTTCTTGTAAATTTTAATAAGAATAGGCTTTCATTCTTATTTTATAGGTTCTTAAAAATAAAAAATTTAAATAAAGTTCTGTCACACTCTTATTCAATATTATTATTAAATGTTCCTGAAAATGTGTTTTATTACCTGGAAGATCTGCAGGAGACTGTCTGTAAAATTCTTGTGGTTCCTGTGAGACTGTAAATCTGGATCTAATGTTTCATACTGAAGCCTGACAGTAAATAAAATAAATCAAAATACTGCATTTTAGGAAAATAATATGACCAAAATATCTTGTAAATATTTGAGCAAAGAAAAAAACAATAATGTAATACATTTATGGACTATAATAGACTTATTCACTGATACACTTTCTGACACAGTCTATGTTTAAACTAAAATAAATACCATTTGGTTCGTGATGTTGTTCTTCACTGAAGTTTGGTCCGTCATCCTTTGACCGGTCACTCTTCACAGACACAGAGCTGGACACATGTGATCCTGATCTTACACTAATGACACAAAGAACAAAACACTTTACTACAGGAGCTCCTTCAGTCTCATTTAAAGAGCTTCACTGTTGAGGATGGTAATGAAGCACAGTATAGACATGCATTTGTCCATCTATGACTATGGATAGATGGAAAGACATATTCATGTTTGTCTGCATGATCTATTTTCCACGGTTAATTTATACCTCCTTGTGGCTGCTTGTGTGATTGTGTTACTGGGAAGAAGCTCCAGACTGAGTTCAATAAAGAGGAAATCAGTGATTTATTGTTTTATTTCATTCATTTCTATCACAAGCATCTTAGTGGAGAAATAAGCCAACACAACATTATAATGTCAAAGATAATAAATACCTTTTGATTGATGTTTTTCCTCACTGAAGTCTGGTACGCCACCCTTTGACCAGTCACTCTTCACAGACACATGTGATCCTGATCTTACACTAATGACACAAAGAGAGAAGAGAAACTTTCCTACAGGAGCTTCATCTGTGTTTTATTGACACACATTCTCTCTAGTCCTTCACAGAAACAATGCAGAGTTGAAAGATAGCAGTCATTCTTGTTTACAGGCTTACATTTGTTTAACAATTTCTGTATACAGTTATTTAGGTGTGGTTATTGTATTTTATGTACAGTGTATTTAGGTGTGTGTAGCTGATGTTGTACACAGGAAGCTGGGAAAAAATGCACTGCAGCTTCATAAAGCGTGCTGTACACAAGATAACCTTTGGGTCGTACGGCTCAGGAACAGAGTTATTAATAAATCATAAACACTGATTCCAAACAAAGCAGGTTGCTTTCACATCCAAACACACAGCGTCTCCACAACATGACGACAACACTACAACTCACTGAAGCCTCGTCTTCTCTTTGTGTAAACCTCTGAACAGCATTACGCTAATATTTCACATTGTGATGCAGACATTTGTGAAATTAATATCTGGACTTCAGTCAGGCCTTTTAGGCATCTCTGGATCAGTGTTCTCTGTTAGATAGAATAAATCACTTTACATGAGACTGTGACCTTTGTAACTTTGAAGATACATTATACACTAAAGGAAAATGAAAACATTCAAAAGTATCATATAAACCTTCAAATTAAGTGTGCAATAATTTTTTAATGTCTGACAATCAATGTATGACCTAAAAAAACGAAATCAGTGATGTGGAATAATTTAATTAAGTGCAGACCCAGTGCTGAAGAGCGACTGTAAACTGACTGTAAATGATGATTTTGATTTTCAGTTCTCAGATATTTATCATCAATTGGCTACTCATTTATTATTATTATTATTATTATTATTATTATTATTATTATTATTATTATTATTATATATATATATATATATATATATAAAGCTCTGAAGTTGTGCAAATCATTTGTAAATATAAAACAAAGTTTGTTAAGGTTTTGTTTTTTCCAGCAAAGCTCTGAAACTGCAGCAGTGTTTAAAATGATTCTCTGAAAACAGACTCAGTCTTACCTCTGTTTCTGTGAGAGACTCTTCTTTCCTCTCTTCTCTGACATACTGCAGCTAAACTGTCATTGATCAGCACTGGCTTGAGACAACAATCTGCTGTTCAGTGTGACCTGGAGATGATGATGTTAATGAGATGAAGAAATATGTTGAGTGGGCAGCAACAGCAACAAAAACACTATATAAAATAAAGTGAGTTACAACAAATGCACTGGTCTTATTCGGTTGTTAGTGTTCAACTCGCTTCACTTGAGAATACTAACTCAGCAGCCGTTATTAGCACTGTTTATTCATATTAAACATTTAAGATAACCCTTTTCAACTCCGGTGTACACTACAGTCTCCGTGCTCACAGGCGTCCCAAACACAAATACTTTTATATTTATTTATTTATATTTTCATTGTCTGGTTATCTGTGATTTCGGTATGTTGTTAAAGGTTATGATTATATTTTTGGTAGTATTATAATCACATTGTGAGTGTTTATTTAGCACCTTTTGTTGCTTTCTCGTGGGTATCTGATGGGACACGAAGCGGTGACGTCAGACTCCACAAGCGGACTGAAAATGTCTGGTTAAAAATACTTTCGATTTCTCATCACAAAAACAACAGCATAACACAGAAGCGGAAATACGAAAAACACTTTCAGAAACAGATTTGTGTTCAATAACCCCTCTTTGAAAACATACTCGCTGTCTTGTCCACTATAAAAGAGAGTTTATAAGTATTTAAAACGCTAATTTTCTGTGCTTTAGGGCTGTCGCTTGTCAGCAATTAATTCTCATATCTCTCGGACGGATCAGATTGGATTAAATATATAAAAACAATGTCCGCGAGTGTTAAAATTAGTAGTGTCTGTGCTAAAGTTATAGCCTACCTGTACAAATGTTTTCTAGGACATAAAACGGATCAAATCCAGCGAGCTACTCTTTCTCTCTTTCTATCTGCGCAGTGTCCTCGCTGCAGGGCTGGGAAATGTGGGAATGTTGGAATGTTTGAAATCCGGAGGCGCTGGGAATCGAGAGTCGAATCCAAAGGAATCGATTCCATCAAGGGGAATAATCGACTCCTGATTCAGAGCCTCTCAAACGGAAGGCTGCACACATTAAAATTCACGAAAGAAAACGAGTCGGTACTGATCATCTGAATTTTAGGATGCAGCTTTCTGTTTGAGAAGCACCATTCACCTCCCTCAGGCTCGATAAAAACCGTTATTATACCCAGCAAACACAACAACGTTGTAGAAAAGGTTTTTCTTTTCTTTTTTTTTCCCACGTTGTGAAAATGTCGTGATAACGTTTTTTTTTTTTTTCAACAATTATTCAACAGTTAAGATAAAGCTGGCAAAGTCTTGTTTTGCAGTGGTTTTGACTTGAATTTGAAAATCAAATGTTTAATAAATTAATTTATAACACGCACACACACAGAGATTAATTACACAACTTCAATGGATGTGGTTTTTTTTTTTTTTGCCGTTATAAATTCGTTTTTTCACAACGTTGTATAAACGTTTTTTATCACGTTCGTATATCTCCTTCCAACGTTTTAAAAAACGTGTTTACCACGTCCAAACTGGTAATTTACATGCTCCAATCAAAATGCTTTCTTTACAGTGTTAAATATGAATATTTATCTTATTACCAGCCCTTTTTACATTTCACCTTACTTGTAGCGTTGCTGACCTCTGGTTGTTTTCCATTTTATAAACCTATGTTAACATATGAAGGCTTAATCATTTATAATACACACAAATTTAGTCACTCATTGAAGGATATCAGATGTTAATATATCCAAAGTTCATCAGAGGTGTAAAAACTTGATGGCGTGTCTGATTAAAACACGGGACAGATACCAGTCCTTTGCTCTCTTTTATTTTTAAGTTCAAGATGATTATTCATAGACAATTCCCATGGCATGGAGATGGACAGATGTTATTAGATGGACAGGATGAACTGGATGGACAACGTGTACAAGATGTACAAGATGCTCTTAAGTCATTAAAAGTCAAGGACATAACGCATCCTAAGGAAAGGACTCAAGGA
>JANHFF010001162.1:0-249757 GCA_024542945.1 allo-octoploid hybrid of Carassius auratus x Cyprinus carpio
ACTAGTTTTATGATCCTGAGACATGGTTTAACTTCTAAGCACAAACACTCAGTTTAGCGCTTCTGTGACAGTAACTCTCTGTATTGCAACTAAGCAATCGAAAAGAATGAAAGCCCACAAGTGCTGAAAACCTTCTTTCTCTGTGTAGAGTATGATGGTTTGTACAAAGTTAAGACTAAAGCTTGCCCACATTAAAGGTGTTTCTAACATCTTAAAAGAATTGATTTTTCAGTACAGAAAAACAGATTTCAGTGAGTTTACTAGTTTTATGGTCATGAACTTATGTTTGAGCTTCTAAGCATAAAACCTCAGTTTAGCGCTTCTGTGAACAGTAACTCGCTGTCATGGCAACTAAGCAATTGAAAAGAAAGGAAAGCCCACAAGTGCTGAAAACTTCTTTCTCTGTTAGAGTATGACTGTTTGTTCAAAGTTAAGACTAAAGCTTGCCCACATTAAAGGTGTTTCTAACATCTTAAAATAATTGTTTTTGCAATGCAGAAAAACAGATTTCAGTAAGTAACTAGTTTTATGATCATGGAACTTATGTTTGAGCTTCTATGCATAAAACGCTCAGTTTAGCGCTTCTGTGAACAGTAACTCTCTGTTATTGCAACTAAGCATTGAAAAGAATGAAAGCCCACAAGTGCTGAAAACCTTCATTTCTCTGTTAGAGTATGATGGATTGTATCAAAGTTAAGACTAAAGCTTGCCCACATGAAAGGTGTTTCTAACATCTTAAATGAACTGATTCTTGCAATACAGAAAACATATTTCAGTGAGTTACTAGTTTTATGATCCTGAAGACATGGTTTAACTTCTAAGCACAAAACACTCAGTTTAGCGCTTCTGTGAAAAGTAACACTCTTTTAGTGCAACTAAGCAATTGAAAAAAATGAAAGCCCACAAGTGCTGAAAACCTTCTTTCTCTGTTAGAGTATGATGGTTTGTACAAAGTTAAGACTAAGGCTTGCCCACATTAAAGGTGTTTCTAACATCTTAAAAGAATTGATTTTGCAATACAGAAAAACAGATTTCAGTGAGTTACTAGTTTTATGACCATGAACTTAAGTTTGAGCTTCTAAGCATAAAACGCTCATGTTTAGCGCTTCTGTGAAAAGTAACACTCTGTTAGTGCAACTAAGCAATGAAAAGAAATGAAAGCCCACAAGTGCATGAAAACGTTCATTCCCTGTTAGAGTATGACTGTTTGTTCAAAGTTAAGACTAAAGCTTGCCCACATTAAAGGTGTTTCTAACATCTTAAATTAATTGTTTTGCAATGCAGAAAAACAGATTTCAGTAAGTAACTAGTTTTATGATCATGAACTTATGTTTGAGCTTCTATGCATAAAACGCTCAGTTTAGCGCTTCTGTGAACAGTAACTCTCTGTTATTGCAACTAAGCAATTGAAAAGAATGAAAGCCCACAAGTGCTGAAAACCTTCTTTCTCTGTTAGAGTATGATGGATTGTACAAAGTTAAGACTAAAGCTTGCCCACATGAAAGGTGTTTCTAACATCTTAAATGAACTGATCTTGCAATACAGAAAAACATATTTCAGTGAGTTACTAGTTTTATGACCATGAACTTAGGTTTGAGCTTCTAAGAATAAAACGCTCAGTTTAGCGTTTCTGTGAATAGTAACACTTGGGTCAGTTCAACTAAGCAATTGAAAAGAATGAAAGCCCACAAGTGCTGAATACCTTCTTTCTCTGTGAGAGTATGATGGTTTGTACAAAGTTAAGACTAAGGCTTGCCCACATTAAAGGTGTTTCTAACATCTTAAATGAAATGCTTAAGCAATGCAGAAAACAGATTTCAGTGAGTTACTAGTTTTATGGTCATGAACTTATGTTTGAGCTTCTAAGCATAAAACACTCAGTTTTGCGCTTCTGTGAAAAGTAACAGTCTGTTAGTGCAACTAAGCAATTGAAAAGAAAGAAAGCCCACAAGTGCTGAAAACCTTCTTTCTCTGTTAGAGTATGATGGTTTGTACAAAGTTAAGACTAAAGCTTGCCCACATTAAAGGTGTTTCTAACATCTTAAAAGAATTGATTTTGCAATACAGAAAAACAGATTTCAGTGACTTACTAGTTTTATGACCATGAACTTAAGTTTGAGCTTCTAAGCATAAAACGCTCAGTTTAGGGCTTCTGTGAAAAGTAACACTCTGTTAGTGCAACTAAGCAATCGAAAAGAATGAAAGCCCACAAGTGCTGAAAACGTTCATTCCCTGTTAGAGTATGACTGTTTGTTCAAAGTTAAGACCAAAGCTTGCCCACATTAAAGGTGTTTCTAACATCATAAATGAAATGTTTTGGCAATGCATAAAACAGATTTCAGTGAGTTACTAGTTTTATGATCCTGAAGACATGGTTTAACTTCTAAGCATAAAACACTCAGTTTAGCGCTTCTGTGAAAAGTAACACTCTTTTAGTGCAACTAAGCAATTGAAAAAAATGAAAGCCCACAAGTGCTGAAAACCTTCTTTCTCTGTTAGAGTATGATGGTTTGTACAAAGTTAAGACTAAAGCTTGCCCACATTAAAGGTGTTTCTAACATCTTAAATGAATTGTTTTTGCAATGCAGAAAAACAGATTTCAGTGAGTTACTAGTTTTATGGTCATGAACTTATGTTTGAGCTTCTAAGCATAAAACAGCTCAGTTTTAGCGCTTCTGTGAAAAGTAACACTCTGTTAGTGCAACTAAGCAATCGAAAAGAATGAAAGCCCACAAGTGCTGAAAACGTTCATTCCCTGTTAGAGTATGACTGATTGTTCAAAGTTAAGACTAAAGCTTGCCCACATTAAAGGTGTTTCTAACATCATAAATGAAATGTTTTGGCAATGCAGAAAACAGATTTCAGTGAGTTACTAGTTTTATGATCCTAAAGACATGGTTTAACTTCTAAGCATAAAACGCTCAGTTTAGCGCTTCTGTGAAAAGTAACACTCTTTTAGTGCAACTAAGCAATTGAAAAGAATGAAATCCCACAAGTGCTGAAAACCTTCTTTCTCTGTTAGAGTAAGATGGTTTGTACAAAGTTAAGACTAAGGCTTGCCCACATTAAAGGTGTTTCTAACATCTTAAAAGAATTGATTTTGCAATACAGAAAAACAGATTTCAGTGAGTTACTAGTTTTATGACCTTGAACTTAAGTTTGAGCTTCTAAGCATAAAACGCTCTGTTTAGCGCTTCTGTGAAAAGTAACACTCTGTTAGTGCAACTAAGCAAATGAACAGAAAGAAAGCCCACAAGTGCAGAAAACGTTCATTCCCTGTTAGAGTATGACTGTTTGTTCAAAGTTAAGACTAAAGCTTGCCCACATTAAAGGTGTTTCTAACATCTTAAATGAATTGTTTTTGCAATGCAGAAAAACAGATTTCAGTAAGTAACTAGTTTTATGGTCATGAACTTATGTTTGAGCTTCTATGCATAAAACGCTCAGTTTAGCGCTTCTGTGAACAGTAACTCTCTGTTATTGCAACTAAGCAATCGAAAAGAATGAAAGCCCACAAGTGCTGAAAACCTTCTTTCTCTGTTAGAGTATGATGGTTTGTACAAAGTTAAGACTAAAGCTTGCCCACATTAAAGGTGTTTCTAACATCTTAAAAGAATTGATTTTTCAGTACAGAAAAACAGATTTCAGTGATTTACTAGTTTTATGGTCATGAACTTATGTTTGAGCTTCTAAGCATAAAACGCTCAGTTTAGCGCTTCTGTGAACAGTAACTCTCTGTCATTGCAACTAAGCAATTGAAAAGAATGAAAGCCCACAAGTGCTGAAAACCTTCTTTCTCTGTTAGAGTATGACTGTTTGTTCAAAGTTAAGACTAAAGCTTGCCCACATTAAAGGTGTTTCTAACATCTTAAAATAATTGTTTTTGCAATGCAGAAAAACAGATTTCAGTGAGTTACTAGTTGTATGGCCATGAACTTATGTTTGAGCTTCTAAGCATAAAACGCTCAGTTTAGCGCTTCTGTGAACAGTAACACTCTGTTATTGCAACTATGCAATTGAAAAGAAAGAACGCCCACAAGTGCTGAAATCCTTCTTTCTCTGTTAGAGTATGACTGTTTGTTCAAAGTTAAGACCAAAGCTTGCCCACATTAAAGGTGTTTCTAACATCATAAATGAAATGTTTTGGCAATGCATAAACAGATTTCAGTGAGTTACTAGTTTTATGATCCTGAAGACATGGTTTAACTTCTAAGCATAAAACACTCAGTTTAGCGCTTCTGTGAAAAGTAACACTCTTTTAGTGCAACTAAGCAATTGAAAAAAATGAAAGCCCACAAGTGCTGAAAACCTTCTTTCTCTGTTAGAGTATGATGGTTTGTACAAAGTTAAGACTAAAGCTTGCCCACATGAAAGGTGTTTCTAACATCTTAAAAGAATTGATTTTGCAATACAGAAAAACAGATTTCAGTGAGTTACTAGTTTTATGACCATGAACTTAAGTTTGAGCTTCTAAGCATAAAACGCTCAGTTTAGCGCTTCTGTGAAAAGTAACACTCTGTTAGTGCAACTAAGCAATCGAAAAGAATGAAAGCCCACAAGTGCTGAAAACTGTTCATTCTCTGTTAGAGTATGACTGTTTGTTCAAAGTTAAGACTAAAGCTTGCCCACATTAAAGGTGTTTCTAACATCTTAAAAGAATTGATTTTGCAATGCAGAAAAACAGATTTCAGTGAGTTATTAGTTTTATGACCATGAACTTAAGTTTGAGCTTCTAAGCATAAAACGCTCAGTTTAGGGCTTCTGTGAAAAGTAACACTCTGTTAGTGCAACTAAGCAATCGAAAAGAATGAAAGCCCACAAGTGCTGAAAACGTTCATTCCCTGTTAGAGTATGACTGATTGTTCAAAGTTAAGACCAAAGCTTGCCCACATTAAAGGTGTTTCTAACATCATAAATGAAATGTTTTGGCAATGCATAAAACAGATTTCAGTGAGTTACTAGTTTTATGATCCTGAAGACATGGTTTAACTTCTAAGCATAAAACACTCAGTTTAGCGCTTCTGTGAAAAGTAACACTCTTTTAGTGCAACTAAGCAATTGAAAAAAATGAAAGCCCACAAGTGCTGAAAACCTTCTTTCTCTGTTAGAGTATGATGGTTTGTACAAAGTTAAGACTAAAGCTTGCCCACATGAAAGGTGTTTCTAACATCTTAAAAGAATTGATTTTGCAATACAGAAAAACAGATTTCAGTGAGTTACTAGTTTTATGACCATGAACTTAAGTTTGAGCTTCTAAGCATAAAACGCTCAGTTTAGCGCTTCTGTGAAAAGTAACACTCTGTTAGTGCAACTAAGCAATCGAAAAGAATGAAAGCCCACAAGTGCTGAAAATGTTCATTCCCTGTTAGAGTATGACTGTTTGTTCAAAGTTAAGACTAAAGCTTGCCCACATTAAAGGTGTTTCTAACATCTTAAAAGAATTGATTTTGCAATGCAGAAAAACAGATTTCAGTAAGTAACTAGTTTTATGGTCATGAACTTATGTTTGAGCTTCTATGCATAAAACGCTCAGTTTAGCGCTTCTGTGAACAGTAACTCTCTGTTATTGCAACTAAGCAATCGAAAAGAATGAAAGCCCACAAGTGCTGAAAACCTTCTTTCTCTGTTAGAGTATGACTGTTTGTTCAAAGTTAAGACTAAAGCTTGCCCACATTAAAGGTGTTTCTAACATCTTAAATGAATTGTTTTTGCAATGCAGAAAAACATGATTTCAGTGAGTACTAGTTTTATGGTCATGAACTTATGTTTGAGCTTCTAAGCATAAAACACTCAGTTTTACGCTTCTGTGAAAAGTAACACTCTGTTAGTGCAACTAAGCAATTGAAAAGAATGAAAGCCCACAAGTGCTGAAAACCTTCTTTCTCTGTTAGAGTATGATGGTTTGTACAAAGTTAAGACTAAAGCTTGCCCACATTAAAGGTGTTTCTAACATCTTAAAAGAATTGATTTTGCAATACAGAAAAACAGATTTCAGTGAGTTACTAGTTTTATGACCATGAACTTAAGTTTGAGCTTCTAAGCATAAAACGCTCAGTTTAGCGCTTCTGTGAAAAGTAACACTCTGTTAGTGCAACTAAGCAATCGAAAAGAATGAAAGCCCACAAGTGCTGAAAACCTTCTTTCTCTGTTAGAGTATGATGGTTTGTACAAAGTTAAGACTAAAGCTTGCCCACATGAAAGATGTTTCTAACATCTTAAATGAAATGTTTTAGCAATGCAGAAAAACAGATTTCAGTGAGTAACTAGTTTTATGGTCATGAACTTATGTTTGAGCTTCTATGCATAAAACGCTCAGTTTAGCGCTTCTGTGAACAGTAACACTCTGTTAGTGCAACTAAGCAATTGAAAAGAATGAAAGCCCACAAGTGCTGAAAACCTTCTTTCTCTGTTAGAGTATGATGGTTTGTACAAAGTTAAGACTAAAGCTTGCCCACATTAAAGGTGTTTCTAACATCTTAAAAGAATTGATTTTGCAATACAGAAAAACAGATTTCAGTGAGTTACTAGTTTTATGACCATGAACTTAAGTTTGAGCTTCTAAGCATAAAACGCTCAGTTTAGCGCTTCTGTGAAAAGTAACACTCTGTTAGTGCAACTAAGCAATCGAAAAGAATGAAAGCCCACAAGTGCTGAAAATGTTCATTCCCTGTTAGAGTATGACTGTTTGTTCAAAGTTAAGACTAAAGCTTGCCCACATTAAAGGTGTTTCTAACATCTTAAATGAATTGTTTTTGCAATGCAGAAAAACAGATTTCAGTAAGTAACTAGTTTTATGACCATGAACTTAAGTTTGAGCTTCTAAGCATAAAACGCTCAGTTTAGGGCTTCTGTGAAAAGTAACACTCTGTTAGTGCAACTAAGCAATCGAAAAGAATGAAAGCCCACAAGTGCTGAAAACGTTCATTCCCTGTTAGAGTATGACTGATTGTTCAAAGTTAAGACCAAAGCTTGCCCACATTAAAGGTGTTTCTAACATCATAAATGAAATGTTTTGGCAATGCATTAAACAGATTTCAGTGAGTTACTAGTTTTATGATCCTGAAGACATGGTTTAACTTCTAAGCATAAAACACTCAGTTTAGCGCTTCTGTGAAAAGTAACACTCTTTTAGTGCAACTAAGCAATTGAAAAGAATGAAAGCCCACAAGTGCTGAAAACCTTCTTTCTCTGTTAGAGTATGATGGTTTGTACAAAGTTAAGACTAAAGCTTGCCCACATGAAAGGTGTTTCTAACATCTTAAAAGAATTGATTTTGCAATACAGAAAAACAGATTTCAGTGAGTTACTAGTTTTATGACCATGAACTTAAGTTTGAGCTTCTAAGCATAAAACGCTCAGTTTAGCGCTTCTGTGAAAAGTAACACTCTGTTAGTGCAACTAAGCAATCGAAAAGAATGAAAGCCCACAAGTGCTGAAAACTGTTCATTCCCTGTTAGAGTATGACTGTTTGTTCAAAGTTAAGACTAAAGCTTGCCCACATTAAAGGTGTTTCTAACATCTTAAATGAATTGATTTTGCAATGCAGAAAAACAGATTTCAGTGAGTTACTAGTTTTATGATCCATGAACTTAAGTTTGAGCTTCTAAGCATAAAACGCTCAGTTTAGGCGCTTCTGTGAAAAGTAACACTCTGTTAGTGCAACTAAGCAATCGAAAAGAATGAAAGCCCACAAGTGCTGAAAACGTTCATTCCCTGTTAGAGTATGACTGATTGTTCAAAGTTAAGACTAAAGCTTGCCCACATTAAAGGTGTTTCTAACATCATAAATGAAATGTTTTGGCAATGCATTAAACAGATTTCAGTGAGTTACTAGTTTTATGATCCTGAAGACATGGTTTAACTTCTAAGCATAAAACACTCAGTTTAGCGCTTCTGTGAAAAGTAACACTCTTTTAGTGCAACTAAGCAATTGAAAAAAATGAAAGCCCACAAGTGCTGAAAACCTTCTTTCTCTGTTAGAGTATGATGGTTTGTACAAAGTTAAGACTAAAGCTTGCCCACATGAAAGGTGTTTCTAACATCTTAAAAGAATTGATTTTGCAATACAGAAAAACAGATTTCAGTGAGTTACTAGTTTTATGACCATGAACTTAAGTTTGAGCTTCTAAGCATAAAACGCTCAGTTTAGCGCTTCTGTGAAAAGTAACACTCTGTTAGTGCAACTAAGCAATCGAAAAGAATGAAAGCCCACAAGTGCTGAAAACTGTTCATTCCCTGTTAGAGTATGACTGTTTGTTCAAAGTTAAGACTAAAGCTTGCCCACATTAAAGGTGTTTCTAACATCTTAAATGAATTGATTTTGCAATGCAGAAAAACAGATTTCAGTGAGTTACTAGTTTTATGATCATGAACTTATGTTTGAGCTTCTAAGCATAAAACGCTCAGTTTAGCGCTTCTGTGAACAGTAACTCTCTGTTATTGCAACTAAGCAATTGAAAAGAATGAAAGCCCACAAGTGCTGAAAACCTTCTTTCTCTGTTAGAGTATGACTGTTTGTTCAAAGTTAAGACTAAAGCTTGCCCACATTAAAGGTGTTTCTAACATCTTAAATGAATTGATTTTGCAATGCAGAAAAACAGATTTCAGTGAGTTACTAGTTTTATGGATCATGAACTTATGTTTGAGCTTCTAAGCATAAAACACTCAGTTTAGCGCTTCTGTGAAAAGTAACACTCTGTTAGTGCAACTAAGCAATTGAAAAGAATGAAAGCCCACAAGTGCTGAAAACCTTCTTTCTCTGTTAGAGTATGATGGTTTGTACAAAGTTAAGACTAAAGCTTGCCCACATTAAAGGTGTTTCTAACATCTTAAAAGAATTGATTTTGCAATACAGAAAAACAGATTTCAGTGAGTTACTAGTTTTATGACCATGAACTTAAGTTTGAGCTTCTAAGCATAAAACGCTCAGTTTAGCGCTTCTGTGAAAAGTAACACTCTGTTAGTGCAACTAAGCAATCGAAAAGAATGAAAGCCCACAAGTGCTGAAAACCTTCTTTCTCTGTTAGAGTATGACTGGTTTGTACAAAGTTAAGACTAAAGCTTGCCCACATTAAAGGTGTTTCTAACATCTTAAATGAAATGTTTTGCAATGCAGAAAAACAGATTTCAGTGAGTTACTAGTTTTATGATCATGAACTATGTTTGAGCTTCTATGCATAAAACGACTCAGTTTAGCGCTTCTGTGAAAAGTAACACTCTGTTAGTGCAACTAAGCAATTGAAAAGAATGAAAGCCCACAAGTGCTGAAAACCTTCTTTCTCTGTTAGAGTATGATGGTTTGTACAAAGTTAAGACTAAGACTTGCCCACATTAAAGGTGTTTCTAACATCTTAAAAGAATTGATTTTGCAATACAGAAAAACAGATTTCAGTGAGTTACTAGTTTTATGACCATGAACTTAAGTTTGAGCTTCTAAGCATAAAACGCTCAGTTTAGCGCTTCTGTGAAAAGTAACACTCTGTTAGTGCAACTAAGCAATCGAAAAGAATGAAAGCCCACAAGTGCTGAAAATGTTCATTCCCTGTTAGAGTATGACTGTTTGTTCAAAGTTAAGACTAAAGCTTGCCCACATTAAAGGTGTTTCTAACATCTTAAATGAATTGTTTTTGCAATGCAGAAAAACAGATTTCAGTAAGTAACTAGTTTTATGGTCATGAACTTATGTTTGAGCTTCTATGCATAAAACGCTCAGTTTAGCGCTTCTGTGAACAGTAACTCTCTGTTATTGCAACTAAGCAATTGAAAAGAATGAAAGCCCACAAGTGCTGAAAACCTTCTTTCTCTGTTAGAGTAAGATGGTTTGTACAAAGTTAAGACTAAGGCTTGCCCACATTAAAGGTGTTTCTAACATCTTAAAAGAATTGATTTTGCAATACAGAAAAACAGATTTCAGTGAGTTACTAGTTTTATGACCATGAACTTAAGTTTGAGCTTCTAAGCATAAAACGCTCAGTTTAGCGCTTCTGTGAAAAGTAACACTCTGTTAGTGCAACTAAGCAATCGAAAAGAATGAAAGCCCACAAGTGCTGAAAATGTTCATTCCCTGTTAGAGTATGACTGTTTGTTCAAAGTTAAGACTAAAGCTTGCCCACATTAAAGGTGTTTCTAACATCATTAAATGAAATGTTTTGGCAATGCAGAAAACAGATTTCAGTGAGTTACTAGTTTTATGATCCTGAAGACTATGGTTTAACTTCTAAGCATAAAACGCTCAGTTTAGCGCTTCTGTGAAAAGTAACACTCTTTTAGTGCAACTAAGCAATTGAAAAGAATGAAAGCCCACAAGTGCTGAAAACCTTCTTTCTCTGTTAGAGTATGATGGTTTGTACAAAGTTAAGACTAAGCTTGCCCACATTAAAGGTGTTTCTAACATCTTAAAAGAATTGATTTTGCAATACAGAAAAACAGATTTCAGTGAGTTACTAGTTTTATGACCATGAACTTAAGTTTGAGCTTCTAAGCATAAAACGCTCAGTTTAGCGCTTCTGTGAAAAGTAACACTCTGTTAGTGCAACTAAGCAATCGAAAAGAATGAAAGCCCACAAGTGCTGAAAACTGTTCATTCCCTGTTAGAGTATGACTGTTTGTTCAAAGTTAAGACTAAAGCTTGCCCACATTAAAGGTGTTTCTAACATCATAAATGAAATGTTTTGGCAATGCAGAAAACAGATTTCAGTGAGTTACTAGTTTTATGATCCTAAGACTATGGTTTAACTTCTAAGCATAAAACGCTCAGTTTAGCGCTTCTGTGAAAAGTAACACTCTTTTAGTGCAACTAAGCAATTGAAAAGAATGAAAGCCCACAAGTGCTGAAAACCTTCTTTCTCTGTTAGAGTATGATGGTTTGTACAAAGTTAAGACTAAGGCTTGCCCACATTAAAGGTGTTTCTAACATCTTAAAAGAATTGATTTTGCAATACAGAAAAACAGATTTCAGTGAGTTACTAGTTTTATGACCATGAACTTAAGTTTGAGCTTCTAAGCATAAAACGCTCAGTTTAGCGCTTCTGTGAAAAGTAACACTCTGTTAGTGCAACTAAGCAATCGAAAAGAATGAAAGCCCACAAGTGCTGAAAACGTTCATTCCCTGTTAGAGTATGACTGTTTGTTCAAAGTTAAGACCTAAAGCTTGCCCACATTAAAGGTGTTTCTAACATCATAAATGAAATGTTTTGGCAATGCATAAAACAGATTTCAGTGAGTTACTAGTTTTATGATCCTGAAGACATGGTTTAACTTCTAAGCATAAAACACTCAGTTTAGCGCTTCTGTGAAAAGTAACACTCTTTTAGTGCAACTAAGCAATTGAAAAAAATGAAAGCCCACAAGTGCTGAAAACCTTCTTTCTCTGTTAGAGTATGATGGTTTGTACAAAGTTAAGACTAAAGCTTGCCCACATGAAAGGTGTTTCTAACATCTTAAAAGAATTGATTTTGCAATACAGAAAAACAGATTTCAGTGAGTTACTAGTTTTATGACCATGAACTTAAGTTTGAGCTTCTAAGCATAAAACGCTCAGTTTAGCGCTTCTGTGAAAAGTAACACTCTGTTAGTGCAACTAAGCAATTGAAAAGAATGAAAGCCCACAAGTGCTGAAAATCCTTCTTTCTCTGTTAGAGTATGACTGTTTGTTACAAAGTTAAGACTAAAGCTTGCCCACATTAAAGGTGTTTCTAACATCTTAAAAGAATTGATTTTGCAATACAGAAAAACAGATTTCAGTGAGTTATTAGTTTTATGACCATGAACTTAAGTTTGAGCTTCTAAGCATAAAACGCTCAGTTTAGGGCTTCTGTGAAAAGTAACACTCTGTTAGTGCAACTAAGCAATCGAAAAGAATGAAAGCCCACAAGTGCTGAAAACGTTCATTCCCTGTTAGAGTATGACTGATTGTTCAAAGTTAAGACCAAAGCTTGCCCACATTAAAGGTGTTTCTAACATCATAAATGAAATGTTTTGGCAATGCATTAAAACAGATTTCAGTGAGTTACTAGTTTTATGATCCTGAAGACATGGTTTAACTTCTAAGCATAAAACACTCAGTTTAGCGCTTCTGTGAAAAGTAACACTCTTTTAGTGCAACTAAGCAATTGAAAAAAATGAAAGCCCACAAGTGCTGAAAACCTTCTTTCTCTGTTAGAGTATGATGGTTTGTACAAAGTTAAGACTAAAGCTTGCCCACATGAAAGGTGTTTCTAACATCTTAAAAGAATTGATTTTGCAATACAGAAAAACAGATTTCAGTGAGTTACTAGTTTTATGACCATGAACTTAAGTTTGAGCTTCTAAGCATAAAACGCTCAGTTTAGCGCTTCTGTGAAAAGTAACACTCTGTTAGTGCAACTAAGCAATCGAAAAGAATGAAAGCCCACAAGTGCTGAAAACTGTTATTCCCTGTTAGAGTATGACTGTTTGTTCAAAGTTAAGACTAAAGCTTGCCCACATTAAAGGTGTTTCTAACATCTTAAATGAATTGATTTTGCAATGCAGAAAAACAGATTTCAGTAAGTAACTAGTTTTATGGTCATGAACTTATGTTTGAGCTTCTAATGCATAAAACGCTCAGTTTAGCGCTTCTGTGAACAGTAACTCTCTGTTATTGCAACTAAGCAATCGAAAAGAATGAAAGCCCACAAGTGCTGAAAACCTTCTTTCTCTGTTAGAGTATGACTGTTTGTTCAAAGTTAAGACTAAAGCTTGCCCACATTAAAGGTGTTTCTAACATCTTAAATGAATTGTTTTTGCAATGCAGAAAAACTGATTTCAGTGAGTAACTAGTTTTATGGTCATGAACTTATGTTTGAGCTTCTAAGCATAAAACACTCAGTTTTGCGCTTCTGTGAAAAGTAACACTCTGTTAGTGCAACTAAGCAATTGAAAAGAATGAAAGCCCACAAGTGCTGAAAACCTCCTTTCTCTGTTAGAGTATGATGGTTTGTACAAAGTTAAGACTAAAGCTTGCCCACATTAAAGGTGTTTCTAACATCTTAAAAGAATTGATTTTGCAATACAGAAAAACAGATTTCAGTGAGTTACTAGTTTTATGACCATGAACTTAAGTTTGAGCTTCTAAGCATAAAACGCTCAGTTTAGCGCTTCTGTGAAAAGTAACACTCTGTTAGTGCAACTAAGCAATCGAAAAGAATGAAAGCCCACAAGTGCTGAAAACCTTCTTTCTCTGTTAGAGTATGATGGTTTGTACAAAGTTAAGACTAAAGCTTGCCCACATGAAAGATGTTTCTAACATCTTAAATGAAATGTTTTAGTAATGCAGAAAAACAGATTTCAGTGAGTAACTAGTTTTATGGTCATGAACTTATGTTTGAGCTTCTAAGCATAAAACGCTCAGTTTAGCGCTTCTGTGAAAAGTAACACTCTGTTAGTGCAACTAAGCGATCGAAAAGAATGAAAGCCCACAAGTGCTGAAAACCTTCTTTCTCTGTTAGAGTATGATGGTTTGTACAAAGTTAAGACTAAAGCTTGCCCACATGAAAGATGTTTCTAACATCTTAAATGAAATGTTTTAGTAATGCAGAAAAACAGATTTCAGTGAGTAACTAGTTTTATGGTCATGAACTTATGTTTGAGCTTCTATGCATAAAACGATCAGTTTAGCGCTTCTGTGAACAGTAACTCTCTGTTATTGCAACTAAGCAATTGAAAAGAATGAAAGCCCACAAGTGCTGAAAACCTTCTTTCTCTGTTAGAGTATGATGGTTTGTACAAAGTTAAGACTAAGACTTGCCCACATTAAAGGTGTTTCTAACATCTTAAAAGAATTGATTTTGCAATACAGAAAAACAGATTTCAGTGAGTTACTAGTTTTATGACCATGAACTTAAGTTTGAGCTTCTAAGCATAAAACGCTCAGTTTAGCGCTTCTGTGAAAAGTAACACTCTGTTAGTGCAACTAAGCAATCGAAAAGAATGAAAGCCCACAAGTGCTGAAAATGTTCATTCCCTGTTAGAGTATGACTGTTTGTTCAAAGTTAAGACTAAAGCTTGCCCACATTAAAGGTGTTTCTAACATCATAAATGAAATGTTTTGGCAATGCAGAAAACAGATTTCAGTGAGTTACTAGTTTTATGATCCTAAAGACATGGTTTAACTTCTAAGCATAAAACGCTCAGTTTAGCGCTTCTGTGAAAAGTAACACTCTTTTAGTGCAACTAAGCAATTGAAAAGAATGAAATCCCACAAGTGCTGAAAACCTTCTTTCTCTGTTAGAGTAAGATGGTTTGTACAAAGTTAAGACTAAGGCTTGCCCACATTAAAGGTGTTTCTAACATCTTAAAAGAATTGATTTTGCAATACAGAAAAACAGATTTCAGTGAGTTACTAGTTTTATGACCATGAACTTAAGTTTGAGCTTCTAAGCATAAAACGCTCAGTTTAGGGCTTCTGTGAAAAGTAACACTCTGTTAGTGCAACTAAGCAATCGAAAAGAATGAAAGCCCACAAGTGCTGAAAACGTTCATTCCCTGTTAGAGTATGACTGTTTGTTCAAAGTTAAGACCAAAGCTTGCCCACATTAAAGGTGTTTCTAACATCATAAATGAAATGTTTTGGCAATGCATAAAACAGATTTCAGTGAGTTACTAGTTTTATGATCCTGAAGACATGGTTTAACTTCTAAGCATAAAACACTCAGTTTAGAGCTTCTGTGAAAAGTAACACTCTTTTAGTGCAACTAAGCAATTGAAAAAAATGAAAGCCCACAAGTGCTGAAAACCTTCTTTCTCTGTTAGAGTATGATGGTTTGTACAAAGTTAAGACTAAAGCTTGCCCACATGAAAGGTGTTTCTAACATCTTAAAAGAATTGATTTTGCAATACAGAAAAACAGATTTCAGTGAGTTACTAGTTTTATGACCATGAACTTATGTTTGAGCTTCTAAGCATAAAACGCTCAGTTTAGCGCTTCTGTGAACAGTAACTCTCTGTTATTGCAACTAAGCAATTGAAAAGAATGAAAGCCCACAAGTGCTGAAAACCTTCTTTCTCTGTTAGAGTATGATGGATTGTACAAAGTTAAGACTAAAGCTTGCCCACATGAAAGGTGTTTCTAACATCTTAAATGAACTGATCTTGCAATACAGAAAAACATATTTCAGTGAGTTACTAGTTTTATGACCATGAACTTAGGTTTGAGCTTCTAAGAATAAAACGCTCAGTTTAGCGTTTCTGTGAACAGTAACACTTGGGTCAGTTCAACTAAGCATTTGAAAAGAATGAAAGCCCACAAGTGCTGAAAACCTTCTTTCTCTGTTAGAGTATGATGGTTTGTACAAAGTTAAGACTAAGGCTTGCCCACATTAAAGGTGTTTCTAACATCTTAAATGAAATTCTTAAGCAATGCAGAAAACAGATTTCAGTGAGTTACTAGTTTTATGGTCATGAACTTATGTTTGAGCTTCTAAGCATAAAACGCTCAGTTTAGCGCTTCTGTGAACAGTAACTCTCTGTCATTGCAACTAAGCAATTGAAAAGAAAGAACGCCCACAAGTGCTGAAAACCTTCTTTCTCTGTTAGAGTATGATGGTTTGTACAAAGTTAAGACTAAGGCTTGCCCACATTAAAGGTGTTTCTAACATCTTAAAAGAATTGATTTTGCAATACAGAAAAACAGATTTCAGTGACTTGCTAGTTGTATGGCCATGAACTTAAGTTTGAGCTTCTAAGCATAAAACGCTCAGTTTAGGGCTTCTGTGAAATGTAACACTCTGTTAGTGCAACTAAGCAATCGAAAAGAATGAAAGCCCACAAGTGCTGAAAACGTTCATTCCCTGTTAGAGTATGACTGTTTGTTCAAAGTTAAGACCAAAGCTTGCCCACATTAAAGGTGTTTATAACATCATAAATGAAATGTTTTGGCAATGCATAAAACAGATTTCAGTGAGTTACTAGTTTTATGATCCTGAAGACATGGTTTAACTTCTAAGCATAAAACACTCAGTTTAGCGCTTCTGTGAAAAGTAACACTCTTTTAGTGCAACTAAGCAATTGAAAAGAATGAAAGCCCACAAGTGCTGAAAACCTTCTTTCTCTGTTAGAGTATGATGGTTTGTACAAAGTTAAGACTAAGACTTGCCCACATTAAAGGTGTTTCTAACATCTTAAAAGAATTGATTTTGCAATACAGAAAAACAGATTTCAGTGAGTTACTAGTTTTATGACCATGAACTTAAGTTTGAGCTTCTAAGCATAAAACGCTCAGTTTAGGGCTTCTGTGAAAAGTAACACTCTGTTAGTGCAACTAAGCAATCGAAAAGAATGAAAGCCCACAAGTGCTGAAAACGTTCATTCCCTGTTTGAGTATGACTGTTTGTTCAAAGTTAAGACCAAAGCTTGCCCACATTAAAGGTGTTTCTAACATCTTAAAAGAATTGATTTTGCAATACAGAAAAACAGATTTCAGTGAGTTACTAGTTTTATGACCATGAACTTATGTTTGAGCTTCTAAGCATAAAACGCTCAGTTTAGCGCTTCTGTGAACAGTAACTCTCTGTTATTGCAACTAAGCAATTGAAAAGAATGAAAGCCCACAAGTGCTGAAAACCTTCTTTCTCTGTTAGAGTATGATGGATTGTACAAAGTTAAGACTAAAGCTTGCCCACATGAAAGGTGTTTCTAACATCTTAAATGAACTGATCTTGCAATACAGAAAAACATATTTCAGTGAGTTACTAGTTTTATGACCATGAACTTAGGTTTGAGCTTCTAAGAATAAAACGCTCAGTTTAGCGTTTCTGTGAACAGTAACACTTGGGTCAGTTCAACTAAGCAATTGAAAAGAATGAAAGCCCACAAGTGCTAAATACCTTCTTTCTCTGTTAGAGTATGATGGTTTGTACAAAGTTAAGACTAAGGCTTGCCCACATTAAAGGTGTTTCTAACATCTTAAATGAAATTCTTAAGCAATGCAGAAAACAGATTTCAGTGAGTTACTAGTTTTATGGTCATGAACTTATGTTTGAGCTTCTAAGCATAAAACGCTCAGTTTAGCGCTTCTGTGAACAGTAACTCTCTGTCATTGCAACTAAGCAATTGAAAAGAATGAAAGCCCACAAGTGCTGAAAACCTTCTTTCGCTGTTAGAGTATGATTGTTTGTTCAAAGTTAAGACTAAAGCTTGCCCACATTAAAGGTGTTTCTAACATCTTAAAATAATTGTTTTTGCAATGCAGAAAAACAGATTTCAGTGAGTTACTAGTTGTATGGCCATGAACTTATGTTTGAGCTTCTAAGCATAAAACGCTCAGTTTAGCGCTTCTGTGAACAGTAACACTCTGTTATTGCAACTATGCAATTGAAAAGAAAGAACGCCCACAAGTGCTGAAAACCTTCTTTCTCTGTTAGAGTATGATGGTTTGTACAAAGTTAAGACTAAGGCTTGCCCACATTAAAGGTGTTTCTAACATCTTAAAAGAATTGATTTTGCAATACAGAAAAACAGATTTCAGTGACTTACTAGTTGTATGGCCATGAACTTAAGTTTGAGCTTCTAAGCATAAAACGCTCAGTTTAGGGCTTCTGTGAAATGTAACACTCTGTTAGTGCAACTAAGCAATCGAAAAGAATGAAAGCCCACAAGTGCTGAAAACGTTCATTCCCTGTTAGAGTATGACTGTTTGTTCAAAGTTAAGACCAAAGCTTGCCCACATTAAAGGTGTTTCTAACATCATGAATGAAATGTTTTGGCAATGCATAAAACAGATTTCAGTGAGTTACTAGTTTTATGATCCTGAAGACATGGTTTAACTTCTAAGCATAAAACACTCAGTTTAGCGCTTCTGTGAAAAGTAACACTCTTTTAGTGCAACTAAGCAATTGAAAAGAATGAAATCCCACAAGTGCTGAAAACCTTCTTTCTCTGTTAGAGTATGATGGTTTGTACAAAGTTAAGACTAAAGCTTGCCCACATTAAAGGTGTTTCTAACATCTTAAAATAATTGATTTTGCAATACAGAAAAACAGATTTCAGTGAGTTACTAGTTTTATGACCATGAACTTAAGTTTGAGCTTCTAAGCATAAAACGCTCAGTTTAGCGCTTCTGTGAAAAGTAACACTCTGTTAGTGCAACTAAGCAATCGAAAAGAATGAAAGCCCACAAGTGCTGAAAATGTTCATTCCCTGTTAGAGTATGACTGTTTGTTCAAAGTTAAGACTAAAGCTTGCCCACATTAAAGGTGTTTCTAACATCATAAATGAAATGTTTTGGCAATGCAGAAAACAGATTTCAGTGAGTTACTAGTTTTATGATCCTAAAGACATGGTTTAACTTCTAAGCATAAAACGCTCAGTTTAGCGCTTCTGTGAAAAGTAACACTCATTTAGTGCAACTAAGCAATTGAAAAGAATGAAATCCCACAAGTGCTGAAAACCTTCTTTCTCTGTTAGAGTAAGATAGTTTGTACAAAGTTAAGACTAAGGCTTGCCCACATTAAAGGTGTTTCTAACATCTTAAAAGAATTGATTTTGCAATACAGAAAACAGATTTCAGTGAGTTACTAGTTTTATGACCTTGAACTTAAGTTTGAGCTTCTAAGCATAAAACGCTCTGTTTAGCGCTTCTGTGAAAAGTAACACTCTGTTAGTGCAACTAAGCAAATGAACAGAAAGAAAGCCCACAAGTGCAGAAAACGTTCATTCCCTGTTAGAGTATGACTGTTTGTTCAAAGTTAAGACTAAAGCTTGCCCACATTAAAGGTGTTTCTAACATCTTAAATGAATTGTTTTTGCAATGCAGAAAAACAGATTTCAGTAAGTAACTAGTTTTATGATCATGAACTTATGTTTGAGCTTCTATGCATAAAACGCTCAGTTTAGCGCTTCTGTGAACAGTAACTCTCTGTTATAGCAACTAAGCAATCGAAAAGAATGAAAGCCCACAAGTGCTGAAAACCTTCTTTCTCTGTTAGAGTAAGATAGTTTGTACAAAGTTAAGACTAAGGCTTGCCCACATTAAAGGTGTTTCTAACATCTTAAAAGAATTGATTTTGCAATACAGAAAAACAGATTTCAGTGAGTTACTAGTTTTATGACCTTGAACTTAAGTTTGAGCTTCTAAGCATAAAACGCTCTGTTTAGCGCTTCTGTGAAAAGTAACACTCTGTTAGTGCAACTAAGCAAATGAACAGAAAGAAAGCCCACAAGTGCAGAAAACGTTCATTCCCTGTTAGAGTATGACTGTTTGTTCAAAGTTAAGACTAAAGCTTGCCCACATTAAAGGTGTTTCTAACATCTTAAATGAATTGTTTTTGCAATGCAGAAAAACAGATTTCAGTAAGTAACTAGTTTTATGATCATGAACTTATGTTTGAGCTTCTATGCATAAAACGCTCAGTTTAGCGCTTCTGTGAACAGTAACTCTCTGTTATAGCAACTAAGCAATCGAAAAGAATGAAAGCCCACAAGTGCTGAAAACCTTCTTTCTCTGTTAGAGTATGACTGTTTGTTCAAAGTTAAGACTAAAGCTTGCCCACATTAAAGGTGTTTCTAACATCTTAAATGAATTGTTTTCACAATGCAGAAAAACTGATTTCAGTGAGTAACTAGTTTTATGGTCATGAACTTATGTTTGAGCTTCTAAGCATAAAACACTCAGTTTTGCGCTTCTTTGAAAAGTAACACTCTGTTAGTGCAACTAAGCAAATGAACAGAAAGAAAGCATGCAAGTGCTGAAAATATTTTTTCTCTGTTTGAGAATGATAGCTTGTGCAAAGTTAAGACTAAAGCTTGCCCACATTAAAGATGTTTCTAACATCTTTAAATAAAATGATTCAGCAATGCAGAACACAGATTTCAGTGAGATGCTAGTTTTATGATCATGAACATATGTTTGAGATTCTAAGCATAAAACGCTCAGTTTAGTGCTTTATTTGAACAGTAACACTCTGTTAGTGCAACTAAGCAAATGAACAGAAATAAAGCATGCACGTGCTGAAAAACTCCTTTCTCTGTTAGAGAATGATAGTTTGTGCAAAGTTAAGACTAAACCTTGCCCACGTTAAAGATGTTTCTAACATTTTAATGAAGTGTTTTAGCATTGTAGAAAAACAGATTTCAGTGAGTTACTACTATCATGATCTTGCACATATGTTTGAGCTTCTAAGGCGCTTTCTGTGAACAGTAACACTCTGTTAGTGCAACTAAGCAAATGAACAGAAAGAAAGCATGCAAGTGCTGAAAACCTCCTTTCTCTGTTAGAGATTGATAGTTTGTGCAAAGTTAAGACTAAAGCTTGCCCACGTTAAAGATGTTTCTAACATCTTGAAGTGTTTTAGCATTGTAGAAAAACAGATTTCAGTGAGTTAATACTTTCATGATCTTGCACATATGTTTGAGCTTCTAAGCATAAAACGCTCAGTTTAGCGCTTTCTGTGAACAGTAACACTCTGTTAGTGCAACTAAGCAAATGAACAGAAAGAAAGCATGCAAGTGCTGAAAATATTCTTTCTCTGTTTGAGAATGATAGTGTGTGCAAAGTTAAGACTAAAACTTGCCCACATTAAAGATGTTTCTAATATCTTTAAATGAAATGTTTGAGCAATGCAAAAAACAGATTTCAGTGAGTTACAAGTTTTATGATCATGAACCTAAGTTTGAACTTCTAAGCATAAGTCGCTTAGTTTATCGCTTCTGTGTACAGAAACACTCTGTTAGTGCAACTAAGCAAATGAACAGAAAGAAAGCATGCAAGTGTTGAAAACCTCCTTTCTCTGTTAGAGATTGATAGTTTGTGCAAAGTTAAGACTAAAGCTTGCCCACGTTAAAGATGTTTCTAACATCTTGAAGTGTTTTAGCATTGTAGAAAAACAGATTTCAGTGAGTTAATACTTTCATGATCTTGCACATATGTTTGAGGTTCTAAGCAATAAACGCTCAGTTTAGCGTTTTCTGTGAACAGTAACACTCTGTTAGTGCAACTAAGCAAATGAACAGAAAGAAAGCATGCAAGTGCTGAAAACCTCCTTTCTCTGTTAGAGATTGACAGTTTGTGCAAAGTTAAGACTAAACCTTGCCCACGTTAAAGATGTTTCTAACATCTTAAATGAAGTGTTTTAGCATTGAAGAAAAACAGATTTCAGTGAGTTACTACTTTCATGATCTTGCACATATGTTTGAGCTTCTAAGAATAAAACGCTCAGTTTAGCGCTTTCTGTGAACAGTGACAGTCTGTTAGTGCAACTAAGCAAGTGAACAGAAAGAAAGCATGCAAGGGCTGAAAACCTCCTTTCATTGTTAGAGATTGATAGTTTGTGCAAAGATAAGACTAAAGCTTGCCCACATTAAAGATGTTTCTAACATCTTTAAATGAAATGTTTGAGCAATGCAAAAAACAGATATCAGTGAGTTACAAGTTTTATGATCATGAACCTAAGTTTGAACTTCTAAGCATAAGTCGCTTAGTTTATCGCTTCTGTGTACAGAAACACTCTGTTAGTGCAACTAAGCAAATGAACAGAAAGAAAGGCCACAAGTGCTGAAAACCTTCTCTCTCTGTTAGAGAATGATAGTTTGTGCAAAGTTAAGACTAAAGCTTGCCCACGTTAAAGATGTTTCTAACATCTTTAAATAAAATGATTCAGCAATGCAGAACACAGATTTCAGTGAGATGCTAGTTTTATGATCATGAACATATGTTTGAGATTCTAAGCATAAAACGCTCAGTTTAGTGCTTTCTTTGAACAGTAACACTCTGTTAGTGCAACTAAGCAAATGAACAGAAAGAAAGCATGCAAGTGCTGAAAACCTTCTTTCATTGTTAGAGATTGATAGTTTGTGCAAAGATAAGACTAAAGCTTGCCCACATTAAAGATGTTTCTAACATCTTAAATGAAATTTTTAGCATTGTAGAAAAACAGATTTCAGTGAGTTACGACTTTCATGATCTTGCACATATGTTTGAGCTTCTAAGCATGAAACGCTCAGTTTAGCGCTTTCTGTGAACAGTAACACTCTGTTAGTGCAACTAAGCAAATGAACAGAAAGAAAGCATGCAAGTGCTGAAAATATTTTTTCTCTGTTTGAGAATGATAGTTTGTGCAAAGTTAAGACTAAAGCTTGCCCACATTAAAGATGTTTCTAACATCTTTAAATAAAATGATTCAGCAATGCAGAACACAGATTTCAGTGAGATGCTAGTTTTATGATCATGAACATATGTTTGAGATTCTAAGCATAAAACGCTCAGTTTAGTGCTTTCTTTGAACAGTAACACTCTGTTAGTGCAACTAAGCAAATGAACAGAAAGAAAGCATGCAAGTGCTGAAAAACTCCTTTCTCTGTTAGAGAATGATAGTTTGTGCAAAGTTAAGACTAAAACTTGCCCACGTTAAAGATGTTTCTAACATCTTAAATGAAGTGTTTTAGCATTGTAGAAAAACAGATTTCAGTGAGTTACAAGTTTTATGATCATGAACCTAAGTTTGAACTTCTAAGCATAAGTCGCTTAGTTTATCGCTTCTGTGTACAGAAACACTCTGTTAGTGCAACTAAGCAAATGAACAGAAAGAAAGCATGCAAGTGCTGAAAACCTCCTTTCTCTGTTAGAGATTGATAGTTTGTGCAAAGTTAAGACTAAAGCTTGCCCACGTTAAAGATGTTTCTAACATCTTGAAGTGTTTTAGCATTGTAGAAAAACAGATTTCAGTGAGTTTATACTTTCATGATCTTGCACATATGTTTGAGGTTCTAAGCAATAAACGCTCAGTTTAGCGTTTTCTGTGAACAGTAACACTCTGTTAGTGCAACTAAGCAAATGAACAGAAAGAAAGCATGCAAGTGCTGAAAACCTCCTTTCTCTGTTAGAGATTGACAGTTTGTGCAAAGTTAAGACTAAACCTTGCCCACGTTAAAGATGTTTCTAACATCTTAAATGAAGTGTTTTACCATTGTAGAAAAACAGATTTCAGTGAGATAATACTTTCATGATCTTGCACATATGTTTGAGCTTCTAAGCAATAAACGCTCAGTTTAGCGCTTTGTGTGAACAGTAACACTCTGTTAGTGCAACTAAGCAAATGAACAGAAAGAAAGCATGCAAGTGCTGAAAACCTCCTTTCTCTGTTAGAGATTGATAGTTTGTGCAAAATTAAGACTAAAGCTTGCCCACGTTAAAGATGTTTCTAACATCTTGAAGTGTTTTAGCATTGTAGAAAAACAGATTTCAGTGAGTTACTACTTTCATGATCTTGCACATATGTTTGAGCTTCTAAGCATAAAACGCTCAGTTTAGCGCTTTCTGTGAACAGTAACACTCTGTTAGTGCAACTAAGCAAATGAACAGAAAGAAAGCATGCAAGTGCTGAAAATATTCTTTCTCTGTTTGAGAATGATAGTTTGTGCAAAGATAAGACTAAAGCTTGCCCACATTAAAGATGTTTCTAACATCTTTAAATGAAATGTTTGAGCAATGCAAAAAACAGATATCAGTGAGTTACAAGTTTTATGATCATGAACCTAAGTTTGAACTTCTAAGCATAAGTCGCTTAGTTTATCGCTTCTGAGTACAGAAACACTCTGTTAGTGCAACTAAGCAAATGAACAGAAAGAAAGCATGCTATTGCCGAAAAACTCCTTTCTCTGTTAGAGAATGATAGTTTGTGCAAAGTTAAGACTTAACCTTGCCCACATTAAAGATGTTTCTAACATCTTAAATGAAGTGTTTTAGCATTGAAGAAAAACAGATTTCAGTGAGTTACTACTTTCATGATCTTGCACATATGTTTGAGCTTCTAAGAATAAAACGCTCAGTTTAGCGCTTTCTGTGAACAGTGACAGTCTGTTAGTGCAACTAAGCAAATGAACAGAAAGAAAGCATGCAAGGGCTGAAAACCTCCTTTCATTGTTAGAGACTGATAGTTTGTGCAAAGTTAAGACTAAAGCTTGCCCACGTTAAAGATGTTTCTAACATCTTTAAGTGTTTTAGCATTGTAGAAAAACAGATTTCAGTGAGTTAATACTTTCATGATCTTGCACATATTTTTGAGGTTCTAAGCAATAAACGCTCAGTTTAGCGCTTTCAGTGAACAGTAACACTCTGTTGGTGCACCTAAGCAAATGAACAGAAAGAAAGCATGCAAGTGCTGAAAATATTTTTTCTCTGTTTGAGAATGATAGTGTGTGCAAAGTTAAGACTAAAACTTGCCCACATTAAAGATGTTTCTAATATCTTTAAATGAAATGTTTGAGCAATGCAAAAAACAGATTTCAGTGAGTTACAAGTTTTATGATCATGAACCTAAGTTTGAACTTCTAAGCATAAGTCGCTTAGTTTATCGCTTCTGTGTACAGAAACACTCTGTTAGTGCAACTAAGCAAATGAACAGAAAGAAAGCATGCAAGTGCTGAAAACCTCCTTTCTCTGTTAGAGATTGATAGTTTGTGCAAAGTTAAGACTAAAGCTTGCCCACGTTAAAGATGTTTCTAACATCTTGAAGTGTTTTAGCATTGTAGAAAAACAGATTTCAGTGAGTTATTACTTTCATGATCTTGCACATATGTTTGAGGTTCTAAGCAATAAACGCTCAGTTTAGCGTTTTCTGTGAACAGTAACACTCTGTTAGTGCAACTAAGCAAATGAACAGAAAGAAAGCATGCAAGTGCTGAAAACCTCCTTTCTCTGTTAGAGATTGACAGTTTGTGAAAAGTTAAGACTAAACCTTGCCCACGTTAAAGATGTTTCTAACATCTTAAATGAAGTGTTTTACCATTGTAGAAAAACAGATTTCAGTGAGATAATACTTTCATGATCTTGCACATATGTTTGAGCTTCTAAGCAATAAACGCTCAGTTTAGCGCTTTGTGTGAACAGTAACACTCTGTTAGTGCAACTAAGCAAATGAACAGAAAGAAAGCATGCAAGTGCTGAAAATATTTTTTCTCTGTTTGAGAATGATAGTTTGTGCAAAGTTAAGACTAAAGCTTGCCCACATTAAAGATGTTTCTAACATCTTTAAATAAAATGATTCAGCAATGCAGAACACAGATTTCAGTGAGATGCTAGTTTTATGATCATGAACATATGTTTGAGATTCTAAGCATAAAACGCTCAGTTTAGTGCTTTCTTTGAACAGTAACACTCTGTTAGTGCAACTAAGCAAATGAACAGAAAGAAAGCATGCAAGTGCTGAAAACCTCCTTTCTCTGTTAGAGAATGATAGTTTGTGCAAAGTTAAGACTTAACCTTGCCCACATTAAAGATGTTTCTAACATCTTAAATGAAGTGTTTTAGCATTGAAGAAAAACAGATTTCAGTGAGTTACTACTTTCATGATCTTGCACATATGTTTGAGCTTCTAAGAATAAAACGCTCAGTTTAGCGCTTTCTGTGAACAGTGACAGTCTGTTAGTGCAACTAAACAAATGAACAGAAAGAAAGCATGCAAGGGCTGAAAACCTCCTTTCATTGTTAGAGATTGATAGTTTGTGCAAAGATAAGACTAAAGCTTGCCCACATTAAAGATGTTTCTAACATCTTTAAATGAAATGTTTGAGCAATGCAAAAAACAGATATCAGTGAGTTACAAGTTTTATGATCATGAACCTAAGTTTGAACTTCTAAGCATAAGTCGCTTAGTTTATCGCTTCTGTGTACAGAAACACTCTGTTAGTGCAACTAAGCAAATGAACAGAAAGAAAGGCCACAAGTGCTGAAAACCTTCTCTCTCTGTTAGAGAATGATAGTTTGTGCAAAGTTAAGACTAAAGCTTGCCCACGTTAAAGATGTTTCTAACATCTTTAAATAAAATGATTCAGCAATGCAGAACACAGATTTCAGTGAGATGCTAGTTTTATGATCATGAACATATGTTTGAGATTCTAAGCATAAAACGCTCAGTTTAGTGCTTTCTTTGAACAGTAACACTCTGTTAGTGCAACTAAGCAAATGAACAGAAAGAAAGCATGCAAGTGCTGAAAACCTTCTTTCATTGTTAGAGATTGATAGTTTGTGCAAAGATAAGACTAAAGCTTGCCCACATTAAAGATGTTTCTAACATCTTAAATGAAATTTTTAGCATTGTAGAAAAACAGATTTCAGTGAGTTACGACTTTCATGATCTTGCACATATGTTTGAGCTTCTAAGCATGAAACGCTCAGTTTAGCGCTTTCTGTGAACAGTAACACTCTGTTAGTGCAACTAAGCAAATGAACAGAAAGAAAGCATGCAAGTGCTGAAAATATTTTTTCTCTGTTTGAGAATGATAGTTTGTGCAAAGTTAAGACTAAAGCTTGCCCACATTAAAGATGTTTCTAACATCTTTAAATAAAATGATTCAGCAATGCAGAACACAGATTTCAGTGAGATGCTAGTTTTATGATCATGAACATATGTTTGAGATTCTAAGCATAAAACGCTCAGTTTAGTGCTTTCTTTGAACAGTAACACTCTGTTAGTGCAACTAAGCAAATGAACAGAAAGAAAGCATGCAAGTGCTGAAAAACTCCTTTCTCTGTTAGAGATTGATAGTTTGTGCAAAGTTAAGACTAAAGCTTGCCCACGTTAAAGATGTTTCTAACATCTTGAAGTGTTTTAGCATTGTAGAAAAACAGATTTCAGTGAGTTAATACTTTCATGATCTTGCACATATGTTTGAGGTTCTAAGCAATAAACGCTCAGTTTAGCGTTTTCTGTGAACAGTAACACTCTGTTAGTGCAACTAAGCAAATGAACAGAAAGAAAGCATGCAAGTGCTGAAAACCTCCTTTCTCTGTTAGAGATTGACAGTTTGTGCAAAGTTAAGACTAAACCTTGCCCACGTTAAAGATGTTTCTAACATCTTAAATGAAGTGTTTTACCATTGTAGAAAAACAGATTTCAGTGAGATAATACTTTCATGATCTTGCACATATGTTTGAGCTTCTAAGCAATAAACGCTCAGTTTAGCGCTTTGTGTGAACAGTAACACTCTGTTAGTGCAACTAAGCAAATGAACAGAAAGAAAGCATGCAAGTGCTGAAAACCTCCTTTCTCTGTTAGAGATTGATAGTTTGTGCAAAATTAAGACTAAAGCTTGCCCACGTTAAAGATGTTTCTAACATCTTGAAGTGTTTTAGCATTGTAGAAAAACAGATTTCAGTGAGTTACTACTTTCATGATCTTGCACATATGTTTGAGCTTCTAAGCATAAAACGCTCAGTTTAGCGCTTTCTGTGAACAGTAACACTCTGTTAGTGCAACTAAGCAAATGAACAGAAAGAAAGCATGCAAGTGCGGAAAATATTCTTTCTCTGTTTGAGAATGATAGTTTGTGCAAAGATAAGACTAAAGCTTGCCCACATTAAAGATGTTTCTAACATCTTTAAATGAAATGTTTGAGCAATGCAAAAAACAGATATCAGTGAGTTACAAGTTTTATGATCATGAACCTAAGTTTGAACTTCTAAGCATAAGTCGCTTAGTTTATCGCTTCTGAGTACAGAAACACTCTGTTAGTGCAACTAAGCAAATGAACAGAAAGAAAGCATGCTATTGCCGAAAAACTCCTTTCTCTGTTAGAGAATGATAGTTTGTGCAAAGTTAAGACTTAACCTTGCCCACATTAAAGATATTTCTAACATCTTAAATGAAGTGTTTTAGCATTGAAGAAAAACAGATTTCAGTGAGTTACTACTTTCATGATCTTGCACATATGTTTGAGCTTCTAAGAATAAAACGCTCAGTTTAGCGCTTTCTGTGAACAGTGACAGTCTGTTAGTGCAACTAAGCAAATGAACAGAAAGAAAGCATGCAAGGGCTGAAAACCTCCTTTCATTGTTAGAGATTGATAGTTTGTGCAAAGTTAAGACTAAAGCTTGCCCACGTTAAAGATGTTTCTAACATCTTTAAGTGTTTTAGCATTGTAGAAAAACAGATTTCAGTGAGTTAATACTTTCATGATCTTGCACATATTTTTGAGGTTCTAAGCAATAAACGCTCAGTTTAGCGCTTTCAGTGAACAGTAACACTCTGTTGGTGCACCTAAGCAAATGAACAGAAAGAAAGCATGCAAGTGCTGAAAATATTTTTTCTCTGTTTGAGAATGATAGTTTGTGCAAAGTTAAGACTAAAGCTTGCCCACATTAAAGATGTTTCTAACATCTTTAAATAAAATGATTCAGCAATGCAGAACACAGATTTCAGTGAGATGTTAGTTTTATGATCATGAACCTAAGTTTGAACTTCTAAGCATAAGTCGCTTAGTTTATCGCTTCTGTGTACAAAAACACTCTGTTAGTGCAACTAAGCAAATGAACAGAAAGAAAGGCCACAAGTGCTGAAAACTTTCTCTCTCTGTTAGAGAATGATAGTTTGTGCAAAGTTAAGACTAAAGCTTGCCCACGTTAAAGATGTTTCTAAGATCTTAAATGAAGTGTTTTAGCATTGTAGAAAAACAGATTTCAGTGAGTTACGACTTTCATGATCTTGCACATATGTTTGAGCTTCTAAGCATGAAACGCTCAGTTTAGCGCTTTCTGTGAACAGTAACACTCTGTTAGTGCAACTAAGCAAATGAACAGAAAGAAAGCATGCAAGTGCTGAAAATATTTTTTCTCTGTTTGAGAATGATAGTTTGTGCAAAGTTAAGACTAAAGCTTGCCCACATTAAAGATGTTTCTAACATCTTTAAATAAAATGATTCAGCAATGCAGAACACAGATTTCAGTGAGATGCTAGTTTTATGATCATGAACATATGTTTGAGATTCTAAGCATAAAACGCTCAGTTTATTGCTTTCTTTGAACAGTAACACTCTGTTAGTGCAACTAAGCAAATGAACAGAAAGAAAGCATGCAAGTGCTGAAAACCTCCTTTCTCTGTTAGAGATTGATAGTTTGTGCAAAGTTAAGACTAAAGCTTGCCCACGTTAAAGATGTTTCTAACATCTTGAAGTGTTTTAGCATTGTAGAAAAACAGATTTCAGTGAGTTAATACTTTCATGATCTTGCACATATGTTTGAGCTTCTAAGCATAAAACGCTCAGTTTAGCGCTTTCTGTGAACAGTAACACTCTGTTAGTGCAACTAAGCAAATGAACAGAAAGAAAGCATGCAAGTGCTGAAAATATTCTTTCTCTGTTTGAGAATGATAGTGTGTGCAAAGTTAAGACTAAAACTTGCCCACATTAAAGATGTTTCTAATATCTTTAAATGAAATGTTTGAGCAATGCAAAAAACAGATTTCAGTGAGTTACAAGTTTTATGATCATGAACCTAAGTTTGAACTTCTAAGCATAAGTCGCTTAGTTTATCGCTTCTGTGTACAGAAACACTCTGTTAGTGCAACTAAGCAAATGAACAGAAAGAAAGCATGCAAGTGCTGAAAACCTCCTTTCTCTGTTAGAGATTGATAGTTTGTGCAAAGTTAAGACTAAAGCTTGCCCACGTTAAAGATGTTTCTAACATCTTGAAGTGTTTTAGCATTGTAGAAAAACAGATTTCAGTGAGTTAATACTTTCATGATCTTGCACATATGTTTGAGGTTCTAAGCAATAAACGCTCAGTTTAGCGTTTTCTGTGAACAGTAACACTCTGTTAGTGCAACTAAGCAAATGAACAGAAAGAAAGCATGCAAGTGCTGAAAACCTCCTTTCTCTGTTAGAGATTGACAGTTTGTGCAAAGTTAAGACTAAACCTTGCCCACGTTAAAGATGTTTCTAACATCTTAAATGAAGTGTTTTAGCATTGAAGAAAAACAGATTTCAGTGAGTTACTACTTTCATGATCTTGCACATATGTTTGAGCTTCTAAGAATAAAACGCTCAGTTTAGCGCTTTCTGTGAACAGTGACAGTCTGTTAGTGCAACTAAGCAAATGAACAGAAAGAAAGCATGCAAGGGCTGAAAACCTCCTTTCATTGTTAGAGATTGATAGTTTGTGCAAAGATAAGACTAAAGCTTGCCCACATTAAAGATGTTTCTAACATCTTTAAATGAAATGTTTGAGCAATGCAAAAAACAGATATCAGTGAGTTACAAGTTTTATGATCATGAACCTAAGTTTGAACTTCTAAGCATAAGTCGCTTAGTTTATCGCTTCTGTGTACAGAAACACTCTGTTAGTGCAACTAAGCAAATGAACAGAAAGAAAGGCCACAAGTGCTGAAAACCTTCTCTCTCTGTTAGAGAATGATAGTTTGTGCAAAGTTAAGACTAAAGCTTGCCCACGTTAAAGATGTTTCTAACATCTTTAAATAAAATGATTCAGCAATGCAGAACACAGATTTCAGTGAGATGCTAGTTTTATGATCATGAACATATGTTTGAGATTCTAAGCATAAAACGCACAGTTTAGTGCTTTCTTTGAACAGTAACACTCTGTTAGTGCAACTAAGCAAATGAACAGAAAGAAAGCATGCAAGTGCTGAAAACCTTCTTTCATTGTTAGAGATTGATAGTTTGTGCAAAGATAAGACTAAAGCTTGCCCACATTAAAGATGTTTCTAACATCTTAAATGAAATTTTTAGCATTGTAGAAAAACAGATTTCAGTGAGTTACGACTTTCATGATCTTGCACATATGTTTGAGCTTCTAAGCATGAAACGCTCAGTTTAGCGCTTTCTGTGAACAGTAACACTCTGTTAGTGCAACTAAGCAAATGAACAGAAAGAAAGCATGCAAGTGCTGAAAATATTTTTTCTCTGTTTGAAAATGATAGTTTGTGCAAAGTTAAGACTAAAGCTTGCCCACATTAAAGATGTTTCTAACATCTTTAAATAAAATGATTCAGCAATGCAGAACACAGATTTCAGTGAGATGCTAGTTTTATGATCTTGCACATATGTTTGAGGTTCTAAGCAATAAACGCTCAGTTTAGCGTTTTCTGTGAACAGTAACACTCTGTTAGTGCAACTAAGCAAATGAACAGAAAGAAAGCATGCAAGTGCTGAAAACCTCCTTTCTCTGTTAGAGATTGACAGTTTGTGCAAAGTTAAGACTAAACCTTGCCCACGTTAAAGATGTTTCTAACATCTTAAATGAAGTGTTTTACCATTGTAGAAAAACAGATTTCAGTGAGATAATACTTTCATGATCTTGCACATATGTTTGAGCTTCTAAGCAATAAACGCTCAGTTTAGCGCTTTGTGTGAACAGTAACACTCTGTTAGTGCAACTAAGCAAATGAACAGAAAGAAAGCATGCAAGTGCTGAAAACCTCCTTTCTCTGTTAGAGATTGATAGTTTGTGCAAAATTAAGACTAAAGCTTGCCCACGTTAAAGATGTTTCTAACATCTTGAAGTGTTTTAGCATTGTAGAAAAACAGATTTCAGTGAGTTACTACTTTCATGATCTTGCACATATGTTTGAGCTTCTAAGCATAAAACGCTCAGTTTAGCGCTTTCTGTGAACAGTAACACTCTGTTAGTGCAACTAAGCAAATGAACAGAAAGAAAGCATGCAAGTGCGGAAAATATTCTTTCTCTGTTTGAGAATGATAGTTTGTGCAAAGATAAGACTAAAGCTTGCCCACATTAAAGATGTTTCTAACATCTTTAAATGAAATGTTTGAGCAATGCAAAAAACAGATATCAGTGAGTTACAAGTTTTATGATCATGAACCTAAGTTTGAACTTCTAAGCATAAGTCGCTTAGTTTATCGCTTCTGAGTACAGAAACACTCTGTTAGTGCAACTAAGCAAATGAACAGAAAGAAAGCATGCTATTGCCGAAAAACTCCTTTCTCTGTTAGAGAATGATAGTTTGTGCAAAGTTAAGACTTAACCTTGCCCACATTAAAGATATTTCTAACATCTTAAATGAAGTGTTTTAGCATTGAAGAAAAACAGATTTCAGTGAGTTACTACTTTCATGATCTTGCACATATGTTTGAGCTTCTAAGAATAAAACGCTCAGTTTAGCGCTTTCTGTGAACAGTGACAGTCTGTTAGTGCAACTAAGCAAATGAACAGAAAGAAAGCATGCAAGGGCTGAAAACCTCCTTTCATTGTTAGAGATTGATAGTTTGTGCAAAGTTAAGACTAAAGCTTGCCCACGTTAAAGATGTTTCTAACATCTTTAAGTGTTTTAGCATTGTAGAAAAACAGATTTCAGTGAGTTAATACTTTCATGATCTTGCACATATTTTTGAGGTTCTAGGCAATAAACGCTCAGTTTAGCGCTTTCAGTGAACAGTAACACTCTGTTGGTGCACCTAAGCAAATGAACAGAAAGAAAGCATGCAAGTGCTGAAAATATTTTTTCTCTGTTTGAGAATGATAGTTTGTGCAAAGTTAAGACTAAAGCTTGCCCACATTAAAGATGTTTCTAACATCTTTAAATAAAATGATTCAGCAATGCAGAACACAGATTTCAGTGAGATGTTAGTTTTATGATCATGAACCTAAGTTTGAACTTCTAAGCATAAGTCGCTTAGTTTATCGCTTCTGTGTACAAAAACACTCTGTTAGTGCAACTAAGCAAATGAACAGAAAGAAAGGCCACAAGTGCTGAAAACTTTCTCTCTCTGTTAGAGAATGATTGTTTGTGCAAAGTTAAGACTAAAGCTTGCCCACATTAAAGATGTTTCTAACATCTTTAAATAAAATGATTCAGCAATGCAGAACACAGATTTCAGTGAGATGCTAGTTTTATGATCATGAACATATGTTTGAGATTCTAAGCATAAAACGCTCAGTTTATTGCTTTCTTTGAACAGTAACACTCTGTTAGTGCAACTAAGCAAATGAACAGAAAGAAAGCATGCAAGTGCTGAAAACCTCCTTTCTCTGTTAGAGATTGATAGTTTGTGCAAAGTTAAGACTAAAGCTTGCCCACGTTAAAGATGTTTCTAACATCTTGAAGTGTTTTAGCATTGTAGAAAAACAGATTTCAGTGAGTTAATACTTTCATGATCTTGCACATATGTTTGAGCTTCTAAGCATAAAACGCTCAGTTTAGCGCTTTCTGTGAACAGTAACACTCTGTTAGTGCAACTAAGCAAATGAACAGAAAGAAAGCATGCAAGTGCTGAAAATATTCTTTCTCTGTTTGAGAATGATAGTGTGTGCAAAGTTAAGACTAAAACTTGCCCACATTAAAGATGTTTCTAATATCTTTAAATGAAATGTTTGAGCTATGCAAAAAACAGATTTCAGTGAGTTACAAGTTTTATGATCATGAACCTAAGTTTGAACTTCTAAGCATAAGTCGCTTAGTTTATCGCTTCTGTGTACAGAAACACTCTGTTAGTGCAACTAAGCAAATGAACAGAAAGAAAGCATGCAAGTGCTGAAAACCTCCTTTCTCTGTTAGAGATTGATAGTTTGTGCAAAGTTAAGACTAAAGCTTGCCCACGTTAAAGATGTTTCTAACATCTTGAAGTGTTTTAGCATTGTAGAAAAACAGATTTCAGTGAGTTAATACTTTCATGATCTTGCACATATGTTTGAGGTTCTAAGCAATAAACGCTCAGTTTAGCGTTTTCTGTGAACAGTAACACTCTGTTAGTGCAACTAAGCAAATGAACAGAAAGAAAGCATGCAAGTGCTGAAAACCTCCTTTCTCTGTTAGAGATTGACAGTTTGTGCAAAGTTAAGACTAAACCTTGCCCACGTTAAAGATGTTTCTAACATCTTAAATGAAGTGTTTTAGCATTGAAGAAAAACAGATTTCAGTGAGTTACTACTTTCATGATCTTGCACATATGTTTGAGCTTCTAAGAATAAAACGCTCAGTTTAGCGCTTTCTGTGAACAGTGACAGTCTGTTAGTGCAACTAAGCAAATGAACAGAAAGAAAGCATGCAAGGGCTGAAAACCTCCTTTCATTGTTAGAGATTGATAGTTTGTGCAAAGATAAGACTAAAGCTTGCCCACATTAAAGATGTTTCTAACATCTTTAAATGAAATGTTTGAGCAATGCAAAAAACAGATATCAGTGAGTTACAAGTTTTATGATCATGAACCTAAGTTTGAACTTCTAAGCATAAGTCGCTTAGTTTATCGCTTCTGTGTACAGAAACACTCTGTTAGTGCAACTAAGCAAATGAACAGAAAGAAAGGCCACAAGTGCTGAAAACCTTCTCTCTCTGTTAGAGAATGATAGTTTGTGCAAAGTTAAGACTAAAGCTTGCCCACGTTAAAGATGTTTCTAACATCTTTAAATAAAATGATTCAGCAATGCAGAACACAGATTTCAGTGAGATGCTAGTTTTATTATCATGAACATATGTTTGAGATTCTAAGCATAAAACGCTCAGTTTAGTGCTTTCTTTGAACAGTAACACTCTGTTAGTGCAACTAAGCAAATGAACAGAAAGAAAGCATGCAAGTGCTGAAAACCTTCTTTCATTGTTAGAGATTGATAGTTTGTGCAAAGATAAGACTAAAGCTTGCCCACATTAAAGATGTTTCTAACATCTTAAATGAAATTTTTAGCATTGTAGAAAAACAGATTTCAGTGAGTTACGACTTTCATGATCTTGCACATATGTTTGAGCTTCTAAGCATGAAACGCTCAGTTTAGCACTTTCTGTGAACAGTAACACTCTGTTAGTGCAACTAAGCAAATGAACAGAAAGAAAGCATGCAAGTGCTGAAAATATTTTTTCTCTGTTTGAGAATGATAGTTTGTGCAAAGTTAAGACTAAAGCTTGCCCACATTAAAGATGTTTCTAACATCTTTAAATAAAATGATTCAGCAATGCAGAACACAGATTTCAGTGAGATGCTAGTTTTATGATCATGAACATATGTTTGAGATTCTAAGCATAAAACGCTCAGTTTAGTGCTTTCTTTGAACAGTAACACTCTGTTAGTGCAACTAAGCAAATGAACAGAAAGAAAGCATGCAAGTGCTGAAAAACTCCTTTCTCTGTTAGAGAATGATAGTTTGTGCAAAGTTAAGACTAAAACTTGCCCACGTTAAAGATGTTTCTAACATCTTAAATGAAGTGTTTTAGCATTGTAGAAAAACAGATTTCAGTGAGTTACTACTTTCATGATCTTGCACATATGTTTGAGCTTCTAAGCATAAAACGCTCAGTTTAGCGCTTTCTGTGAACAGTAACACTCTGTTAGTGCAACTAAGCAAATGAACAGAAAGAAAGCATGCAAGTGCTGAAAATATTCTTTCTCTGTTTGAGAATGATAGTGTGTGCAAAGTTAAGACTAAAACTTGCCCACATTAAAGATGTTTCTAATATCTTTAAATGAAATGTTTGAGCAATGCAAAAAACAGATTTCAGTGAGTTACAAGTTTTATGATCATGAACCTAAGTTTGAACTTCTAAGCATAAAACGCTCAGTTTAGCGTTTTCTGTGAACAGTAACACTCTGTTAGTGCAACTAAGCAAATGAACAGAAAGAAAGCATGCAAGTGCTGAAAACCTCCTTTCTCTGTTAGAGATTGACAGTTTGTGCAAAGTTAAGACTAAACCTTGCCCACGTTAAAGATGTTTCTAACATCTTAAATGAAGTGTTTTACCATTGTAGAAAAACAGATTTCAGTGAGATAATACTTTCATGATCTTGCACATATGTTTGAGCTTCTAAGCAATAAACGCTCAGTTTAGTGCTTTGTGTGAACAGTAACACTCTGTTAGTGCAACTAAGCAAATGAACAGAAAGAAAGCATGCAAGTGCTGAAAACCTCCTTTCTCTGTTAGAGATTGATAGTTTGTGCAAAATTAAGACTAAAGCTTGCCCACGTTAAAGATGTTTCTAACATCTTGAAGTGTTTTAGCATTGTAGAAAAACAGATTTCAGTGAGTTACTACTTTCATGATCTTGCACATATGTTTGAGCTTCTAAGCATAAAACGCTCAGTTTAGCGCTTTCTGTGAACAGTAACACTCTGTTAGTGCAACTAAGCAAATGAACAGAAAGAAAGCATGCAAGTGCTGAAAATATTCTTTCTCTGTTTGAGAATGATAGTTTGTGCAAAGATAAGACTAAAGCTTGCCCACATTAAAGATGTTTCTAACATCTTTAAATGAAATGTTTGAGCAATGCAAAAAACAGATATCAGTGAGTTACAAGTTTTATGATCATGAACCTAAGTTTGAACTTCTAAGCATAAGTCGCTTAGTTTATCGCTTCTGAGTACAGAAACACTCTGTTAGTGCAACTAAGCAAATGAACAGAAAGAAAGCATGCTATTGCCGAAAAACTCCTTTCTCTGTTAGAGAATGATAGTTTGTGCAAAGTTAAGACTTAACCTTGCCCACATTAAAGATGTTTCTAACATCTTAAATGAAGTGTTTTAGCATTGAAGAAAAACAGATTTCAGTGAGTTACTACTTTCATGATCTTGCACATATGTTTGAGCTTCTAAGAATAAAACGCTCAGTTTAGCGCTTTCTGTGAACAGTGACAGTCTGTTAGTGCAACTAAGCAAATGAACAGAAAGAAAGCATGCAAGGGCTGAAAACCTCCTTTCATTGTTAGAGATTGATAGTTTGTGCAAAGTTAAGACTAAAGCTTGCCCACGTTAAAGATGTTTCTAACATCTTTAAGTGTTTTAGCATTGTAGAAAAACAGATTTCAGTGAGTTAATACTTTCATGATCTTGCACATATGTTTGAGCTTCTAAGCATGAAACGCTCAGTTTAGCGCTTTCTGTGAACAGTAACACTCTGTTAGTGCAACTAAGCAAATGAACAGAAAGAAAGCATGCAAGTGCTGAAAATATTTTTTCTCTGTTTGAGAATGATAGTTTGTGCAAAGTTAAGACTAAAGCTTGCCCACATTAAAGATGTTTCTAACATCTTTAAATAAAATGATTCAGCAATGCAGAACACAGATTTCAGTGAGATGCTAGTTTTATGATCATGAACATATGTTTGAGATTCTAAGCATAAAACGCTCAGTTTAGTGCTTTCTTTGAACAGTAACACTCTGTTAGTGCAACTAAGCAAATGAACAGAAAGAAAGCATGCAAGTGCTGAAAAACTCCTTTCTCTGTTAGAGAATGATAGTTTGTGCAAAGTTAAGACTAAAACTTGCCCACGTTAAAGATGTTTCTAACATCTTAAATGAAGTGTTTTAGCATTGTAGAAAAACAGATTTCAGTGAGTTACTACTTTCATGATCTTGCACATATGTTTGAGCTTCTAAGCATAAAACGTTCAGTTTAGCGCTTTCTGTGAACAGTAACACTCTGTTAGTGCAACTAAGCAAATAAACAGAAAGAAAGCATGCAAGTGCTGAAAATATTCTTTCTCTGTTTGAGAATGATAGTGTGTGCAAAGTTAAGACTAAAACTTGCCCACATTAAAGATGTTTCTAATATCTTTAAATGAAATGTTTGAGCAATGCAAAAAACAGATTTCAGTGAGTTACAAGTTTTATGATCATGAACCTAAGTTTGAACTTCTAAGCATAAGTCGCTTAGTTTATCGCTTCTGTGTACAGAAACACTCTGTTAGTGCAACTAAGCAAATGAACAGAAAGAAAGCATGCAAGTGCTGAAAACCTCCTTTCTCTGTTAGAGATTGATAGTTTGTGCAAAGTTAAGACTAAAGCTTGCCCACGTTAAAGATGTTTCTAACATCTTGAAGTGTTTTAGCATTGTAGAAAAACAGATTTCAGTGAGTTAATACTTTCATGATCTTGCACATATGTTTGAGGTTCTAAGCAATAAACGCTCAGTTTAGCGTTTTCTGTGAACAGTAACACTCTGTTAGTGCAACTAAGCAAATGAACAGAAAGAAAGCATGCAAGTGCTGAAAACCTCCTTTCTCTGTTAGAGATTGACAGTTTGTGCAAAGTTAAGACTAAACCTTGCCCACGTTAAAGATGTTTCTAACATCTTAAATGAAGTGTTTTACCATTGTAGAAAAACAGATTTCAGTGAGATAATACTTTCATGATCTTGCACATATGTTTGAGCTTCTAAGCAATAAACGCTCAGTTTAGCGCTTTGTGTGAACAGTAACACTCTGTTAGTGCAACTAAGCAAATGAACAGAAAGAAAGCATGCAAGTGCTGAAAACCTCCTTTCTCTGTTAGAGATTGATAGTTTGTGCAAAATTAAGACTAAAGCTTGCCCACGTTAAAGATGTTTCTAACATCTTGAAGTGTTTTAGCATTGTAGAAAAACAGATTTCAGTGAGTTACTACTTTCATGATCTTGCACATATGTTTGAGCTTCTAAGCATAAAACGCTCAGTTTAGCGCTTTCTGTGAACAGTAACACTCTGTTAGTGCAACTAAGCAAATGAACAGAAAGAAAGCATGCAAGTGCTGAAAATATTCTTTCTCTGTTTGAGAATGATAGTTTGTGCAAAGATAAGACTAAAGCTTGCCCACATTAAAGATGTTTCTAACATCTTTAAATGAAATGTTTGAGCAATGCAAAAAACAGATATCAGTGAGTTACAAGTTTTATGATCATGAACCTAAGTTTGAACTTCTAAGCATAAGTCGCTTAGTTTATCGCTTCTGAGTACAGAAACACTCTGTTAGTGCAACTAAGCAAATGAACAGAAAGAAAGCATGCTATTGCCGAAAAACTCCTTTCTCTGTTAGAGAATGATAGTTTGTGCAAAGTTAAGACTTAACCTTGCCCACATTAAAGATGTTTCTAACATCTTAAATGAAGTGTTTTAGCATTGAAGAAAAACAGATTTCAGTGAGTTACTACTTTCATGATCTTGCACATATGTTTGAGCTTCTAAGAATAAAACGCTCAGTTTAGCGCTTTCTGTGAACAGTGACAGTCTGTTAGTGCAACTAAGCAAATGAACAGAAAGAAAGCATGCAAGGGCTGAAAACCTCCTTTCATTGTTAGAGATTGATAGTTTGTGCAAAGTTAAGACTAAAGCTTGCCCACGTTAAAGATGTTTCTAACATCTTTAAGTGTTTTAGCATTGTAGAAAAACAGATTTCAGTGAGTTAATACTTTCATGATCTTGCACATATTTTTGAGGTTCTAAGCAATAAACGCTCAGTTTAGCGCTTTCAGTGAACAGTAACACTCTGTTGGTGCACCTAAGCAAATGAACAGAAAGAAAGCATGCAAGTGCTGAAAATATTTTTTCTCTGTTTGAGAATGATAGTGTGTGCAAAGTTAAGACTAAAACTTGCCCACATTAAAGATGTTTCTAATATCTTTAAATGAAATGTTTGAGCAATGCAAAAAACAGATTTCAGTGAGTTACAAGTTTTATGGTCATGAACCTAAGTTTGAACTTCTAAGCATAAGTCGCTTAGTTTATCGCTTCTGTGTACAGAAACACTCTGTTAGTGCAACTACGCAAATGAACAGAAAGAAAGCATGCAAGTGCTGAAAACCTCCTTTCTCTGTTAGAGATTGATAGTTTGTGCAAAGTTAAGACTAAAGCTTGCCCACGTTAAAGATGTTTCTAACATCTTGAAGTGTTTTAGCATTGTAGAAAAACAGATTTCAGTGAGTTAATACTTTCATGATCTTGCACATATGTTTGAGGTTCTAAGCAATAAACGCTCAGTTTAGCGTTTTCTGTGAACAGTAACACTCTGTTAGTGCAACTAAGCAAATGAACAGAAAGAAAGCATGCAAGTGCTGAAAACCTCCTTTCTCTGTTAGAGATTGACAGTTTGTGAAAAGTTAAGACTAAACCTTGCCCACGTAAAAGATGTTTCTAACATCTTAAATGAAGTGTTTTACCATTGTAGAAAAACAGATTTCAGTGAGATAATACTTTCATGATCTTGCACATATGTTTGAGCTTCTAAGCAATAAACGCTCAGTTTAGCGCTTTGTGTGAACAGTAACACTCTGTTAGTGCAACTAAGCAAATGAACAGAAAGAAAGCATGCAAGTGCTGAAAACCTCCTTTCTCTGTTAGAGAATGATAGTTTGTGCAAAGTTAAGACTTAACCTTGCCCACATTAAAGATGTTTCTAACATCTTAAATGAAGTGTTTTAGCATTGAAGAAAAACAGATTTCAGTGAGTTACTACTTTCATGATCTTGCACATATGTTTGAGCTTCTAAGAATAAAACGCTCAGTTTAGCGCTTTTTGTGAACAGTGACAGTCTGTTAGTGCAACTAAGCAAATGAACAGAAAGAAAGCATGCAAGGGCTGAAAACCTCCTTTCATTGTTAGAGATTGATAGTTTGTGCAAAGATAAGACTAAAGCTTGCCCACATTAAAGATGTTTCTAACATCTTTAAATGAAATGTTTGAGCAATGCAAAAAACAGATATCAGTGAGTTACAAGTTTTATGATCATGAACCTAAGTTTGAACTTCTAAGCATAAGTCGCTTAGTTTATCGCTTCTGTGTACAGAAACACTCTGTTAGTGCAACTAAGCAAATGAACAGAAAGAAAGGCCACAAGTGCTGAAAACCTTCTCTCTCTGTTAGAGAATGATAGTTTGTGCAAAGTTAAGACTAAAGCTTGCCCACGTTAAAGATGTTTCTAACATCTTTAAATAAAATGATTCAGCAATGCGGAACACAGATTTCAGTGAGATGCTAGTTTTATGATCATGAACATATGTTTGAGATTCTAAGCATAAAACGCTCAGTTTAGCGCTTTCTGTGAACAGTAACACTCTGTTAGTGCAACTAAGCAAATGAACAGAAAGAAAGCATGCAAGTGCTGAAAACCTTCTTTCATTGTTAGAGATTGATAGTTTGTGCAAAGATAAGACTAAAGCTTGCCCACATTAAAGATGTTTCTAACATCTTAAATGAAATTTTTAGCATTGTAGAAAAACAGATTTCAGTGAGTTACGACTTTCATGATCTTGCACATATGTTTGAGCTTCTAAGCATGAAACGCTCAGTTTAGCGCTTTCTGTGAACAGTAACACTCTGTTAGTGCAACTAAGCAAATGAACAGAAAGAAAGCATGCAAGTGCTGAAAATATTTTTTCTCTGTTTGAGAATGATAGTTTGTGCAAAGTTAAGACTAAAGCTTGCCCACATTAAAGATGTTTCTAACATCTTTAAATAAAATGATTCAGCAATGCAGAACACAGATTTCAGTGAGATGCTAGTTTTATGATCATGAACATATGTTTGAGATTCTAAGCATAAAACGCTCAGTTTAGTGCTTTCTTTGAACAGTAACACTCTGTTAGTGCAACTAAGCAAATGAACAGAAAGAAAGGCCACAAGTGCTGAAAACCTTCTCTCTCTGTTAGAGAATGATAGTTTGTGCAAAGTTAAGACTAAAGCTTGCCCACGTTAAAGATGTTTCTAACATCTTAAATGAAGTGTTTTAGCATTGTAGAAAAACAGATTTCAGTGAGTTACGACTTTCATGATCTTGCACATATGTTTGAGCTTCTAAGCATGAAACGCTCAGTTTAGCGCTTTCTGTGAACAGTAACACTCTGTTAGTGCAACTAAGCAAATGAACAGAAAGAAAGCATGCAAGTGCTGAAAATATTTTTTCTCTGTTTGAGAATGATAGCTTGTGCAAAGTTAAGACTAAAGCTTGCCCACATTAAAGATGTTTCTAACATCTTTAAATAAAATGATTCAGCAATGCAGAACACAGATTTCAGTGAGATGCTAGTTTTATGATCATGAACATATGTTTGAGATTCTAAGCATAAAACGCTCAGTTTAGTGCTTTCTTTGAACAGTAACACTCTGTTAGTGCAACTAAGCAAATGAACAGAAAGAAAGCATGCAATTGCTGAAAAACTCCTTTCTCTGTTAGAGAATGATAGTTTGTGCAAAGTTAAGACTTAACCTTGCCCACATTAAAGATGTTTCTAACATCTTAAATGAAGTGTTTTAGCATTGAAGAAAAACAGATTTCAGTGAGTTACTACTTTCATGATCTTGCACATATGTTTGAGCTTCTAAGAATAAAACGCTCAGTTTAGCGCTTTCTGTGAACAGTGAGAGTCTGTTAGTGCAACTAAGCAAATGAACAGAAAGAAAGCATGCAAGGGCTGAAAACCTCCTTTCTCTGTTAGAGATTGATAGTTTGTGCAAAGTTAAGACTAAAGCTTGCCCACGTTAAAGATGTTTCTAACATCTTTAAGTGTTTTAGCATTGTAGAAAAACAGATTTCAGTGAGTCAATACTTTCATGATCTTGCACATATGTTTGAGGTTCTAAGCAATAAACGCTCAGTTTAGCGCTTTCTGTGAACAGTAACACTCTGTTAGTGCAACTAAGCAAATGAACAGAAAGAAAGCATGCAAGTGCTGAAAATATTTTTTCTCTGTTTGAGAATGATAGTTTGTGCAAAGTTAAGACTAAACCTTGCCCACGTTAAAGATGTTTCTAACATTTTAAATGAAGTGTTTTAGCATTGTAGAAAAACAGATTTCAGTGAGTTACTACTATCATGATCTTGCACATATGTTTGAGCTTATAAGGCGCTTTCTGTGAACAGTAACACTCTGTTAGTGCAACTAAGCAAATGAACAGAAAGAAAGCATGCAAGTGCTGAAAATATTCATTCTCTGTTTGAGAATGATAGTGTGTGCAAAGTTAAGACTAAAGCTTGCCCACATTAAAGATGTTTCTAATATCTTTAAATGAAATGTTTGAGCAATGCAAAAAACAGATTTCAGTGAGTTACAAGTTTTATGATCATGAACCAAAGTTTGAACTTCTAAGCATAAGTCGCTTAGTTTATCGCTTCTGTGTACAGAAACACTCTGTTAGTGCAACTAAGCAAATGAACAGAAAGAAAGCATGCAATTGCTGAAAAACTCCTTTCTCTGTTAGAGAATGATAGTTTGTGCAAAGTTAAGACTTAACCTTGCCCACATTAAAGATGTTTCTAACATCTTAAATGAAGTGTTTTAGCATTGAAGAAAAACAGATTTCAGTGAGTTACTACTTTCATGATCTTGCACATATGTTTGAGCTTCTAAGAATAAAACGCTCAGTTTAGCGCTTTCTGTGAACAGTGACAGTCTGTTAGTGCAACTAAGCAAATGAACAGAAAGAAAGCATGCAAGGGCTGAAAACCTCCTTTCATTGTTAGAGATTGATAGTTTGTGCAAAGATAAGACTAAAGCTTGCCCACGTTAAAGATGTTTCTAACATCTTTAAGTGTTTTAGCATTGTAGAAAAACAGATTTCAGTGAGTTAATACTTTCATGATCTTGCACATATTTTTGAGGTTCTAAGCAATAAACGCTCAGTTTAGCGCTTTCAGTGAACAGTAACACTCTGTTGGTGCACCTAAGCAAATGAACAGAATGAAAGCATGCAAGTGCTGAAAATATTTTTTCTCTGTTTGAGAATGATAGTTTGTGCAAAGTTAAGACTAAAGCTTGCCCACATTAAAGATGTTTCTAACATCTTTAAATAAAATGATTCAGCAATGCAGAACACAGATTTCAGTGAGATGCTAGTTTTATGATCATGAACCTAAGTTTGAACTTCTAAGCATAAGTCGCTTAGTTTATCGCTTCTGTGTACAGAAACACTCTGTTAGTGCAACTAAGCAAATGAACAGAAAGAAAGGCCACAAGTGCTGAAAACCTTCTCTCTCTGTTAGAGAATGATAGTTTGTGCAAAGTTAAGACTAAAGCTTGCCCACGTTAAAGATGTTTCTAACATCTTAAATGAAGTGTTTTAGCATTGTAGAAAAACAGATTTCAGTGAGTTACGACTTTCATGATCTTGCACATATGTTTGAGCTTCTAAGCATGAAACGCTCAGTTTAGCGCTTTCTGTGAACAGTAACACTCTGTTAGTGCAACTAAGCAAATGAACAGAAAGAAAGCATGCAAGTGCTGAAAATATTTTTTCTCTGTTTGAGAATGATAGCTTGTGCAAAGTTAAGACTAAAGCTTGCCCACATTAAAGATGTTTCTAACATCTTTAAATAAAATGATTCAGCAATGCAGAACACAGATTTCAGTGAGATGCTAGTTTTATGATCATGAACATATGTTTGAGATTCTAAGCATAAAACGCTCAGTTTAGTGCTTTCTTTGAACAGTAACACTCTGTTAGTGCAACTAAGCAAATGAACAGAAATAAAGCATGCACGTGCTGAAAAACTCCTTTCTCTGTTAGAGAATGATAGTTTGTGCAAAGTTAAGACTTAACCTTGCCCACGTTAAAGATGTTTCTAACATTTTAAATGAAGTGTTTTAGCATTGTAGAAAAACAGATTTCAGTGAGTTACTACTATCATGATCTTGCACATATGTTTGAGCTTCTAAGGCGCTTTCTGTGAACAGTAACACTCTGTTAGTGCAACTAAGCAAATGAACAGAAAGAAAGCATGCAAGTGCTGAAAATATTCATTCTCTGTTTGAGAATGATAGTGTGTGCAAAGTTAAGACTAAAGCTTGCCCACATTAAAGATGTTTCTAATATCTTTAAATGAAATGTTTGAGCAATGCAAAAAACAGATTTCAGTGAGTTACAAGTTTTATGATCATGAACCTAAGTTTGAACTTCTAAGCATAAGTCGCTTAGTTTATCGCTTCTGTGTACAGAAACACTCTGTTAGTGCAACTAAGCAAATGAACAGAAAGAAAGCATGCAATTGCTGAAAAACTCCTTTCTCTGTTAGAGAATGATAGTTTGTGCAAAGTTAAGACTTAACCTTGCCCACATTAAAGATGTTTCTAACATCTTAAATGAAGTGTTTTAGCATTGAAGAAAAACAGTTTTCAGTGAGTTACTACTTTCATGATCTTGCACATATGTTTGAGCTTCTAAGAATAAAACGCTCAGTTTAGCGCTTTCTGTGAACAGTGACAGTCTGTTAGTGCAACTAAGCAAATGAACAGAAAGAAAGCATGCAAGGGCTGAAAACCTCCTTTCATTGTTAGAGATTGATAGTTTGTGCAAAGATAAGACTAAAGCTTGCCCACATTAAAGATGTTTCTAACATCTTTAAATGAAATGTTTGAGCAATGCAAAAAACAGATATCAGTGAGTTACATGTTTTATGATCATGAACCTAAGTTTGAACTTCTAAGCATAAGTCGCTTAGTTTATCGCTTCTGTGTACAGAAACACTCTGTTAGTGCAACTAAGCAAATGAACAGAAAGAAAGGCCACAAGTGCTGAAAACCTTCTCTCTCTGTTAGAGAATGATAGTTTGTGCAAAGTTAAGACTAAAGCTTGCCCACGTTAAAGATGTTTCTAACATCTTTAAATAAAATGATTCAGCAATGCAGAACACAGATTTCAGTGAGATGCTAGTTTTATGATCATGAACATATGTTTGAGATTCTAAGCATAAAACGTTCAGTTTAGTGCTTTCTTTGAACAGTAACACTCTGTTAGTGCAACTAAGCAAATGAACAGAAAGAAAGCATGCAAGTGCTGAAAACCTCCTTTCATTGTTAGAGATTGATAGTTTGTGCAAAGATAAGACTAAAGCTTGCCCACATTAAAGATGTTTCTAACATCTTAAATGAAATTTTTAGCATTGTAGAAAAACAGATTTCAGTGAGTTACGACTTTCATGATCTTGCACATATGTTTGAGCTTCTAAGCATGAAATGCTCAGTTTAGCGCTTTCTGTGAACAGTAACACTCTGTTAGTGCAACTAAGCAAATGAACAGAAAGAAAGCATGCAAGTGCTGAAAATATTTTTTCTCTGTTTGAGAATGATAGTTTGTGCAAAGTTAAGACTAAAGCTTGCCCACATTAAAGATGTTTCTAACATCTTTAAATAAAATGATTCAGCAATGCAGAACACAGATTTCAGTGAGATGCTAGTTTTATGATCATGAACATATGTTTGAGATTCTAAACATAAAACGCTCAGTTTAGTGCTTTCTTTGAACAGTAACACTCTGTTAGTGCAACTAAGCAAATGAACAGAAAGAAAGCATGCAATTGCTGAAAAACTCCTTTCTCTGTTAGAGAATGATAGTTTGTGCAAAGTTAAGACTTAACCTTGCCCACATTAAAGATGTTTCTAACATCTTAAATGAAGTGTTTTAGCATTGAAGAAAAACAGATTTCAGTGAGTTACTACTTTCATGATCTTGCACATATGTTTGAGCTTCTAAGAATAAAACGCTCAGTTTAGCGCTTTCTGTGAACAGTGACAGTCTGTTAGTGCAACTAAGCAAATGAACAGAAAGAAAGCATGCAAGGGCTGAAAACCTCCTTTCTCTGTTAGAGATTGATAGTTTGTGCAAAGTTAAGACTAAAGCTTGCCCACGTTAAAGATGTTTCTAACATCTTTAAGTGTTTTAGCATTGTAGAAAAACAGATTTCAGTGAGTCAATACTTTCATGATCTTGCACATATGTTTGAGGTTCTAAGCAATAAACGCTCAGTTTAGCGCTTTCTGTGAACAGTAACACTCTGTTAGTGCAACTAAGCAAATGAACAGAAAGAAAGCATGCAAGTGCTGAAAATATTTTTTCTCTGTTTGAGAATGATAGTTTGTGCAAAGTTAAGACTAAACCTTGCCCACGTTAAAGATGTTTCTAACATTTTAAATGAAGTGTTTTAGCATTGTAGAAAAACAGATTTCAGTGAGTTACTACTATCATGATCTTGCTCATATGTTTGAGCTTCTAAGAATAAAACGCTCAGTTTAGCGCTTTCTGTGAACAGTGACAGTCTGTTAGTGCAACTAAGCAAATGAACAGAAAGAAAGCATGCAAGGGCTGAAAACCTCCTTTCATTGTTAGAGATTGATAGTTTGTGCAAAGATAAGACTAAAGCTTGCCCACGTTAAAGATGTTTCTAACATCTTTAAGTGTTTTAGCATTGTAGAAAAACAGATTTCAGTGAGTTAATACTTTCATGATCTTGCACATATTTTTGAGGTTCTAAGCAATAAACGCTCAGTTTAGCGCTTTCAGTGAACAGTAACACTCTGTTGGTGCACCTAAGCAAATGAACAGAATGAAAGCATGCAAGTGCTGAAAATATATTTTCTCTGTTTGAGAATGATAGTTTGTGCAAAGTTAAGACTAAAGCTTGCCCACATTAAAGATGTTTCTAACATCTTAAATGAAGTGTTTTAGCATTGTAGAAAAACAGATTTCAGTGAGTTACGACTTTCATGATCTTGCACATATGTTTGAGCTTCTAAGCATGAAACGCTCAGTTTAGCGCTTTCTGTGAACAGTAACACTCTGTTAGTGCAACTAAGCAAATGAACAGAAAGAAAGCATGCAAGTGCTGAAAATATTTTTTCTCTGTTTGAGAATGATAGCTTGTGCAAAGTTAAGACTAAAGCTTGCCCACATTAAAGATGTTTCTAACATCTTTAAATAAAATGATTCAGCAATGCAGAACACAGATTTCAGTGAGATGCTAGTTTTATGATCATGAACATATGTTTGAGATTCTAAGCATAAAACGCTCAGTTTAGTGCTTTCTTTGAACAGTAACACTCTGTTAGTGCAACTAAGCAAATGAACAGAAATAAAGCATGCACGTGCTGAAAAACTCCTTTCTCTGTTAGAGAATGATAGTTTGTGCAAAGTTAAGACTAAACCTTGCCCACGTTAAAGATGTTTCTAACATTTTAAATGAAGTGTTTTAGCATTGTAGAAAAACAGATTTCAGTGAGTTACTACTATCATGATCTTGCACATATGTTTGAGCTTCTAAGGCGCTTTCTGTGAACAGTAACACTCTGTTAGTGCAACTAAGCAAATGAACAGAAAGAAAGCATGCAAGTGCTGAAAATATTCATTCTCTGTTTGAGAATGATAGTGTGTGCAAAGTTAAGACTAAAGCTTGCCCACATTAAAGATGTTTCTAATATCTTTAAATGAAATGTTTGAGCAATGCAAAAAACAGATTTCAGTGAGTTACAAGTTTTATGATCATGAACCTAAGTTTGAACTTCTAAGCATAAGTCGCTTAGTTTATCGCTTCTGTGTACAGAAACACTCTGTTAGTGCAACTGAGCAAATGAACAGAAAGAAAGCATGCAATTGCTGAAAAACTCCTTTCTCTGTTAGAGAATGATAGTTTGTGCAAAGTTAAGACTTAACCTTGCCCACATTAAAGATGTTTCTAACATCTTAAATGAAGTGTTTTAGCATTGAAGAAAAACAGTTTTCAGTGAGTTACTACTTTCATGATCTTGCACATATGTTTGAGCTTCTAAGAATAAAACGCTCAGTTTAGCGCTTTCTGTGAACGGTGACAGTCTGTTAGTGCAACTAAGCAAATGAACAGAAAGAAAGCATGCAAGGGCTGAAAACCTCCTTTCATTGTTAGAGATTGATAGTTTGTGCAAAGATAAGACTAAAGCTTGCCCACATTAAAGATGTTTCTAACATCTTTAAATGAAATGTTTGAGCAATGCAAAAAACAGATATCAGTGAGTTACATGTTTTATGATCATGAACCTAAGTTTGAACTTCTAAGCATAAGTCGCTTAGTTTATCGCTTCTGTGTACAGAAACACTCTGTTAGTGCAACTAAGCAAATGAACAGAAAGAAAGGCCACAAGTGCTGAAAACCTTCTCTCTCTGTTAGAGAATGATAGTTTGTGCAAAGTTAAGACTAAAGCTTGCCCACGTTAAAGATGTTTCTAACATCTTTAAATAAAATGATTCAGCAATGCAGAACACAGATTTCAGTGAGATGCTAGTTTTATGATCATGAACATATGTTTGAGATTCTAAGCATAAAACGCTCAGTTTAGTGCTTTCTTTGAACAGTAACACTCTGTTAGTGCAACTAAGCAAATGAACAGAAAGAAAGCATGCAAGTGCTGAAAACCTCCTTTCATTGTTAGAGATTGATAGTTTGTGCAAAGATAAGACTAAAGCTTGCCCACATTAAAGATGTTTCTAACATCTTAAATGAAATTTTTAGCATTGTAGAAAAACAGATTTCAGTGAGATACGACTTTCATGATCTTGCACATATGTTTGAGCTTCTAAGCATGAAACGCTCAGTTTAGCGCTTTCTGTGAACAGTAACACTCTGTTAGTGCAACTAAGCAAATGAACAGAAAGAAAGCATGCAAGTGCTGAAAATATTTTTTCTCTGTTTGAGAATGATAGTTTGTGCAAAGTTAAGACTAAAGCTTGCCCACATTAAAGATGTTTCTAACATCTTTAAATAAAATGATTCAGCAATGCAGAACACAGATTTCAGTGAGATGCTAGTTTTATGATCATGAACATATGTTTGAGATTCTAAGCATAAAACGCTCAGTTTAGTGCTTTCTTTGAACAGTAACACTCTGTTAGTGCAACTAAGCAAATGAACAGAAAGAAAGCATGCAATTGCTGAAAAACTCCTTTCTCTGTTAGAGAATGATAGTTTGTGCAAAGTTAAGACTTAACCTTGCCCACATTAAAGATGTTTCTAACATCTTAAATGAAGTGTTTTAGCATTGAAGAAAAACAGATTTCAGTGAGTTACTACTTTCATGATCTTGCACATATGTTTGAGCTTCTAAGAATAAAACGCTCAGTTTAGCGCTTTCTGTGAACAGTGACAGTCTGTTAGTGCAACTAAGCAAATGAACAGAAAGAAAGCATGCAAGGGCTGAAAACCTCCTTTCTCTGTTAGAGATTGATAGTTTGTGCAAAGTTAAGACTAAAGCTTGCCCACGTTAAAGATGTTTCTAACATCTTTAAGTGTTTTAGCATTGTAGAAAAACAGATTTCAGTGAGTCAATACTTTCATGATCTTGCACATATGTTTGAGGTTCTAAGCAATAAACGCTCAGTTTAGCGCTTTCTGTGAACAGTAACACTCTGTTAGTGCAACTAAGCAAAGGAACAGAAAGAAAGCATGCAAGTGCTGAAAATATTTTTTCTCTGTTTGAGAATGATAGTTTGTGCAAAGTTAAGACTAAAGCTTGCCCACATTAAAGATGTTTCTAACAACTTTAAATAAAATGATTTAGCAATGCAGAACGCAGATTTCAGTGAGATGCTAGTTTTATGATCATGAACATATGTTTGAGATTGTAAGCATAAAACGCTCAGTTTAGTGCTTTCTGTGAACAGTAACACTCTGTTAGTGCAACTAAGCAAATGAACAGAAATAAAGCATGCACGTGCTGAAAAACGCCTTTCTCTGTTAGAGAATGATAGATTGTGCAAAGTTAAGACTAAACCTTGCACACGTTAAAGATGTTTCTAACATTTTAAATGAAGTGTTTTAGCATTGTAGAAAAACAGATTTCAGTGAGTTACTACTATCATGACCTTGCACATATGTTTGAGCTTCTAAGGCGCTTTCTGTGAACAGTAAACACTCTGATAGTGCAACTAAGCAAATGAACAGAAAGAAAGCATGCAAGTGCTGAAAATATTCATTCTCTGTTTGAGAATGATAGTGTGTGCAAAGTTAAGACTAAAGCTTGCCCACATTAAAGATGTTTCTAATGTCTTTAAATGAAATGTTTGAGCAATGCAAAAAACAGATTTCAGTGAGTTACAAGTTTTATGATCATGAACCTAAGTTTGAACTTCTAAGCATAAGTCGTTTAGTTTATCGCTTCTGTGTACAGAAACATTCTGTTAGTGCAACTAAGCAAATGAATAGAAAGAAAGCATGCAATTGCTGAAAATATTTTTTCTCTGTTTGAGAATGATAGTTTGTGCAAAGTTAAGACTAAAGCTTGCCCACATTAAAGATGTTTCTAACAACTTTAAATAAAATGATTCAGCAATGCAGAACGCAGATTTCAGTGAGATGCTAGTTTTATGATCATGAACATATGTTTGAGATTGTAAGCATAAAACGCTCAGTTTAGTGCTTTCTGTGAACAGTAACACTCTGTTAGTGCAACTAAGCAAATGAACAGAAATAAAGCATGCACGTGCTGAAAAACGCCTTTCTCTGTTAGAGAATGATAGATTGTGCAAAGTTAAGACTAAACCTTGCCCACGTTAAAGATGTTTCTAACATTTTAAATGAAGTGTTTTAGCATTGTAGAAAAACAGATTTCAGTGAGTTACTACTATCATGACCTTGCACATATGTTTGAGCTTCTAAGGCGCTTTCTGTGAACAGTAACACTCTGTTAGTGCAACTAAGCAAATGAACAGAAAGAAAGCATGCAAGTGCTGAAAATATTCATTCTCTGTTTGAGAATGATAGTGTGTGCAAAGTTAAGACTAAAGCTTGCCCACATTAAAGATGTTTATAATGTCTTTAAATGAAATGTTTGAGCAATGCAAAAAACAGATTTCAGTGAGTTACAAGTTTTATGATCATGAACCTAAGTTTGAACTTCGAAGCATAAGTCGCTTAGTATATCGCTTCTGTGTACAGAAACACTCTGTTAGTGCAACTAAGCAAATGAACAGAAAGAAAGAATGCAATTGCTGAAAAACTCCTTTCTCTGTTAGAGAATGATAGTTTGTGCAAAGTTAAGACTAAAGCTTGCCCACGTTAAAGATGTTTCTAACATCTTTAAGTGTTTTAGCATTGTAGAAAAACAGATTTCAGTGAGTTAATACTTTCATGATCTTGCACATATGTTTGAGGTTCTAAGCAATAAACGCTCAGTTTAGCGCTTTCAGTGAACAGTAACACTCTGTTGGTGCAACTAAGCAAATGAACAGAAAGAAAGCATGCAAGTGCTGAAAATATATTTTCTCTGTTTGAGAATGATAGTTTGTGCAAAGTTAAGACTAAAGCTTGCCCACATTAAAGATGTTTCTAACATCTTTAAATAAAATGATTCAGCAATGCAGAACACAGATTTCAGTGAGATGCTAGTTTTATGATCATGAACATATGTTTGAGATTCTAAGCATAAAACGCTCAGTTTAGTGCTTTCTGTGAACAGTAACACTCTGTTAGTGCAACTAAGCAAATGAAAAGAAAGAAAGCATGCAAGTGCTTAAAAACTCCTTTCTCTGTTAGAGAATGATAGTTTGTGCAAAGTTAAGACTAAACCTTGCCCACGTTAAAGATGTTTCTAACATCTTAAATGAAGTGTTTTAGCATTGTAGAAAAACAGATTTCAGTGAGTTACTACTTTCATGATCTTGCACATATGTTTGAGCTTCTAAGCATAAAACGCTCAGTTTAGCGCTTTCTGTGAAAAGTAACACTCTGTTAGTGCAACTAAGCAAATGGACAGAAAGAAAGCATGCAAGTGCTGAAAATATTCATTCTCTGTTTGAGAATGATAGTGTGTGCAAAGTTAAGACTAAAGCTTGCCCACATTAAAGATGTTTCTAATATCTTTAAATGAAATGTTTGAGCAATCCAAAAAACAGATTTCAGTGAGTTACAAGTTTTATGATCATGAACCTAAGTTTGAACTTCTAAGCATAAGTCGCTTAGTTTATCGCTTCTGAGTACAGAAACACTCTGTTAGTGCAACTAAGCAAATGAACAGAAAGAAAGCATGCTATTGCTGAAAAACTCCTTTCTCTGTTAGAGAATGATAGTTTGTGCAAAGTTAAGACTAAACCTTGCCCACGTTAAAGATGTTTCTAACATTTTAAATGAAGTGTTTTAGCATTGTAGAAAAACAGATTTCAGTGAGTTACTACTATCATGATCTTGCACATATGTTTGAGCTTCTAAGGCGCTTTCTGTGAACAGTAACACTCTGTTAGTGCAACTAAGCAAATGAACAGAAAGAAAGCATGCAAGTGCTGAAAATATTCATTCTCTGTTTGAGAATGATAGTGTGTGCAAAGTTAAGACTAAAGCTTGCCCACATTAAAGATGTTTCTAATATCTTTAAATGAAATGTTTGAGCAATGCAAAAAACAGATTTCAGTGAGTTACAAGTTTTATGATCATGAACCTAAGTTTGAACTTCTAAGCATAAGTCGCTTAGTTTATCGCTTCTGTGTACAGAAACACTCTGTTAGTGCAACTAAGCAAATGAACAGAAAGAAAGCATGCAAGTGCTGAAAAACTCCTTTCTCTGTTAGAGAATGATAGTTTGTGCAAAGTTAAGACTTAACCTTGCCCACATTAAAGATGTTTCTAACATCTTAAATGAAGTGTTTTAGCATTGAAGAAAAACAGATTTCAGTGAGTTACTACTTTCATGATCTTGCACATATGTTTGAGCTTCTAAGAATAAAACGCTCAGTTTAGCGCTTTCTGTGAACAGTAACAGTCTGTTAGTGCAACTAAGCAAATGAACAGAAAGAAAGCATGCAAGGGCTGAAAACCTCCTTTCATTGTTAGAGATTGATAGTTTGTGCAAAGATAAGACTAAAGCTTGCCCACATTAAAGATGTTTCTAACATCTTTAAATGAAATGTTTGAGCAATGCAAAAAACAGATATCAGTGAGTTACATGTTTTATGATCATGAACCTAAGTTTGAACTTCTAAGCATAAGTCGCTTAGTTTATCGCTTCTGTGTACAGAAACACTCTGTTAGTGCAACTAAGCAAATGAACAGAAAGAAAGGCCACAAGTGCTGAAAACCTTCTCTCTCTGTTAGAGAATGATAGTTTGTGCAAAGTTAAGACTAAAGCTTGCCCACGTTAAAGATGTTTCTAACATCTTTAAATAAAATGATTCAGCAATGCAGAACACAGATTTCAGTGAGATGCTAGTTTTATGATCATGAACATATGTTTGAGATTGTAAGCATAAAACGCTCAGTTTAGTGCTTTCTTTGAACAGTAACACTCTGTTAGTGCAACTAAGCAAATGAACAGAAAGAAAGCATGCAAGTGCTGAAAACCTCCTTTCATTGTTAGAGATTGATAGTTTGTGCAAAGATAAGACTAAAGCTTGCCCACATTAAAGATGTTTCTAACATCTTAAATGAAATTTTTAGCATTGTAGAAAAACAGATTTCAGTGAGTTACGACTTTCATGATCTTGCACATATGTTTGAGCTTCTAAGCATGAAACGCTCAGTTTAGCGCTTTCTGTGAACAGTAACACTCTGTTAGTGCAACTAAGCAAATGAACAGAAAGAAAGCATGCAAGTGCTGAAAATATTTTTTCTCTGTTTGAGAATGATAGTTTGTGCAAAGTTAAGACTAAAGCTTGCCCACATTAAAGATGTTTCTAACATCTTTAAATAAAATGATTCAGCAATGCAGAACACAGATTTCAGTGAGATGCTAGTTTTATGATCATGAACATATGTTTGAGATTCTAAGCATAAAACGCTCAGTTTAGTGCTTTCTTTGAACAGTAACACTCTGTTAGTGCAACTAAGCAAATGAACAGAAAGAAAGCATGCAATTGCTGAAAAACTCCTTTCTCTGTTAGAGAATGATAGTTTGTGCAAAGTTAAGACTTAACCTTGCCCACATTAAAGATGTTTCTAACATCTTAAATGAAGTGTTTTAGCATTGAAGAAAAACAGATTTCAGTGAGTTACTACTTTCATGATCTTGCACATATGTTTGAGCTTCTAAGAATAAAACGCTCAGTTTAGCGCTTTCTGTGAACAGTGACAGTCTGTTAGTGCAACTAAGCAAATGAACAGAAAGAAAGCATGCAAGGGCTGAAAACCTCCTTTCTCTGTTAGAGATTGATAGTTTGTGCAAAGTTAAGACTAAAGCTTGCCCACGTTAAAGATGTTTCTAACATCTTTAAGTGTTTTAGCATTGTAGAAAAACAGATTTCAGTGAGTCAATACTTTCATGATCTTGCACATATGTTTGAGGTTCTAAGCAATAAACGCTCAGTTTAGCGCTTTCTGTGAACAGTAACACTCTGTTAGTGCAACTAAGCAAATGAACAGAAAGAAAGCATGCAAGTGCTGAAAATATTTTTTCTCTGTTTGAGAATGATAGTTTGTGCAAAGTTAAGACTAAAGCTTGCCCACATTAAAGATGTTTCTAACATCTTTAAATAAAATGATTCAGCAATGCAGAACACAGATTTCAGTGAGATGCTAGTTTTATGATCATGAACATATGTTTGAGATTCTAAGCATAAAACGCTCAGTTTAGTGCTTTCTTTGAACAGTAACACTCTGTTAGTGCAACTAAGCAAATGAACAGAAAGAAAGCATGCACGTGCTGAAAAACTCCTTTCTCTGTTAGAGAATGATAGTTTGTGCAAAGTTAAGACTAAAACTTGCCCACGTTAAAGATGTTTCTAACAACTTAAATGAAGTGTTTTAGCATTGTAGAAAAACAGATTTCAGTGAGTTACGACTTTCATGATCTTGCACATATGTTTGTGCTTCTAAGCATGAAACGCTCAGTTTAGCGCTTTCTGTGAACAGTAACACTCTGTTAGTGCAACTAAGCAAATGAACAGAAAGAAAGCATGCAAGTGCTGAAAATATTCATTCTCTGTTTGAGAATGATAGTGTGTGCAAAGTTAAGACTAAAGCTTGCCCACATTAAAGATGTTTCTAATATCTTTAAATGAAATGTTTGAGCAATGCAAAAAACAGATTTCAGTGAGTTACAAGTTTTATGATCATGAACCTAAGTTTGAACTTCTAAGCATAAGTCGTTTAGTTTATCGCTTCTGTGTACAGAAACATTCTGTTAGTGCAACTAAACAAATGAATAGAAAGAAAGCATGCAATTGCTGAAAATATTTTTTCTCTGTTTGAGAATGATAGTTTGTGCAAATTTAAGACTAAAGCTTGCCCACATTAAAGATGTTTCTAACAACTTTAAATAAAATGATTCAGCAATGCAGAACGCAGATTTCAGTGAGATGCTAGTTTTATGATCATGAACATATGTTTGAGATTGTAAGCATAAAACGCTCAGTTTAGTGCTTTCTGTGAACAGTAACACTCTGTTAGTGCAACTAAGCAAATGAACAGAAATAAAGCATGCACGTGCTGAAAAACGCCTTTCTCTGTTAGAGAATGATAGATTGTGCAAAGTTAATTCTAAACCTTGCCCACGTTAAAGATGTTTCTAACATTTTAAATGAAGTGTTTTAGCATTGTAGAAAAACAGATTTCAGTGAGTTACTACTATCATGACCTTGCACATATGTTTGAGCTTCTAAGGCGCTTTCTGTGAACAGTAACACTCTGTTAGTGCAACTAAGCAAATGAACAGAAAGAAAGCATGCAAGTGCTGAAAATATTCATTCTCTGTTTGAGAATGATAGTGTGTGCAAAGTTAAGACTAAAGCTTGCCCACATTAAAGATGTTTCTAATGTCTTTAAATGAAATGTTTGAGCAATGCAAAAAACAGATTTCAGTGAGTTACAAGTTTTATGATCATGAACCTAAGTTTGAACTTCGAAGCATAAGTCGCTTAGTTTATCGCTTCTGTGTACAGAAACACTCTGTTAGTGCAACTAAGCAAATGAACAGAAAGAAAGAATGCAATTGCTGAAAAACTCCTTTCTCTGTTAGAGAATGATAGTTTGTGCAAAGTTAAGACTTAACCTTGCCCACATTAAAGATGTTTCTAACATCTTAAATGAAGTGTTTTAGCATTGAAGAAAAACAGATTTCAGTGAGTTACTACTTTCATGATCTTGCACATATGTTTGAGCTTCTAAGAATAAAACGCTCAGTTTATCGCTTTCTGTGAACAGTGACAGTCTGTTAGTGCAACTAAGCAAATGAACAGAAAGAAAGCATGCAAGGGCTGAAAATCTCCTTTCATTGTTAGAGATTGATAGTTTGTGCAAAGTTAAGACTAAAGCTTGCCCACGTTAAAGATGTTTCTAACATCTTTAAGTGTTTTAGCATTGTAGAAAAACAGATTTCAGTGAGTTAATACTTTCATGATCTTGCACATATGTTTGAGGTTCTAAGCAATAAACGCTCAGTTTAGCGCTTTCAGTGAACAGTAACACTCTGTTGGTGCAACTAAGCAAATGAACAGAAAGAAAGCATGCAAGTGCTGAAAATATATTTTCTCTGTTTGAGAATGATAGTTTGTGCAAAGTTAAGACTAAAGCTTGCCCACATTAAAGATGTTTCTAACATCTTTAAATAAAATGATTCAGCAATGCAGAACACAGATTTCAGTGAGATGCTAGTTTTATGATCATGAACATATGTTTGAGATTCTAAGCATAAAACGCTCAGTTTAGTGCTTTCTGTGAACAGTAACACTCTGTTAGTGCAACTAAGCAAATGAAAAGAAAGAAAGCATGCAAGTGCTTAAAAACTCCTTTCTCTGTTAGAGAATGATAGTTTGTGCAAAGTTAAGACTAAACCTTGCCCACGTTAAAGATGTTTCTAACATCTTAAATGAAGTGTTTTAGCATTGTAGAAAAACAGATTTCAGTGAGTTACTACTTTCATGATCTTGCACATATGTTTGAGCTTCTAAGCATAAAACGCTCAGTTTAGCGCTTTCTGTGAAAAGTAACACTCTGTTAGTGCAACTAAGCAAATGGACAGAAAGAAAGCATGCAAGTGCTGAAAATATTAATTCTCTGTTTGAGAATGATAGTGTGTGCAAAGTTAAGACTAAAGCTTGCCCACATTAAAGATGTTTCTAATATCTTTAAATGAAATGTTTGAGCAATCCAAAAAACAGATTTCAGTGAGTTACAAGTTTTATGATCATGAACCTAAGTTTGAACTTCTAAGCATAAGTCGCTTAGTTTATCGCTTCTGAGTACAGAAACACTCTGTTAGTGCAACTAAGCAAATGAACAGAAAGAAAGCATGCTATTGCTGAAAAACTCCTTTCTCTGTTAGAGAATGATAGTTTGTGCAAAGTTAAGACTTAACCTTGCCCACATTAAAGATGTTTCTAACATCTTAAATGAAGTGTTTTAGCATTGAAGAAAAACAGATTTCAGTGAGTTACTACTTTCATGATCTTGCACATATGTTTGAGCTTCTAAGAATAAAACGCTCAGTTTAGCACTTTCTGTGAACAGTGACAGTCTGTTAGTGCAACTAAGCAAATGAACAGAAAGAAAGCATGCAAGGGCTGAAAACCTCCTTTCATTGTTAGAGATTGATAGTTTGTGCAAAGTTAAGACTAAAGCTTGCCCACGTTAAAGATGTTTCTAACATCTTTAAGTGTTTTAGCATTGTAGAAAAACAGATTTCAGTGAGTTAATACTTTCATGATCTTGCACATATTTTTGAGGTTCTAAGCAATAAACGCTCAGTTTAGCGCTTTCAGTGAACAGTAACACTCTGTTGGTGCACCTAAGCAAATGAACAGAAAGAAAGCATGCAAGTGCTGAAAATATTTTTTCTCTGTTTGAGAATGATAGTTTGTGCAAAGTTAAGACTAAAGCTTGCCCACATTAAAGATGTTTCTAACATCTTTAAATAAAATGATTCAGCAATGCAGAACACAGATTTCAGTGAGATGCTAGTTTTATGATCATGAACCTAAGTTTGAACTTCTAAGCATAAGTCGCTTAGTTTATCGCTTCTGTGTACAGAAACACTCTGTTAGTGCAACTAAGCAAATGAACAGAAAGAAAGGCCACAAGTGCTGAAAACCTTCTCTCTCTGTTAGAGAATGATAGTTTGTGCAAAGTTAAGACTAAACCTTGCCCACGTTAAAGATGTTTCTAACATCTTAAATGAAGTGTTTTAGCATTGTAGAAAAACAGATTTCAGTGAGTTACGACTTTCATGATCTTGCACATATGTTTGAGCTTCTAAGCATGAAACGCTCAGTTTAGCGCTTTCTGTAAACAGTAACACTCTGTTAGTGCAACTAAGCAAATGAACAGAAAGAAAGCATGCAAGTGCTGAAAATATTTTTTCTCTGTTTGAGAATGATAGCTTGTGCAAAGTTAAGACTAAAGCTTGCCCACATTAAAGATGTTTCTAACATCTTTAAATAAAATGATTCAGCAATGCAGAACACAGATTTCAGTGAGATGCTAGTTTTATGATCATGAACATATGTTTGAGATTCTAAGCATAAAACGCTCAGTTTAGTGCTTTCTTTGAACAGTAACACTCTGTTAGTGCAACTAAGCAAATGAACAGAAATAAAGCATGCAAGGGCTGAAAACCTCCTTTCTCTGTTAGAGATTGATAGTTTGTGCAAAGTTAAGACTAAAGCTTGCCCACGTTAAAGATGTTTCTAACATCTTTAAGTGTTTTAGCATTGTAGAAAAACAGATTTCAGTGAGTCAATACTTTCATGATCTTGCACATATGTTTGAGGTTCTAAGCAATAAACGCTCAGTTTAGCGCTTTCTGTGAACAGTAACACTCTGTTAGTGCAACTAAGCAAATGAACAGAAAGAAAGCATGCAAGTGCTGAAAATATTTTTTCTCTGTTTGAGAATGATAGTTTGTGCAAAGTTAAGACTAAAGCTTGCCCACATTAAAGATGTTTCTAACATCTTTAAATAAAATGATTCAGCAATGCAGAACACAGATTTCAGTGAGATGCTAGTTTTATGATCATGAACATATGTTTGAGATTCTAAGCATAAAACGCTCAGTTTAGTGCTTTCTTTGAACAGTAACACTCTGTTAGTGCAACTAAGCAAATGAACAGAAAGAAAGCATGCAAGTGCTGAAAAACTCCTTTCTCTGTTAGAGAATGATAGTTTGTGCAAAGTTAAGACTAAAACTTGCCCACGTTAAAGATGTTTCTAACAACTTAAATGAAGTGTTTTAGCATTGTAGAAAAACAGATTTCAGTGAGTTACGACTTTCATGATCTTGCACATATGTTTGTGCTTCTAAGCATGAAACGCTCAGTTTAGCGCTTTCTGTGAACAGTAACACTCTGTTAGTGCAACTAAGCAAATGAACAGAAAGAAAGCATGCAAGTGCTGAAAATATTCATTCTCTGTTTGAGAATGATAGTGTGTGCAAAGTTAAGACTAAAGCTTGCCCACATTAAAGATGTTTCTAATATCTTTAAATGAAATGTTTGAGCAATGCAAAAAACAGATTTCAGTGAGTTACAAGTTTTATGATCATGAACCTAAGTTTGAACTTCTAAGCATAAGTCGTTTAGTTTATCGCTTCTGTGTACAGAAACATTCTGTTAGTGCAACTAAGCAAATGAATAGAAAGAAAGCATGCAATTGCTGAAAATATTTTTTCTCTGTTTGAGAATGATAGTTTGTGCAAATTTAAGACTAAAGCTTGCCCACATTAAAGATGTTTCTAACAACTTTAAATAAAATGATTCAGCAATGCAGAACGCAGATTTCAGTGAGATGCTAGTTTTATGATCATGAACATATGTTTGAGATTGTAAGCATAAAACGCTCAGTTTAGTGCTTTCTGTGAACAGTAACACTCTGTTAGTGCAACTAAGCAAATGAACAGAAATAAAGCATGCACGTGCTGAAAAACGCCTTTCTCTGTTAGAGAATGATAGATTGTGCAAAGTTAATTCTAAACCTTGCCCACGTTAAAGATGTTTCTAACATTTTAAATGAAGTGTTTTAGCATTGTAGAAAAACAGATTTCAGTGAGTTACTACTATCATGACCTTGCACATATGTTTGAGCTTCTAAGGCGCTTTCTGTGAACAGTAACACTCTGTTAGTGCAACTAAGCAAATGAACAGAAAGAAAGCATGCAAGTGCTGAAAATATTCATTCTCTGTTTGAGAATGATAGTGTGTGCAAAGTTAAGACTAAAGCTTGCCCACATTAAAGATGTTTCTAATATCTTTAAATGAAATGTTTGAGCAATGCAAAAAACAGATTTCAGTGAGTTACAAGTTTTATGATCATGAACCTAAGTTTGAACTTCTAAGCATAAGTCGTTTAGTTTATCGCTTCTGTGTACAGAAACATTCTGTTAGTGCAACTAAGCAAATGAATAGAAAGAAAGCATGCAATTGCTGAAAATATTTTTTCTCTGTTTGAGAATGATAGTTTGTGCAAATTTAAGACTAAAGCTTGCCCACATTAAAGATGTTTCTAACAACTTTAAATAAAATGATTCAGCAATGCAGAACGCAGATTTCAGTGAGATGCTAGTTTTATGATCATGAACATATGTTTGAGATTGTAAGCATAAAACGCTCAGTTTAGTGCTTTCTGTGAACAGTAACACTCTGTTAGTGCAACTAAGCAAATGAACAGAAATAAAGCATGCACGTGCTGAAAAACGCCTTTCTCTGTTAGAGAATGATAGATTGTGCAAAGTTAATTCTAAACCTTGCCCACGTTAAAGATGTTTCTAACATTTTAAATGAAGTGTTTTAGCATTGTAGAAAAACAGATTTCAGTGAGTTACTACTATCATGACCTTGCACATATGTTTGAGCTTCTAAGGCGCTTTCTGTGAACAGTAACACTCTGTTAGTGCAACTAAGCAAATGAACAGAAAGAAAGCATGCAAGTGCTGAAAATATTCATTCTCTGTTTGAGAATGATAGTGTGTGCAAAGTTAAGACTAAAGCTTGCCCACATTAAAGATGTTTCTAATGTCTTCAAATGAAATGTTTGAGCAATGCAAAAAACAGATTTCAGTGAGTTACAAGTTTTATGATCATGAACCTAAGTTTGAACTTCGAAGCATAAGTCGCTTAGTTTATCGCTTCTGTGTACAGAAACACTCTGTTAGTGCAACTAAGCAAATGAACAGAAAGAAAGAATGCAATTGCTGAAAAACTCCTTTCTCTGTTAGAGAATGATAGTTTGTGCAAAGTTAAGACTTAACCTTGCCCACATTAAAGATGTTTCTAACATCTTAAATGAAGTGTTTTAGCATTGAAGAAAAACAGATTTCAGTGAGTTACTACTTTCATGATCTTGCACATATGTTTGAGCTTCTAAGAATAAAACGCTCAGTTTAGCGCTTTCTGTGAACAGTGACAGTCTGTTAGTGCAACTAAGCAAATGAACAGAAAGAAAGCATGCAAGGGCTGAAAATCTCCTTTCATTGTTAGAGATTGATAGTTTGTGCAAAGTTAAGACTAAAGCTTGCCCACGTTAAAGATGTTTCTAACATCTTTAAGTGTTTTAGCATTGTAGAAAAACAGATTTCAGTGAGTTAATACTTTCATGATCTTGCACATATGTTTGAGGTTCTAAGCAATAAACGCTCAGTTTAGCGCTTTCAGTGAACAGTAACACTCTGTTGGTGCAACTAAGCAAATGAACAGAAAGAAAGCATGCAAGTGCTGAAAATATATTTTCTCTGTTTGAGAATGATAGTTTGTGCAAAGTTAAGACTAAAGCTTGCCCACATTAAAGATGTTTCTAACATCTTTAAATAAAATGATTCAGCAATGCAGAACACAGATTTCAGTGAGATGCTAGTTTTATGATCATGAACATATGTTTGAGATTCTAAGCATAAAACGCTCAGTTTAGTGCTTTCTTTGAACAGTAACACTCTGTTAGTGCAACTAAGCAAATGAACAGAAAGAAAGCATGCAAGTGCTGAAAAACTCCTTTCTCTGTTAGAGAATGATAGTTTGTGCAAAGTTAAGACTAAAACTTGCCCACGTTAAAGATGTTTCTAACAACTTAAATGAAGTGTTTTAGCATTGTAGAAAAACAGATTTCAGTGAGTTACGACTTTCATGATCTTGCACATATGTTTGTGCTTCTAAGCATGAAACGCTCAGTTTAGCGCTTTCTGTGAACAGTAACACTCTGTTAGTGCAACTAAGCAAATGAACAGAAAGAAAGCATGCAAGTGCTGAAAATATTCATTCTCTGTTTGAGAATGATAGTGTGTGCAAAGTTAAGACTAAAGCTTGCCCACATTAAAGATGTTTCTAATATCTTTAAATGAAATGTTTGAGCAATGCAAAAAACAGATTTCAGTGAGTTACAAGTTTTATGATCATGAACCTAAGTTTGAACTTCTAAGCATAAGTCGTTTAGTTTATCGCTTCTGTGTACAGAAACATTCTGTTAGTGCAACTAAGCAAATGAATAGAAAGAAAGCATGCAATTGCTGAAAATATTTTTTCTCTGTTTGAGAATGATAGTTTGTGCAAATTTAAGACTAAAGCTTGCCCACATTAAAGATGTTTCTAACAACTTTAAATAAAATGATTCAGCAATGCAGAACGCAGATTTCAGTGAGATGCTAGTTTTATGATCATGAACATATGTTTGAGATTGTAAGCATAAAACGCTCAGTTTAGTGCTTTCTGTGAACAGTAACACTCTGTTAGTGCAACTAAGCAAATGAACAGAAATAAAGCATGCACGTGCTGAAAAACGCCTTTCTCTGTTAGAGAATGATAGATTGTGCAAAGTTAATTCTAAACCTTGCCCACGTTAAAGATGTTTCTAACATCTTTAAGTGTTTTAGCATTGTAGAAAAACAGATTTCAGTGAGTTAATACTTTCATGATCTTGCACATATGTTTGAGGTTCTAAGCAATAAACGCTCAGTTTAGCGCTTTCAGTGAACAGTAACACTCTGTTGGTGCAACTAAGCAAATGAACAGAAAGAAAGCATGCAAGTGCTGAAAATATTTTTTCTCTGTTTGAGAATGATAGTTTGTGCAAAGTTAAGACTAAAGCTTGCCCACATTAAAGATGTTTCTAACATCTTTAAATAAAATGATTCAGCAATGCAGAACACAGATTTCAGTGAGATGCTAGTTTTATGATCATGAACATATGTTTGAGATTCTAAGCATAAAACGCTCAGTTTAGTGCTTTCTTTGAACAGTAACACTCTGTTAGTGCAACTAAGCAAATGAACAGAAAGAAAGCATGCAAGTGCTTAAAAACTCCTTTCTCTGTTAGAGAATGATAGTTTGTGCAAAGTTAAGACTAAACCTTGCCCACGTTAAAGATGTTTCTAACATCTTAAATGAAGTGTTTTAGCATTGTAGAAAAACAGATTTCAGTGAGTTACTACTTTCATGATCTTGCACATATGTTTGAGCTTCTAAGCATAAAACGCTCAGTTTAGCGCTTTCTGTGAAAAGTAACACTCTGTTAGTGCAACTAAGCAAATGGACAGAAAGAAAGCATGCAAGTGCTGAAAATATTCATTCTCTGTTTGAGAATGATAGTGTGTGCAAAGTTAAGACTAAAGCTTGCCCACATTAAAGATGTTTCTAATATCTTTAAATGAAATGTTTGAGCAATCCAAAAAACAGATTTCAGTGAGTTACAAGTTTTATGATCATGAACCTAAGTTTGAACTTCTAAGCATAAGTCGCTTAGTTTATCGCTTCTGAGTACAGAAACACTCTGTTAGTGCAACTAAGCAAATGAACAGAAAGAAAGCATGCTATTGCTGAAAAACTCCTTTCTCTGTTAGAGAATGATAGTTTGTGCAAAGTTAAGACTTAACCTTGCCCACATTAAAGATGTTTCTAACATCTTAAATGAAGTGTTTTAGCATTGAAGAAAAACAGATTTCAGTGAGTTACTACTTTCATGATCTTGCACATATGTTTGAGCTTCTAAGAATAAAACGCTCAGTTTAGCACTTTCTGTGAACAGTGACAGTCTGTTAGTGCAACTAAGCAAATGAACAGAAAGAAAGCATGCAAGGGCTGAAAACCTCCTTTCATTGTTAGAGATTGATAGTTTGTGCAAAGTTAAGACTAAAGCTTGCCCACGTTAAAGATGTTTCTAACATCTTTAAGTGTTTTAGCATTGTAGAAAAACAGATTTCAGTGAGTTAATACTTTCATGATCTTGCACATATTTTTGAGGTTCTAAGCAATAAACGCTCAGTTTAGCGCTTTCAGTGAACAGTAACACTATGTTGGTGCACCTAAGCAAATGAACAGAAAGAAAGCATGCAAGTGCTGAAAATATTTTTTCTCTGTTTGAGAATGATAGTTTGTGCAAAGTTAAGACTAAAGCTTGCCCACATTAAAGATGTTTCTAACATCTTTAAATAAAATGATTCAGCAATGCAGAACACAGATTTCAGTGAGATGCTAGTTTTATGATCATGAACCTAAGTTTGAACTTCTAAGCATAAGTCGCTTAGTTTATCGCTTCTGTGTACAGAAACACTCTGTTAGTGCAACTAAGCAAATGAACAGAAAGAAAGGCCACAAGTGCTGAAAACCTTCTCTCTCTGTTAGAGAATGATAGTTTGTGCAAAGTTAAGACTAAAGCTTGCCCACGTTAAAGATGTTTCTAACATCTTAAATGAAGTGTTTTAGCATTGTAGAAAAACAGATTTCAGTGAGTTACGACTTTCATGATCTTGCACATATGTTTGAGCTTCTAAGCATGAAACGCTCAGTTTAGCGCTTTCTGTGAACAGTAACACTCTGTTAGTGCAACTAAGCAAATGAACAGAAAGAAAGCATGCAAGTGCTGAAAATATTTTTTCTCTGTTTGAGAATGATAGCTTGTGCAAAGTTAAGACTAAAGCTTGCCCACATTAAAGATGTTTCTAACATCTTTAAATAAAATGATTCAGCAATGCAGAACACAGATTTCAGTGAGATGCTAGTTTTATGATCATGAACATATGTTTGAGATTCTAAGCATAAAACGCTCAGTTTAGTGCTTTCTTTGAACAGTAACACTCTGTTAGTGCAACTAAGCAAATGAACAGAAATAAAGCATGCACGTGCTGAAAAACTCCTTTCTCTGTTAGAGAATGATAGTTTGTGCAAAGTTAAGACTTAACCTTGCCCACGTTAAAGATGTTTCTAACATTTTAAATGAAGTGTTTTAGCATTGTAGAAAAACAGATTTCAGTGAGTTACTACTATCATGATCTTGCACATATGTTTGAGCTTCTAAGGCGCTTTCTGTGAACAGTAACACTCTGTTAGTGCAACTAAGCAAATGAACAGAAAGAAAGCATGCAAGTGCTGAAAATATTCATTCTCTGTTTGAGAATGATGGTGTGTGCAAAGTTAAGACTAAAGCTTGCCCACATTAAAGATGTTTCTAATATCTTTAAATGAAATGTTTGAGCAATGCAAAAAACAGATTTCAGTGAGTTACAAGTTTTATGATCATGAACCTAAGTTTGAACTTCTAAGCATAAGTCGCTTAGTTTATCGCTTCTGTGTACAGAAACACTCTGTTAGTGCAACTAAGCAAATGAACAGAAAGAAAGCATGCAATTGCTGAAAAACTCCTTTCTCTGTTAGAGAATGATAGTTTGTGCAAAGTTAAGACTAAAGCTTGCCCACGTTAAAGATGTTTCTAACATCTTTAAGTGTTTTAGCATTGTAGAAAAACAGATTTCAGTGAGTTAATACTTTCATGATCTTGCACATATGTTTGAGGTTCTAAGCAATAAACGCTCAGTTTAGCGCTTTCAGTGAACAGTAACACTCTGTTGGTGCAACTAAGCAAATGAACAGAAAGAAAGCATGCAAGTGCTGAAAATATATTTTCTCTGTTTGAGAATGATAGTTTGTGCAAAGTTAAGACTAAAGCTTGCCCACATTAAAGATGTTTCTAACATCTTTAAATAAAATGATTCAGCAATGCAGAACACAGATTTCAGTGAGATGCTAGTTTTATGATCATGAATATATGTTTGAGATTCTATGCATAAAACGCTCAGTTTAGTGCTTTCTGTGAACAGTAACACTCTGTTAGTGCAACTAAGCAAATGAAAAGAAAGAAAGCATGCAAGTGCTTAAAAACTCCTTTCTCTGTTAGAGAATGATAGTGTGTGCAAAGTTAAGACTAAAGCTTGCCCACATTAAAGATGTTTCTAATATCTTTAAATGAAATGTTTGAGCAATCCAAAAAACAGATTTCAGTGAGTTACAAGTTTTATGATCATGAACCTAAGTTTGAACTTCTAAGCATAAGTCGCTTAGTTTATCGCTTCTGAGTACAGAAACACTCTGTTAGTGCAACTAAGCAAATGAACAGAAAGAAAGCATGCTATTGCTGAAAAACTCCTTTCTCTGTTAGAGAATGATAGTTTGTGCAAAGTTAAGACTTAACCTTGCCCACATTAAAGATGTTTCTAACATCTTAAATGAAGTGTTTTAGCATTGAAGAAAAACAGATTTCAGTGAGTTACTACTTTCATGATCTTGCACATATGTTTGAGCTTCTAAGAATAAAACGCTCAGTTTAGCGCTTTCTGTGAACAGTGACAGTCTGTTAGTGCAACTAAGCAAATGAACAGAAAGAAAGCATGCAAGGGCTGAAAACCTCCTTTCATTGTTAGAGATTGATAGTTTGTGCAAAGTTAAGACTAAAGCTTGCCCACGTTAAAGATGTTTCTAACATCTTTAAGTGTTTTAGCATTGTAGAAAAACAGATTTCAGTGAGTTAATACTTTCATGATCTTGCACATATTTTTGAGGTTCTAAGCAATAAACGCTCAGTTTAGCGCTTTCAGTGAACAGTAACACTCTGTTGGTGCACCTAAGCAAATGAACAGAAAGAAAGCATGCAAGTGCTGAAAATATTTTTTCTCTGTTTGAGAATGATAGTTTGTGCAAAGTTAAGACTAAAGCTTGCCCACATTAAAGATGTTTCTAACATCTTTAAATAAAATGATTCAGCAAGGCAGAACACAGATTTCAGTGAGATGCTAGTTTTATGATCATGAACCTAAGTTTGAACTTCTAAGCATAAGTCGCTTAGTTTATCGCTTCTGTGTACAGAAACACTCTGTTAGTGCAACTAAGCAAATGAACAGAAAGAAAGGCCACAAGTGCTGAAAACCTTCTCTCTCTGTTAGAGAATGATAGTTTGTGCAAAGTTAAGACTAAAGCTTGCCCACGTTAAAGATGTTTCTAACATCTTAAATGAAGTGTTTTAGCATTGTAGAAAAACAGATTTCAGTGAGTTACGACTTTCATGATCTTGCACATATGTTTGAGCTTCTAAGCATGAAACGCTCAGTTTAGCGCTTTCTGTGAACAGTAACACTCTGTTAGTGCAACTAAGCAAATGAACAGAAAGAAAGCATGCAAGTGCTGAAAATATTTTTTCTCTGTTTGAGAATGATAGCTTGTGCAAAGTTAAGACTAAAGCTTGCCCACATTAAAGATGTTTCTAACATCTTTAAATAAAATGATTCAGCAATGCAGAACACAGATTTCAGTGAGATGCTAGTTTTATGATCATGAACATATGTTTGAGATTCTAAGCATAAAACGCTCAGTTTAGTGCTTTCTTTGAACAGTAACACTCTGTTAGTGCAACTAAGCAAATGAACAGAAATAAAGCATGCACGTGCTGAAAAACTCCTTTCTCTGTTAGAGAATGATAGTTTGTGCAAAGTTAAGACTAAACCTTGCCCACGTTAAAGATGTTTCTAACATTTTAAATGAAGTGTTTTAGCATTGTAGAAAAACAGATTTCAGTGAGTTACTACTATCATGATCTTGCACATATGTTTGAGCTTCTAAGGCGCTTTCTGTGAACAGTAACACTCTGTTAGTGCAACTAAGCAAATGAACAGAAAGAAAGCATGCAAGTGCTGAAAATATTCATTCTCTGTTTGAGAATGATAGTGTGTGCAAAGTTAAGACTAAAGCTTGCCCACATTAAAGATGTTTCTAATATCTTTAAATGAAATGTTTGAGCAATGCAAAAAACAGATTTCAGTGAGTTACAAGTTTTATGATCATGAACCTAAGTTTGAACTTCTAAGCATAAGTCGCTTAGTTTATCGCTTCTGTGTACAGAAACACTCTGTTAGTGCAACTAAGCAAATGAACAGAAAGAAAGCATGCAATTGCTGAAAAACTCCTTTCTCTGTTAGAGAATGATAGTTTGTGCAAAGTTAAGACTTAACCTTGCCCACATTAAAGATGTTTCTAACATCTTAAATGAAGTGTTTTAGCATTGAAGAAAAACAGATTTCAGTGAGTTACTACTTTCATGATCTTGCACATATGTTTGAGCTTCTAAGAATAAAACGCTCAGTTTAGCGCTTTCTGTGAACAGTAACAGTCTGTTAGTGCAACTAAGCAAATGAACAGAAAGAAAGCATGCAAGTGCTGAAAATATTCATTCTCTGTTTGAGAATGATAGTGTGTGCAAAGTTAAGACTAAAGCTTGCCCACATTAAAGATGTTTCTAATATCTTTAAATGAAATGTTTGAGCAATGCAAAAAACAGATTTCAGTGAGTTACAAGTTTTATGATCATGAACCTAAGTTTGAACTTCTAAGCATAAGTCGTTTAGTTTATCGCTTCTGTGTACAGAAACATTCTGTTAGTGCAACTAAGCAAATGAATAGAAAGAAAGCATGCAATTGCTGAAAATATTTTTTCTCTGTTTGAGAATGATAGTTTGTGCAAAGTTAAGACTAAAGCTTGCCCACATTAAAGATGTTTCTAACAACTTTAAATAAAATGATTCAGCAATGCAGAACGCAGATTTCAGTGAGATGCTAGTTTTATGATCATGAACATATGTTTGAGATTGTAAGCATAAAACGCTCAGTTTAGTGCTTTCTGTGAACAGTAACACTCTGTTAGTGCAACTAAGCAAATGAACAGAAATAAAGCATGCACGTGCTGAAAAACGCCTTTCTCTGTTAGAGAATGATAGATTGTGCAAAGTTAAGACTAAACCTTGCCCACGTTAAAGATGTTTCTAACATTTTAAATGAAGTGTTTTAGCATTGTAGAAAAACAGATTTCAGTGAGTTACTACTATCATGACCTTGCACATATGTTTGAGCTTCTAAGGCGCTTTCTGTGAACAGTAACACTCTGTTAGTGCAACTAAGCAAATGAACAGAAAGAAAGCATGCAAGTGCTGAAAATATTCATTCTCTGTTTGAGAATGATAGTGTGTGCAAAGTTAAGACAAAAGCTTGCCCACATTAAAGATGTTTCTAATGTCTTTAAATGAAATGTTTGAGCAATGCAAAAAACAGATTTCAGTGAGTTACAAGTTTTATGATCATGAACCTAAGTTTGAACTTCGAAGCATAAGTCTCTTAGTATATCGCTTCTGTGTACAGAAACACTCTGTTAGTGCAACTAAGCAAATGAACAGAAAGAAAGAATGCAATTGCTGAAAAACTCCTTTCTCTGTTAGAGAATGATAGTTTGTGCAAAGTTAAGACTTAACCTTGCCCACATTAAAGATGTTTCTAACATCTTAAATGAAGTGTTTTAGCATTGAAGAAAAACAGATTTCAGTGAGTTACTACTTTCATGATCTTGCACATATGTTTGAGCTTCTAAGAATAAAACGCTCAGTTTAGCGCTTTCTGTGTACAGAAACACTCTGTTAGTGCAACTAAGCAAATGAACAGAAAGAAAGAATGCAATTGCTGAAAAACTCCTTTCTCTGTTAGAGAATGATAGTTTGTGCAAAGTTAAGACTAAACCTTGCCCACATTAAAGATGTTTCTAACATCTTAAATGAAGTGTTTTAGCATTGAAGAAAAACAGATTTCAGTGAGTTACTACTTTCATGATCTTGCACATATGTTTGAGCTTCTAAGAATAAAACTCTCAGTTTAGCGCTTTCTGTGAACAGTGACAGTCTGTTAGTGCAACTAAGCAAATGAACAGAAAGAAAGCATGCAAGGGCTTAAAATCTCCTTTCATTGTTAGAGATTGATAGTTTGTGCAAAGTTAAGACTAAAGCTTGCCCACGTTAAAGATGTTTCTAACATCTTTAAGTGTTTTAGCATTGTAGAAAAACAGATTTCAGTGAGTTAATACTTTCATGATCTTGCACATATGTTTGAGGTTCTAAGCAATAAACGCTCAGTTTAGCGCTTTCAGTGAACAGTAACACTCTGTTGGTGCAACTAAGCAAATGAACAGAAAGAAAGCATGCAAGTGCTGAAAATATTCATTCTCTGTTTGAGAATGATAGTGTGTGCAAAGTTAAGACTAAAGCTTGCCCACATTAAAGATGTTTCTAATATCTTTAAATGAAATGTTTGAGCAATGCAAAAAACAGATTTCAGTGAGTTACAAGTTTTATGATCATGAACCTAAGTTTGAACTTCTAAGCATAAGTCGTTTAGTTTATCGCTTCTGTGTACAGAAACATTCTGTTAGTGCAACTAAGCAAATGAATAGAAAGAAAGCATGCAATTGCTGAAAATATTTTTTCTCTGTTTGAGAATGATAGTTTGTGCAAAGTTAAGACTAAAGCTTGCCCACATTAAAGATGTTTCTAACAACTTTAAATAAAATGATTCAGCAATGCAGAACGCAGATTTCAGTGAGATGCTAGTTTTATGATCATGAACATATGTTTGAGATTGTAAGCATAAAACGCTCAGTTTAGTGCTTTCTGTGAACAGTAACACTCTGTTAGTGCAACTAAGCAAATGAACAGAAATAAAGCATGCACGTGCTGAAAAACGCCTTTCTCTGTTAGAGAATGATAGATTGTGCAAAGTTAAGACTAAACCTTGCCCACGTTAAAGATGTTTCTAACATTTTAAATGAAGTGTTTTAGCATTGTAGAAAAACAGATTTCAGTGAGTTACTACTATCATGACCTTGCACATATGTTTGAGCTTCTAAGGCGCTTTCTGTGAACAGTAACACTCTGTTAGTGCAACTAAGCAAATGAACAGAAAGAAAGCATGCAAGTGCTGAAAATATTCATTCTCTGTTTGAGAATGATAGTGTGTGCAAAGTTAAGACAAAAGCTTGCCCACATTAAAGATGTTTCTAATGTCTTTAAATGAAATGTTTGAGCAATGCAAAAAACAGATTTCAGTGAGTTACAAGTTTTATGATCATGAACCTAAGTTTGAACTTCGAAGCATAAGTCTCTTAGTATATCGCTTCTGTGTACAGAAACACTCTGTTAGTGCAACTAAGCAAATGAACAGAAAGAAAGAATGCAATTGCTGAAAAACTCCTTTCTCTGTTAGAGAATGATAGTTTGTGCAAAGTTAAGACTTAACCTTGCCCACATTAAAGATGTTTCTAACATCTTAAATGAAGTGTTTTAGCATTGAAGAAAAACAGATTTCAGTGAGTTACTACTTTCATGATCTTGCACATATGTTTGAGCTTCTAAGAATAAAACGCTCAGTTTAGCGCTTTCTGTGTACAGAAACACTCTGTTAGTGCAACTAAGCAAATGAACAGAAAGAAAGAATGCAATTGCTGAAAAACTCCTTTCTCTGTTAGAGAATGATAGTTTGTGCAAAGTTAAGACTAAACCTTGCCCACATTAAAGATGTTTCTAACATCTTAAATGAAGTGTTTTAGCATTGAAGAAAAACAGATTTCAGTGAGTTACTACTTTCATGATCTTGCACATATGTTTGAGCTTCTAAGAATAAAACTCTCAGTTTAGCGCTTTCTGTGAACAGTGACAGTCTGTTAGTGCAACTAAGCAAATGAACAGAAAGAAAGCATGCAAGGGCTGAAAATCTCCTTTCATTGTTAGAGATTGATAGTTTGTGCAAAGTTAAGACTAAAGCTTGCCCACGTTAAAGATGTTTCTAACATCTTTAAGTGTTTTAGCATTGTAGAAAAACAGATTTCAGTGAGTTAATACTTTCATGATCTTGCACATATGTTTGAGGTTCTAAGCAATAAACGCTCAGTTTAGCGCTTTCAGTGAACAGTAACACTCTGTTGGTGCAACTAAGCAAATGAACAGAAAGAAAGCATGCAAGTGCTGAAAATATATTTTCTCTGTTTGAGAATGATAGTTTGTGCAAAGTTAAGACTAAAGCTTGCCCACATTAAAGATGTTTCTAACATCTTTAAATAAAATGATTCAGCAATGCAGAACACAGATTTCAGTGAGATGCTAGTTTTATGATCATGAACATATGTTTGAGATTCTAAGCATAAAACGCTCAGTTTAGTGCTTTCTGTGAACAGTAACACTCTGTTAGTGCAACTAAGCAAATGAAAAGAAAGAAAGCATGCAAGTGCTTAAAAACTCCTTTCTCTGTTAGAGAATGATAGTTTGTGCAAAGTTAAGACTAAACCTTGCCCACGTTAAAGATGTTTCTAACATCTTAAATGAAGTGTTTTAGCATTGTAGAAAAACAGATTTCAGTGAGTTACTACTTTCATGATCTTGCACATATGTTTGAGCTTCTAAGCATAAAACGCTCAGTTTAGCGCTTTCTGTGAAAAGTAACACTCTGTTAGTGCAACTAAGCAAATGGACAGAAAGAAAGCATGCAAGTGCTGAAAATATTCATTCTCTGTTTGAGAATGATAGTGTGTGCAAAGTTAAGACTAAAGCTTGCCCACATTAAAGATGTTTCTAATATCTTTAAATGAAATGTTTGAGCAATCCAAAAAACAGATTTCAGTGAGTTACAAGTTTTATGATCATGAACCTAAGTTGGAACTTCTAAGCATAAGTCGCTTAGTTTATCGCTTCTGAGTACAGAAACACTCTGTTAGTGCAACTAAGCAAATGAACAGAAAGAAAGCATGCTATTGCTGAAAAACTCCTTTCTCTGTTAGAGAATGATAGTTTGTGCAAAGTTAAGACTTAACCTTGCCCACATTAAAGATGTTTCTAACATCTTAAATGAAGTGTTTTAGCGTTGAAGAAAAACAGATTTCAGTGAGTTACTACTTTCATGATCTTGCACATATGTTTGAGCTTCTAAGAATAAAACTCTCAGTTTAGCGCTTTCTGTGAACAGTGACAGTCTGTTAGTGCAACTAAGCAAATGAACAGAAAGAAAGCATGCAAGGGCTGAAAATCTCCTTTCATTGTTAGAGATTGATAGTTTGTGCAAAGTTAAGACTAAAGCTTGCCCACGTTAAAGATGTTTCTAACATCTTTAAGTGTTTTAGCATTGTAGAAAAACAGATTTCAGTGAGTTAATACTTTCATGATCTTGCACATATGTTTGAGGTTCTAAGCAATAAACGCTCAGTTTAGCGCTTTCAGTGAACAGTAACACTCTGTTGGTGCAACTAAGCAAATGAACAGAAAGAAAGCATGCAAGTGCTGAAAATATATTTTCTCTGTTTGAGAATGATAGTTTGTGCAAAGTTAAGACTAAAGCTTGCCCACATTAAAGATGTTTCTAACATCTTTAAATAAAATGATTCAGCAATGCAGAACACAGATTTCAGTGAGATGCTAGTTTTATGATCATGAACATATGTTTGAGATTCTAAGCATAAAACGCTCAGTTTAGTGCTTTCTGTGAACAGTAACACTCTGTTAGTGCAACTAAGCAAATGAAAAGAAAGAAAGCATGCAAGTGCTTAAAAACTCCTTTCTCTGTTAGAGAATGATAGTTTGTGCAAAGTTAAGACTAAACCTTGCCCACGTTAAAGATGTTTCTAACATCTTAAATGAAGTGTTTTAGCATTGTAGAAAAACAGATTTCAGTGAGTTACTACTTTCATGATCTTGCACATATGTTTGAGCTTCTAAGCATAAAACGCTCAGTTTAGCGCTTTCTGTGAAAAGTAACACTCTGTTAGTGCAACTAAGCAAATGGACAGAAAGAAAGCATGCAAGTGCTGAAAATATTCATTCTCTGTTTGAGAATGATAGTGTGTGCAAAGTTAAGACTAAAGCTTGCCCACATTAAAGATGTTTCTAATATCTTTAAATGAAATGTTTGAGCAATCCAAAAAACAGATTTCAGTGAGTTACAAGTTTTATGATCATGAACCTAAGTTTGAACTTCTAAGCATAAGTCGCTTAGTTTATCGCTTCTGAGTACAGAAACACTCTGTTAGTGCAACTAAGCAAATGAACAGAAAGAAAGCATGCTATTGCTGAAAAACTCCTTTCTCTGTTAGAGAATGATAGTTTGTGCAAAGTTAAGACTTAACCTTGCCCACATTAAAGATGTTTCTAACATCTTAAATGAAGTGTTTTAGCATTGAAGAAAAACAGATTTCAGTGAGTTACTACTTTCATGATCTTGCACATATGTTTGAGCTTCTAAGAATAAAACGCTCAGTTTAGCGCTTTCTGTGAACAGTGACAGTCTGTTAGTGCAACTAAGCAAATGAACAGAAAGAAAGCATGCAAGGGCTGAAAACCTCCTTTCATTGTTAGAGATTGATAGTTTGTGCAAAGTTAAGACTAAAGCTTGCCCACGTTAAAGATGTTTCTAACATCTTTAAGTGTTTTAGCATTGTAGAAAAACAGATTTCAGTGAGTTAATACTTTCATGATCTTGCACATATTTTTGAGGTTCTAAGCAATAAACGCTCAGTTTAGCGCTTTCAGTGAACAGTAACACTCTGTTGGTGCACCTAAGCAAATGAACAGAAAGAAAGCATGCAAGTGCTGAAAATATTTTTTCTCTGTTTGAGAATGATAGTTTGTGCAAAGTTAAGACTAAAGCTTGCCCACATTAAAGATGTTTCTAACATCTTTAAATAAAATGATTCAGCAATGCAGAACACAGATTTCAGTGAGATGCTAGTTTTATGATCATGAACCTAAGTTTGAACTTCTAAGCATAAGTCGCTTAGTTTATCGCTTCTGTGTACAGAAACACTCTGTTAGTGCAACTAAGCAAATGAACAGAAAGAAAGGCCACAAGTGCTGAAAACCTTCTCTCTCTGTTAGAGAATGATAGTTTGTGCAAAGTTAAGACTAAAGCTTGCCCACGTTAAAGATGTTTCTAACATCTTAAATGAAGTGTTTTAGCATTGTAGAAAAACAGATTTCAGTGAGTTACGACTTTCATGATCTTGCACATATGTTTGAGCTTCTAAGCATGAAACGCTCAGTTTAGCGCTTTCTGTGAACAGTAACACTCTGTTAGTGCAACTAAGCAAATGAACAGAAAGAAAGCATGCAAGTGCTGAAAATATTCATTCTCTGTTTGAGAATGATAGTGTGTGCAAAGTTAAGACTAAAGCTTGCCCACATTAAAGATGTTTCTAATGTCTTTAAATGAAATGTTTGAGCAATGCAAAAAACAGATTTCAGTGAGTTACAAGTTTTAAGATCATGAACCTAAGTTTGAACTTCGAAGCATAAGTCTCTTAGTATATCGCTTCTGTGTACAGAAACACTCTGTTAGTGCAACTAAGCAAATGAACAGAAAGAAAGAATGCAATTGCTGAAAAACTCCTTTCTCTGTTAGAGAATGATAGTTTGTGCAAAGTTAAGACTTAACCTTGCCCACATTAAAGATGTTTCTAACATCTTAAATGAAGTGTTTTAGCATTGAAGAAAAACAGATTTCAGTGAGTTACTACTTTCATGATCTTGCACATATGTTTGAGCTTCTAAGAATAAAACGCTCAGTTTAGCGCTTTCTGTGTACAGAAACACTCTGTTAGTGCAACTAAGCAAATGAACAGAAAGAAAGAATGCAATTGCTGAAAAACTCCTTTCTCTGTTAGAGAATGATAGTTTGTGCAAAGTTAAGACTAAACCTTGCCCACATTAAAGATGTTTCTAACATCTTAAATGAAGTGTTTTAGCATTGAAGAAAAACAGATTTCAGTGAGTTACTACTTTCATGATCTTGCACATATGTTTGAGCTTCTAAGAATAAAACTCTCAGTTTAGCGCTTTCTGTGAACAGTGACAGTCTGTTAGTGCAACTAAGCAAATGAACAGAAAGAAAGCATGCAAGGGCTGAAAATCTCCTTTCATTGTTAGAGATTGATAGTTTGTGCAAAGTTAAGACTAAAGCTTGCCCACGTTAAAGATGTTTCTAACATCTTTAAGTGTTTTAGCATTGTAGAAAAACAGATTTCAGTGAGTTAATACTTTCATGATCTTGCACATATGTTTGAGGTTCTAAGCAATAAACGCTCAGTTTAGCGCTTTCAGTGAACAGTAACACTCTGTTGGTGCAACTAAGCAAATGAACAGAAAGAAAGCATGCAAGTGCTGAAAATATATTTTCTCTGTTTGAGAATGATAGTTTGTGCAAAGTTAAGACTAAAGCTTGCCCACATTAAAGATGTTTCTAACATCTTTAAATAAAATGATTCAGCAATGCAGAACACAGATTTCAGTGAGATGCTAGTTTTATGATCATGAACATATGTTTGAGATTCTAAGCATAAAACGCTCAGTTTAGTGCTTTCTGTGAACAGTAACACTCTGTTAGTGCAACTAAGCAAATGAAAAGAAAGAAAGCATGCAAGTGCTTAAAAACGCCTTTCTCTGTTAGAGAATGATAGTTTGTGCAACGTTAAGACTAAACCTTGCCCACGTTAAAGATGTTTCTAACATCTTAAATGAAGTGTTTTAGCATTGTAGAAAAACAGATTTCAGTGAGTTACTACTTTCATGATCTTGCACATATGTTTGAGCTTCTAAGCATAAAACGCTCAGTTTAGCGCTTTCTGTGAAAAGTAACACTCTGTTAGTGCAACTAAGCAAATGGACAGAAAGAAAGCATGCAAGTGCTGAAAATATTCATTCTCTGTTTGAGAATGATAGTGTGTGCAAAGTTAAGACTAAAGCTTGCCCACATTAAAGATGTTTCTAACATCTTAAATGAAGTGTTTTAGCATTGAAGAAAAACAGATTTCAGTGAGTTACTACTTTCATGATCTTGCACATATGTTTGAGCTTCTAAGAATAAAACGCTCAGTTTAGCGCTTTCTGTGTACAGAAACACTCTGTTAGTGCAACTAAGCAAATGAACAGAAAGAAAGAATGCAATTGCTGAAAAACTCCTTTCTCTGTTAGAGAATGATAGTTTGTGCAAAGTTAAGACTAAACCTTGCCCACATTAAAGATGTTTCTAACATCTTAAATGAAGTGTTTTAGCATTGAAGAAAAACAGATTTCAGTGAGTTACTACTTTCATGATCTTGCACATATGTTTGAGCTTCTAAGAATAAAACTCTCAGTTTAGCGCTTTCTGTGAACAGTGACAGTCTGTTAGTGCAACTAAGCAAATGAACAGAAAGAAAGCATGCAAGGGCTGAAAATCTCCTTTCATTGTTAGAGATTGATAGTTTGTGCAAAGTTAAGACTAAAGCTTGCCCACGTTAAAGATGTTTCTAACATCTTTAAGTGTTTTAGCATTGTAGAAAAACAGATTTCAGTGAGTTAATACTTTCATGATCTTGCACATATGTTTGAGGTTCTAAGCAATAAACGCTCAGTTTAGCGCTTTCAGTGAACAGTAACACTCTGTTGGTGCAACTAAGCAAATGAACAGAAAGAAAGCATGCAAGTGCTGAAAATATATTTTCTCTGTTTGAGAATGATAGTTTGTGCAAAGTTAAGACTAAAGCTTGCCCACATTAAAGATGTTTCTAACATCTTTAAATAAAATGATTCAGCAATGCAGAACACAGATTTCAGTGAGATGCTAGTTTTATGATCATGAACATATGTTTGAGATTCTAAGCATAAAACGCTCAGTTTAGTGCTTTCTGTGAACAGTAACACTCTGTTAGTGCAACTAAGCAAATGAAAAGAAAGAAAGCATGCAAGTGCTTAAAAACGCCTTTCTCTGTTAGAGAATGATAGTTTGTGCAACGTTAAGACTAAACCTTGCCCACGTTAAAGATGTTTCTAACATCTTAAATGAAGTGTTTTAGCATTGTAGAAAAACAGATTTCAGTGAGTTACTACTTTCATGATCTTGCACATATGTTTGAGCTTCTAAGCATAAAACGCTCAGTTTAGCGCTTTCTGTGAAAAGTAACACTCTGTTAGTGCAACTAAGCAAATGGACAGAAAGAAAGCATGCAAGTGCTGAAAATATTCATTCTCTGTTTGAGAATGATAGTGTGTGCAAAGTTAAGACTAAAGCTTGCCCACATTAAAGATGTTTCTAACATCTTAAATGAAGTGTTTTAGCATTGAAGAAAAACAGATTTCAGTGAGTTACTACTTTCATGATCTTGCACATATGTTTGAGCTTCTAAGAATAAAACGCTCAGTTTAGCGCTTTCTGTGTACAGAAACACTCTGTTAGTGCAACTAAGCAAATGAACAGAAAGAAAGAATGCAATTGCTGAAAAACTCCTTTCTCTGTTAGAGAATGATAGTTTGTGCAAAGTTAAGACTAAACCTTGCCCACATTAAAGATGTTTCTAACATCTTAAATGAAGTGTTTTAGCATTGAAGAAAAACAGATTTCAGTGAGTTACTACTTTCATGATCTTGCACATATGTTTGAGCTTCTAAGAATAAAACTCTCAGTTTAGCGCTTTCTGTGAACAGTGACAGTCTGTTAGTGCAACTAAGCAAATGAACAGAAAGAAAGCATGCAAGGGCTGAAAATCTCCTTTCATTGTTAGAGATTGATAGTTTGTGCAAAGTTAAGACTAAAGCTTGCCCACGTTAAAGATGTTTCTAACATCTTTAAGTGTTTTAGCATTGTAGAAAAACAGATTTCAGTGAGTTAATACTTTCATGATCTTGCACATATGTTTGAGGTTCTAAGCAATAAACGCTCAGTTTAGCGCTTTCAGTGAACAGTAACACTCTGTTGGTGCAACTAAGCAAATGAACAGAAAGAAAGCATGCAAGTGCTGAAAATATATTTTCTCTGTTTGAGAATGATAGTTTGTGCAAAGTTAAGACTAAAGCTTGCCCACATTAAAGATGTTTCTAACATCTTTAAATAAAATGATTCAGCAATGCAGAACACAGATTTCAGTGAGATGCTAGTTTTATGATCATGAACATATGTTTGAGATTCTAAGCATAAAACGCTCAGTTTAGTGCTTTCTGTGAACAGTAACACTCTGTTAGTGCAACTAAGCAAATGAAAAGAAAGAAAGCATGCAAGTGCTTAAAAACGCCTTTCTCTGTTAGAGAATGATAGTTTGTGCAACGTTAAGACTAAACCTTGCCCACGTTAAAGATGTTTCTAACATCTTAAATGAAGTTTTTTAGCATTGTAGAAAAACAGATTTCAGTGAGTTACTACTTTCATGATCTTGCACATATGTTTGAGCTTCTAAGCATAAAACGCTCAGTTTAGCGCTTTCTGTGAAAAGTAACACTCTGTTAGTGCAACTAAGCAAATGGACAGAAAGAAAGCATGCAAGTGCTGAAAATATTCATTCTCTGTTTGAGAATGATAGTGTGTGCAAAGTTAAGACTAAAGCTTGCCCACATTAAAGATGTTTCTAACATCTTAAATGAAGTGTTTTAGCATTGAAGAAAAACAGATTTCAGTGAGTTACTACTTTCATGATCTTGCACATATGTTTGAGCTTCTAAGAATAAAACGCTCAGTTTAGCGCTTTCTGTGTACAGAAACACTCTGTTAGTGCAACTAAGCAAATGAACAGAAAGAAAGAATGCAATTGCTGAAAAACTCCTTTCTCTGTTAGAGAATGATAGTTTGTGCAAAGTTAAGACTAAACCTTGCCCACATTAAAGATGTTTCTAACATCTTAAATGAAGTGTTTTAGCATTGAAGAAAAACAGATTTCAGTGAGTTACTACTTTCATGATCTTGCACATATGTTTGAGCTTCTAAGAATAAAACTCTCAGTTTAGCGCTTTCTGTGAACAGTGACAGTCTGTTAGTGCAACTAAGCAAATGAACAGAAAGAAAGCATGCAAGGGCTGAAAATCTCCTTTCATTGTTAGAGATTGATAGTTTGTGCAAAGTTAAGACTAAAGCTTGCCCACGTTAAAGATGTTTCTAACATCTTTAAGTGTTTTAGCATTGTAGAAAAACAGATTTCAGTGAGTTAATACTTTCATGATCTTGCACATATGTTTGAGGTTCTAAGCAATAAACGCTCAGTTTAGCGCTTTCAGTGAACAGTAACACTCTGTTGGTGCAACTAAGCAAATGAACAGAAAGAAAGCATGCAAGTGCTGAAAATATATTTTCTCTGTTTGAGAATGATAGTTTGTGCAAAGTTAAGACTAAAGCTTGCCCACATTAAAGATGTTTCTAACATCTTTAAATAAAATGATTCAGCAATGCAGAACACAGATTTCAGTGAGATGCTAGTTTTATGATCATGAACATATGTTTGAGATTCTAAGCATAAAACGCTCAGTTTAGTGCTTTCTGTGAACAGTAACACTCTGTTAGTGCAACTAAGCAAATGAAAAGAAAGAAAGCATGCAAGTGCTTAAAAACTCCTTTCTCTGTTAGAGAATGATAGTTTGTGCAACGTTAAGACTAAACCTTGCCCACGTTAAAGATGTTTCTAACATCTTAAATGAAGTGTTTTAGCATTGTAGAAAAACAGATTTCAGTGAGTTACTACTTTCATGATCTTGCACATATGTTTGAGCTTCTAAGCATAAAACGCTCAGTTTAGCGCTTTCTGTGAAAAGTAACACTCTGTTAGTGCAACTAAGCAAATGGACAGAAAGAAAGCATGCAAGTGCTGAAAATATTCATTCTCTGTTTGAGAATGATAGTGTGTGCAAAGTTAAGACTAAAGCTTGCCCACATTAAAGATGTTTCTAACATCTTAAATGAAGTGTTTTAGCATTGAAGAAAAACAGATTTCAGTGAGTTACTACTTTCATGATCTTGCACATATGTTTGAGCTTCTAAGAATAAAACGCTCAGTTTAGCGCTTTCTGTGTACAGAAACACTCTGTTAGTGCAACTAAGCAAATGAACAGAAAGAAAGAATGCAATTGCTGAAAAACTCCTTTCTCTGTTAGAGAATGATAGTTTGTGCAAAGTTAAGACTAAACCTTGCCCACATTAAAGATGTTTCTAACATCTTAAATGAAGTGTTTTAGCATTGAAGAAAAACAGATTTCAGTGAGTTACTACTTTCATGATCTTGCACATATGTTTGAGCTTCTAAGAATAAAACTCTCAGTTTAGCGCTTTCTGTGAACAGTGACAGTCTGTTAGTGCAACTAAGCAAATGAACAGAAAGAAAGCATGCAAGGGCTGAAAATCTCCTTTCATTGTTAGAGATTGATAGTTTGTGCAAAGTTAAGACTAAAGCTTGCCCACGTTAAAGATGTTTCTAACATCTTTAAGTGTTTTAGCATTGTAGAAAAACAGATTTCAGTGAGTTAATACTTTCATGATCTTGCACATATGTTTGAGGTTCTAAGCAATAAACGCTCAGTTTAGCGCTTTCAGTGAACAGTAACACTCTGTTGGTGCAACTAAGCAAATGAACAGAAAGAAAGCATGCAAGTGCTGAAAATATATTTTCTCTGTTTGAGAATGATAGTTTGTGCAAAGTTAAGACTAAAGCTTGCCCACATTAAAGATGTTTCTAACATCTTTAAATAAAATGATTCAGCAATGCAGAACACAGATTTCAGTGAGATGCTAGTTTTATGATCATGAACATATGTTTGAGATTCTAAGCATAAAACGCTCAGTTTAGTGCTTTCTGTGAACAGTAACACTCTGTTAGTGCAACTAAGCAAATGAAAAGAAAGAAAGCATGCAAGTGCTTAAAAACGCCTTTCTCTGTTAGAGAATGATAGTTTGTGCAACGTTAAGACTAAACCTTGCCCACGTTAAAGATGTTTCTAACATCTTAAATGAAGTGTTTTAGCATTGTAGAAAAACAGATTTCAGTGAGTTACTACTTTCATGATCTTGCACATATGTTTGAGCTTCTAAGCATAAAACGCTCAGTTTAGCGCTTTCTGTGAAAAGTAACACTCTGTTAGTGCAACTAAGCAAATGGACAGAAAGAAAGCATGCAAGTGCTGAAAATATTCATTCTCTGTTTGAGAATGATAGTGTGTGCAAAGTTAAGACTAAAGCTTGCCCACATTAAAGATGTTTCTAATATCTTTAAATGAAATGTTTGAGCAATCCAAAAAACAGATTTCAGTGAGTTACAAGTTTTATGATCATGAACCTAAGTTTGAACTTCTAAGCATAAGTCGCTTAGTTTATCGCTTCTGAGTACAGAAACACTCTGTTAGTGCAACTAAGCAAATGAACAGAAAGAAAGCATGCTATTGCCGAAAAACTCCTTTCTCTGTTAGAGAATGGTAGTTTGTGCAAAGTTAAGACTTAACCTTGCCCACATTAAAGATGTTTCTAACATCTTAAATGAAGTGTTTTAGCATTGAAGAAAAACAGATTTCAGTGAGTTACTACTTTCATGATCTTGCACATATGTTTGAGCTTCTAAGAATAAAACGCTCAGTTTAGCGCTTTCTGTGAACAGTGACAGTCTGTTAGTGCAACTAAGCAAATGAACAGAAAGAAAGCATGCAAGGGCTGAAAACCTCCTTTCATTGTTAGAGATTGATAGTTTGTGCAAAGTTAAGACTAAAGCTTGCCCACGTTAAAGATGTTTCTAACATCTTTAAGTGTTTTAGCATTGTAGAAAAACAGATTTCAGTGAGTTAATACTTTCATGATCTTGCACATATTTTTGAGGTTCTAAGCAATAAACGCTCAGTTTAGCGCTTTCAGTGAACAGTAACACTCTGTTGGTGCACCTAAGCAAATGAACAGAAAGAAAGCATGCAAGTGCTGAAAATATTTTTTCTCTGTTTGAGAATGATAGTTTGTGCAAAGTTAAGACTAAAGCTTGCCCACATTAAAGATGTTTCTAACATCTTTAAATAAAATGATTCAGCAATGCAGAACACAGATTTCAGTGAGATGCTAGTTTTATGATCATGAACCTAAGTTTGAACTTCTAAGCATAAGTCGCTTAGTTTATCGCTTCTGTGTACAGAAACACTCTGTTAGTGCAACTAAGCAAATGAACAGAAAGAAAGGCCACAAGTGCTGAAAACCTTCTCTCTCTGTTAGAGAATGATAGTTTGTGCAAAGTTAAGACTAAAGCTTGCCCACGTTAAAGATGTTTCTAACATCTTAAATGAAGTGTTTTAGCATTGTAGAAAAACAGATTTCAGTGAGTTACGACTTTCATGATCTTGCACATATGTTTGAGCTTCTAAGCATGAAACGCTCAGTTTAGCGCTTTCTGTGAACAGTAACACTCTGTTAGTGCAACTAAGCAAATGAACAGAAAGAAAGCATGCAAGTGCTGAAAATATTCATTCTCTGTTTGAGAATGATAGTGTGTGCAAAGTTAAGACTAAAGCTTGCCCACATTAAAGATGTTTCTAATGTCTTTAAATGAAATGTTTGAGCAATGCAAAAAACAGATTTCAGTGAGTTACAAGTTTTATGATCATGAACCTAAGTTTGAACTTCGAAGCATAAGTCTCTTAGTATATCGCTTCTGTGTACAGAAACACTCTGTTAGTGCAACTAAGCAAATGAACAGAAAGAAAGAATGCAATTGCTGAAAAACTCCTTTCTCTGTTAGAGAATGATAGTTTGTGCAAAGTTAAGACTTAACCTTGCCCACATTAAAGATGTTTCTAACATCTTAAATGAAGTGTTTTAGCATTGAAGAAAAACAGATTTCAGTGAGTTACTACTTTCATGATCTTGCACATATGTTTGAGCTTCTAAGAATAAAACGCTCAGTTTAGCGCTTTCTGTGTACAGAAACACTCTGTTAGTGCAACTAAGCAAATGAACAGAAAGAAAGAATGCAATTGCTGAAAAACTCCTTTCTCTGTTAGAGAATGATAGTTTGTGCAAAGTTAAGACTAAACCTTGCCCACATTAAAGATGTTTCTAACATCTTAAATGAAGTGTTTTAGCATTGAAGAAAAACAGATTTCAGTGAGTTACTACTTTCATGATCTTGCACATATGTTTGAGCTTCTAAGAATAAAACTCTCAGTTTAGCGCTTTCTGTGAACAGTGACAGTCTGTTAGTGCAACTAAGCAAATGAACAGAAAGAAAGCATGCAAGGGCTGAAAATCTCCTTTCATTGTTAGAGATTGATAGTTTGTGCAAAGTTAAGACTAAAGCTTGCCCACGTTAAAGATGTTTCTAACATCTTTAAGTGTTTTAGCATTGTAGAAAAACAGATTTCAGTGAGTTAATACTTTCATGATCTTGCACATATGTTTGAGGTTCTAAGCAATAAACGCTCAGTTTAGCGCTTTCAGTGAACAGTAACACTCTGTTGGTGCAACTAAGCAAATGAACAGAAAGAAAGCATGCAAGTGCTGAAAATATATTTTCTCTGTTTGAGAATGATAGTTTGTGCAAAGTTAAGACTAAAGCTTGCCCACATTAAAGATGTTTCTAACATCTTTAAATAAAATGATTCAGCAATGCAGAACACAGATTTCAGTGAGATGCTAGTTTTATGATCATGAACATATGTTTGAGATTCTAAGCATAAAACGCTCAGTTTAGTGCTTTCTGTGAACAGTAACACTCTGTTAGTGCAACTAAGCAAATGAAAAGAAAGAAAGCATGCAAGTGCTTAAAAACGCCTTTCTCTGTTAGAGAATGATAGTTTGTGCAACGTTAAGACTAAACCTTGCCCACGTTAAAGATGTTTCTAACATCTTAAATGAAGTGTTTTAGCATTGTAGAAAAACAGATTTCAGTGAGTTACTACTTTCATGATCTTGCACATATGTTTGAGCTTCTAAGCATAAAACGCTCAGTTTAGCGCTTTCTGTGAAAAGTAACACTCTGTTAGTGCAACTAAGCAAATGGACAGAAAGAAAGCATGCAAGTGCTGAAAATATTCATTCTCTGTTTGAGAATGATAGTGTGTGCAAAGTTAAGACTAAAGCTTGCCCACATTAAAGATGTTTCTAATATCTTTAAATGAAATGTTTGAGCAATCCAAAAAACAGATTTCAGTGAGTTACAAGTTTTATGATCATGAACCTAAGTTTGAACTTCTAAGCATAAGTCGCTTAGTTTATCGCTTCTGAGTACAGAAACACTCTGTTAGTGCAACTAAGCAAATGAACAGAAAGAAAGCATGCTATTGCTGAAAAACTCCTTTCTCTGTTAGAGAATGATAGTTTGTGCAAAGTTAAGACTTAACCTTGCCCACATTAAAGATGTTTCTAACATCTTAAATGAAGTGTTTTAGCATTGAAGAAAAACAGATTTCAGTGAGTTACTACTTTCATGATCTTGCACATATGTTTGAGCTTCTAAGAATAAAACGCTCAGTTTAGCGCTTTCTGTGAACAGTGACAGTCTGTTAGTGCAACTAAGCAAATGAACAGAAAGAAAGCATGCAAGGGCTGAAAACCTCCTTTCATTGTTAGAGATTGATAGTTTGTGCAAAGTTAAGACTAAAGCTTGCCCACGTTAAAGATGTTTCTAACATCTTTAAGTGTTTTAGCATTGTAGAAAAACAGATTTCAGTGAGTTAATACTTTCATGATCTTGCACATATTTTGAGGTTCTAAGCAATAAACGCTCAGTTTAGCGCTTTCAGTGAACAGTAACACTCTGTTGGTGCACCTAAGCAAATGAACAGAAAGAAAGCATGCAAGTGCTGAAAATATTTTTTCTCTGTTTGAGAATGATAGTTTGTGCAAAGTTAAGACTAAAGCTTGCCCACATTAAAGATGTTTCTAACATCTTTAAATAAAATGATTCAGCAATGCAGAACACAGATTTCAGTGAGATGCTAGTTTTATGATCATGAACCTAAGTTTGAACTTCTAAGCATAAGTCGCTTAGTTTATCGCTTCTGTGTACAGAAACACTCTGTTAGTGCAACTAAGCAAATGAACAGAAAGAAAGGCCACAAGTGCTGAAAACCTTCTCTCTCTGTTAGAGAATGATAGTTTGTGCAAAGTTAAGACTAAAGCTTGCCCACGTTAAAGATGTTTCTAACATCTTAAATGAAGTGTTTTAGCATTGTAGAAAAACAGATTTCAGTGAGTTACGACTTTCATGATCTTGCACATATGTTTGAGCTTCTAAGCATGAAACGCTCAGTTTAGCGCTTTCTGTGAACAGTAACACTCTGTTAGTGCAACTAAGCAAATGAACAGAAAGAAAGCATGCAAGTGCTGAAAATATTTTTTCTCTGTTTGAGAATGATAGCTTGTGCAAAGTTAAGACTAAAGCTTGCCCACATTAAAGATGTTTCTAACATCTTTAAATAAAATGATTCAGCAATGCAGAACACAGATTTCAGTGAGATGCTAGTTTTATGATCATGAACATATGTTTGAGATTCTAAGCATAAAACGCTCAGTTTAGTGCTTTCTTTGAACAGTAACACTCTGTTAGTGCAACTAAGCAAATGAACAGAAATAAAGCATGCACGTGCTGAAAAACTCCTTTCTCTGTTAGAGAATGATAGTTTGTGCAAAGTTAAGACTAAACCTTGCCCACGTTAAAGATGTTTCTAACATTTTAAATGAAGTGTTTTAGCATTGTAGAAAAACAGATTTCAGTGAGTTACTACTATCATGATCTTGCACATATGTTTGAGCTTCTAAGGCGCTTTCTGTGAACAGTAACACTCTGTTAGTGCAACTAAGCAAATGAACAGAAAGAAAGCATGCAAGTGCTGAAAATATTCATTCTCTGTTTGAGAATGATAGTGTGTGCAAAGTTAAGACTAAAGCTTGCCCACATTAAAGATGTTTCTAATATCTTTAAATGAAATGTTTGAGCAATGCAAAAAACAGATTTCAGTGAGTTACAAGTTTTATGATCATGAACCTAAGTTTGAACTTCTAAGCATAAGTCGCTTAGTTTATCGCTTCTGTGTACAGAAACACTCTGTTAGTGCAACTAAGCAAATGAACAGAAAGAAAGCATGCAATTGCTGAAAAACTCCTTTCTCTGTTAGAGAATGATAGTTTGTGCAAAGTTAAGACTTAACATTGCCCACATTAAAGATGTTTCTAACATCTTAAATGAAGTGTTTTAGCATTGAAGAAAAACAGATTTCAGTGAGTTACTACTTTCATGATCTTGCACATATGTTTGAGCTTCTAAGAATAAAACGCTCAGTTTAGCGCTTTCTGTGAACAGTAACAGTCTGTTAGTGCAACTAAGCAAATGAACAGAAAGAAAGCATGCAAGAGCTGAAAACCTCCTTTCATTGTTAGAGATTGATAGTTTGTGCAAAGATAAGACTAAAACTTGCCCACATTAAAGATGTTTCTAACATCTTTAAATGAAATGTTTGAGCAATGCAAAAAACAGATATCAGTGAGTTACATGTTTTATGATCATGAACCTAAGTTTGAACTTCTAAGCATAAGTCGCTTAGTTTATCGCTTCTGTGTACAGAAACACTCTGTTAGTGCAACTAAGCAAATGAACAGAAAGAAAGGCCACAAGTGCTGAAAACCTTCTCTCTCTGTTAGAGAATGATAGTTTGTGCAAAGTTAAGACTAAAGCTTGCCCACGTTAAAGATGTTTCTAACATCTTTAAATAAAATGATTCAGCAATGCAGAACACAGATTTCAGTGAGATGCTAGTTTTATGATCATGAACATATGTTTGAGATTCTAAGCATAAAACGCTCAGTTTAGTGCTTTCTTTGAACAGTAACACTCTGTTAGTGCAACTAAGCAAATGAACAGAAAGAAAGCATGCAAGTGCTGAAAACCTCCTTTCATTGTTAGAGATTGATAGTTTGTGCAAAGATAAGACTAAAGCTTGCCCACATTAAAGATGTTTCTAACATCTTAAATGAAATTTTTAGCATTGTAGAAAAACAGATTTCAGTGAGTTACGACTTTCATGATCTTGCACATATGTTTGAGCTTCTAAGCATGAAACGCTCAGTTTAGCGCTTTCTGTGAACAGTAACACTCTGTTAGTGCAACTAAGCAAATGAACAGAAAGAAAGCATGCAAGTGCTGAAAATATTTTTTCTCTGTTTGAGAATGATAGTTTGTGCAAAGTTAAGACTAAAGCTTGCCCACATTAAAGATGTTTCTAACATCTTTAAATAAAATGATTCAGCAATGCAGAACACAGATTTCAGTGAGATGCTAGTTTTATGATCATGAACATATGTTTGAGATTCTAAGCATAAAACGCTCAGTTTAGTGCTTTCTTTGAACAGTAACACTCTGTTAGTGCAACTAAGCAAATGAACAGAAAGAAAGCATGCAATTGCTGAAAAGCTCCTTTCTCTGTTAGAGAATGATAGTTTGTGCAAAGTTAAGACTTAACCTTGCCCACATTAAAGATGTTTCTAACATCTTAAATGAAATGTTTTAGCATTGAAGAAAAACAGATTTCAGTGAGTTACTACTTTCATGATCTTGCACATATGTTTGAGCTTCTAAGAATAAAACGCTCAGTTTAGCGCTTTCTGTGAACAGTGACAGTCTGTTAGTGCAACTAAGCAAATGAACAGAAAGAAAGCATGCAAGGGCTGAAAACCTCCTTTCTCTGTTAGAGATTGATAGTTTGTGCAAAGTTAAGACTAAAGCTTGCCCACGTTAAAGATGTTTCTAACATCTTTAAGTGTTTTAGCATTGTAGAAAAACAGATTTCAGTGAGTCAATACTTTCATGATCTTGCACATATGTTTGAGGTTCTAAGCAATAAACGCTCAGTTTAGCGCTTTCTGTGAACAGTAACACTCTGTTAGTGCAACTAAGCAAATGAACAGAAAGAAAGCATGCAAGTGCTGAAAATATTTTTTCTCTGTTTGAGAATGATAGTTTGTGCAAAGTTAAGACTAAAGCTTGCCCACATTAAAGATGTTTCTAACATCTTTAAATAAAATGATTCAGCAATGCAGAACACAGATTTCAGTGAGATGCTAGTTTTATGATCATGAACATATGTTTGAGATTCTAAGCATAAAACGCTCAGTTTAGTGCTTTCTGTGAACAGTAACACTCTGTTAGTGCAACTAAGCAAATGAAAAGAAAGAAAGCATGCAAGTGCTTAAAAACTCCTTTCTCTGTTAGAGAATGATAGTTTGTGCAAAGTTAAGACTAAACCTTGCCCACGTTAAAGATGTTTCTAACATCTTAAATGAAGTGTTTTAGCATTGTAGAAAAACAGATTTCAGTGAGTTACTACTTTCATGATCTTGCACATATGTTTGAGCTTCTAAGCATAAAACGCTCAGTTTAGCGCTTTCTGTGAAAAGTAACACTCTGTTAGTGCAACTAAGCAAATGGACAGAAAGAAAGCATGCAAGTGCTGAAAATATTCATTCTCTGTTTGAGAATGATAGTGTGTGCAAAGTTAAGACTAAAGCTTGCCCACATTAAAGATGTTTCTAATATCTTTAAATGAAATGTTTGAGCAATCCAAAAAACAGATTTCAGTGAGTTACAAGTTTTATGATCATGAACCTAAGTTTGAACTTCTAAGCATAAGTCGCTTAGTTTATCGCTTCTAAGTACAGAAACACTCTGTTAGTGCAACTAAGCAAATGAACAGAAAGAAAGCATGCTATTGCTGAAAAACTCCTTTCTCTGTTAGAGAATGATAGTTTGTGCAAAGTTAAGACTTAACCTTGCCCACATTAAAGATGTTTCTAACATCTTAAATGAAGTGTTTTAGCATTGAAGAAAAACAGATTTCAGTGAGTTACTACTTTCATGATCTTGCACATATGTTTGAGCTTCTAAGAATAAAACGCTCAGTTTAGCGCTTTCTGTGAACAGTGACAGTCTGTTAGTGCATCTAAGCAAATGAACAGAAAGAAAGCATGCAAGGGCTGAAAACCTCCTTTCATTGTTAGAGATTGATAGTTTGTGCAAAGTTAAGACTAAAGCTTGCCCACGTTAAAGATGTTTCTAACATCTTTAAGTGTTTTAGCATTGTAGAAAAACAGATTTCAGTGAGTTAATACTTTCATGATCTTGCACATATTTTTGAGGTTCTAAGCAATAAACGCTCAGTTTAGCGCTTTCAGTGAACAGTAACACTCTGTTGGTGCACCTAAGCAAATGAACAGAAAGAAAGCATGCAAGTGCTGAAAATATTTTTTCTCTGTTTGAGAATGATAGTTTGTGCAAAGTTAAGACTAAAGCTTGCCCACATTAAAGATGTTTCTAACATCTTTAAATAAAATGATTCAGCAATGCAGAACACAGATTTCAGTGAGATGCTAGTTTTATGATCATGAACCTAAGTTTGAACTTCTAAGCATAAGTCGCTTAGTTTATCGCTTCTGTGTACAGAAACACTCTGTTAGTGCAACTAAGCAAATGAACAGAAAGAAAGGCCACAAGTGCTGAAAACCTTCTCTCTCTGTTAGAGAATGATAGTTTGTGCAAAGTTAAGACTAAAGCTTGCCCACGTTAAAGATGTTTCTAACATCTTAAATGAAGTGTTTTAGCATTGTAGAAAAACAGATTTCAGTGAGTTACGACTTTCATGATCTTGCACATATGTTTGAGCTTCTAAGCATAAAACGCTCAGTTTAGTGCTTTCTTTGAACAGTAACACTCTGTTAGTGCAACTAAGCAAATGAACAGAAAGAAAGCATGCAAGTGCTGAAAACCTCCTTTCATTGTTAGAGATTGATAGTTTGTGCAAAGATAAGACTAAAGCTTGCCCACATTAAAGATGTTTCTAACATCTTAAATGAAATTTTTAGCATTGTAGAAAAACAGATTTCAGTGAGTTACGACTTTCATGATCTTGCACATATGTTTGAGCTTCTAAGCATGAAACGCTCAGTTTAGCGCTTTCTGTGAACAGTAACACTCTGTTAGTGCAACTAAGCAAATGAACAGAAAGAAAGCATGCAAGTGCTGAAAATATTTTTTCTCTGTTTGAGAATGATAGTTTGTGCAAAGTTAAGACTAAAGCTTGCCCACATTAAAGATGTTTCTAACATCTTTAAATAAAATGATTCAGCAATGCAGAACACAGATTTCAGTGAGATGCTAGTTTTATGATCATGAACATATGTTTGAGATTCTAAGCATAAAACGCTCAGTTTAGTGCTTTCTTTGAACAGTAACACTCTGTTAGTGCAACTAAGCAAATGAACAGAAAGAAAGCATGCAATTGCTGAAAAACTCCTTTCTCTGTTAGAGAATGATAGTTTGTGCAAAGTTAAGACTTAACCTTGCCCACATTAAAGATGTTTCTAACATCTTAAATGAAATGTTTTAGCATTGAAGAAAAACAGATTTCAGTGAGTTACTACTTTCATGATCTTGCACATATGTTTGAGCTTCTAAGAATAAAACGCTCAGTTTAGCGCTTTCTGTGAACAGTGACAGTCTGTTAGTGCAACTAAGCAAATGAACAGAAAGAAAGCATGCAAGGGCTGAAAACCTCCTTTCTCTGTTAGAGATTGATAGTTTGTGCAAAGTTAAGACTAAAGCTTGCCCACGTTAAAGATGTTTCTAACATCTTTAAGTGTTTTAGCATTGTAGAAAAACAGATTTCAGTGAGTCAATACTTTCATGATCTTGCACATATGTTTGAGGTTCTAAGCAATAAACGCTCAGTTTAGCGCTTTCTGTGAACAGTAACACTCTGTTAGTGCAACTAAGCAAATGAACAGAAAGAAAGCATGCAAGTGCTGAAAATATTTTTTCTCTGTTTGAGAATGATAGTTTGTGCAAAGTTAAGACTAAAGCTTGCCCACATTAAAGATGTTTCTAACATCTTTAAATAAAATGATTCAGCAATGCAGAACACAGATTTCAGTGAGATGCTAGTTTTATGATCATGAACATATGTTTGAGATTCTAAGCATAAAACGCTCAGTTTAGTGCTTTCTGTGAACAGTAACACTCTGTTAGTGCAACTAAGCAAATGAAAAGAAAGAAAGCATGCAAGTGCTTAAAAACTCCTTTCTCTGTTAGAGAATGATAGTTTGTGCAAAGTTAAGACTAAACCTTGCCCACGTTAAAGATGTTTCTAACATCTTAAATGAAGTGTTTTAGCATTGTAGAAAAACAGATTTCAGTGAGTTACTACTTTCATGATCTTGCACATATGTTTGAGCTTCTAAGCATAAAACGCTCAGTTTAGCGCTTTCTGTGAAAAGTAACACTCTGTTAGTGCAACTAAGCAAATGGACAGAAAGAAAGCATGCAAGTGCTGAAAATATTCATTCTCTGTTTGAGAATGATAGTGTGTGCAAAGTTAAGACTAAAGCTTGCCCACATTAAAGATGTTTCTAATATCTTTAAATGAAATGTTTGAGCAATCCAAAAAACAGATTTCAGTGAGTTACAAGTTTTATGATCATGAACCTAAGTTTGAACTTCTAAGCATAAGTCGCTTAGTTTATCGCTTCTAAGTACAGAAACACTCTGTTAGTGCAACTAAGCAAATGAACAGAAAGAAAGCATGCTATTGCTGAAAAACTCCTTTCTCTGTTAGAGAATGATAGTTTGTGCAAAGTTAAGACTTAACCTTGCCCACATTAAAGATGTTTCTAACATCTTAAATGAAGTGTTTTAGCATTGAAGAAAAACAGATTTCAGTGAGTTACTACTTTCATGATCTTGCACATATGTTTGAGCTTCTAAGAATAAAACGCTCAGTTTAGCGCTTTCTGTGAACAGTGACAGTCTGTTAGTGCAACTAAGCAAATGAACAGAAAGAAAGCATGCAAGGGCTGAAAACCTCCTTTCATTGTTAGAGATTGATAGTTTGTGCAAAGTTAAGACTAAAGCTTGCCCACGTTAAAGATGTTTCTAACATCTTTAAGTGTTTTACCATTGTAGAAAAACAGATTTCAGTGAGTTAATACTTTCATGATCTTGCACATATTTTTGAGGTTCTAAGCAATAAACGCTCAGTTTAGCGCTTTCAGTGAACAGTAACACTCTGTTGGTGCACCTAAGCAAATGAACAGAAAGAAAGCATGCAAGTGCTGAAAATATTTTTTCTCTGTTTGAGAATGATAGTTTGTGCAAAGTTAAGACTAAAGCTTGCCCACATTAAAGATGTTTCTAACATCTTTAAATAAAATGATTCAGCAATGCAGAACACAGATTTCAGTGAGATGCTAGTTTTATGATCATGAACCTAAGTTTGAACTTCTAAGCATAAGTCGCTTAGTTTATCGCTTCTGTGTACAGAAACACTCTGTTAGTGCAACTAAGCAAATGAACAGAAAGAAAGGCCACAAGTGCTGAAAACCTTCTCTCTCTGTTAGAGAATGATAGTTTGTGCAAAGTTAAGACTAAAGCTTGCCCACGTTAAAGATGTTTCTAACATCTTAAATGAAGTGTTTTAGCATTGTAGAAAAACAGATTTCAGTGAGTTACGACTTTCATGATCTTGCACATATGTTTGAGCTTCTAAGCATGAAACGTTCAGTTTAGCGCTTTCTGTGAACAGTAACACTCTGTTAGTGCAACTAAGCAAATGAACAGAAAGAAAGCATGCAAGTGCTGAAAATATTTTTTCTCTGTTTGAGAATGATAGCTTGTGCAAAGTTAAGACTAAAGCTTGCCCACATTAAAGATGTTTCTAACATCTTTAAATAAAATGATTCAGCAATGCAGAACACAGATTTCAGTGAGATGCTAGTTTTATGATCATGAACATATGTTTGAGATTCTAAGCATAAAACGCTCAGTTTAGTGCTTTCTTTGAACAGTAACACTCTGTTAGTGCAACTAAGCAAATGAACAGAAATAAAGCATGCACATGCTGAAAAACTCCTTTCTCTGTTAGAGAATGATAGTTTGTGCAAAGTTAAGACTAAACCTTGCCCACGTTAAAGACGTTTCTAACATCTTGAAGTGTTGTAGCATTGTAGAAAAACAGATTTCAGTGAGTCAATACTTTCATGATCTTGCACATATGTTTGAGGTTCTAAGCAATAAACGCTCAGTTTAGCGCTTTCTGTGAACAGTTACACTCTGTTAGTGCAACTAAGCAAATGAACAGAAAGAAAGCATGCAAGTGCTGAAAATATTTTTTCTCTGTTTGAGAATGATAGTTTGTGCAAAGTTAAGACTAAAGCTTGCCCACATTAAAGATGTTTCTAACATCTTTAAATAAAATGATTCAGCAATGCAGAACACAGATTTCAGTGAGATGCTAGTTTTATGATCATGAACATATGTTTGAGATTCTAAGCATAAAACGCTCAGTTTATTGCTTTCTTTGAACAGTAACACTCTGTTAGTGCAACTAAGCAAATGAACAGAAAGAAAGCATGCAAGTGCTGAAAACCTCCTTTCTCTGTTAGAGATTGATAGTTTGTGCAAAGTTAAGACTAAAGCTTGCCCACGTTAAAGATGTTTCTAACATCTTGAAGTGTTTTAGCATTGTAGAAAAACAGATTTCAGTGAGTTAATACTTTCATGATCTTGCACATATGTTTGAGCTTCTTAGCATAAAACGCTCAGTTTAGCGCTTTCTGTGAACAGTAACACTCTGTTAGTGCAACTAAGCAAATGAACAGAAAGAAAGCATGCAAGTGCTGAAAATATTCTTTCTCTGTTTGAGAATGATAGTGTGTGCAAAGTTAAGACTAAAACTTGCCCACATTAAAGATGTTTCTAATATCTTTAAATGAAATGTTTGAGCAATGCAAAAAACAGATTTCAGTGAGTTACAAGTTTTATGATCATGAACCTAAGTTTGAACTTCTAAGCATAAGTCGCTTAGTTTATCGCTTCTGTGTACAGAAACACTCTGTTAGTGCAACTAAGCAAATGAACAGAAAGAAAGCATGCAAGTGCTGAAAACCTCCTTTCTCTGTTAGAGATTGATAGTTTGTGCAAAGTTAAGACTAAAGCTTGCCCACGTTAAAGATGTTTCTAACATCTTGAAGTGTTTTAGCATTGTAGAAAAACAGATTTCAGTGAGTTAATACTTTCATGATCTTGCACATATGTTTGAGGTTCTAAGCAATAAACGCTCAGTTTAGCGTTTTCTGTGAACATTAACACTCTGTTAGTGCAACTAAGCAAATGAACAGAAAGAAAGCATGCAAGTGCTGAAAACCTCCTTTCTCTGTTAGAGATTGACAGTTTGTGCAAAGTTAAGACTAAACCTTGCCCACGTTAAAGATTTTTCTAACATCTTAAATGAAGTGTTTTACCATTGTAGAAAAACAGATTTCAGTGAGATAATACTTTCATGATCTTGCACATATGTTTGAGCTTCTAAGCAATAAACGCTCAGTTTAGCGCTTTGTGTGAACAGTAACACTCTGTTAGTGCAACTAAGCAAATGAACAGAAAGAAAGCATGCAAGTGCTGAAAACCTCCTTTCTCTGTTAGAGATTGATAGTTTGTGCAAAGTTAAGACTAAAGCTTGCCCACGTTAAAGATGTTTCTAACATCTTGAAGTGTTTTAGCATTGTAGAAAAACAGATTTCAGTGAGTTACTACTTTCATGATCTTGCACATATGTTTGAGCTTCTAAGCATAAAACGCTCAGTTTAGCGCTTTGTGTGAACAGTAACACTCTGTTAGTGCAACTAAGCAAATGAACAGAAAGAAAGCATGCAAGTGCTGAAAATATTCTTTCTCTGTTTGAGAATGATAGTTTGTGCAAAGATAAGACTAAAGCTTGCCCACATTAAAGATGTTTCTAACATCTTTAAATGAAATGTTTGAGCAATGCAAAAAACAGATATCAGTGAGTTACAAGTTTTATGATCATGAACCTAAGTTTGAACTTCTAAGCATAAGTCGCTTAGTTTATCGCTTCTGTGTACAGAAACACTCTGTTAGTGCAACTAAGCAAATGAACAGAAAGAAAGGCCACAAGTGCTGAAAACCTTCTCTCTCTGTTAGAGAATGATAGTTTGTGCAAAGTTAAGACTAAAGCTTGCCCACGTTAAAGATGTTTCTAACATCTTAAATGAAGTGTTTTAGCATTGTAGAAAAACAGATTTCAGTGAGTTACGACTTTCATAATCTTGCACATATGTTTGAGCTTCTAAATATGAAACGCTCAGTTTAGCGCTTTCTGTGAACAGTAACACTCTGTTAGTGCAACTAAGCAAATGAACAGAAAGAAAGCATGCAAGTGCTGAAAATATATTTTCTCTGTTTGAGAATGATAGTTTGTGCAAAGTTAAGACTAAAGCTTGCCCACATTAAAGATGTTTCTAACATCTTTAAATAAAATGATTCAGCAATGCAGAACACAGATTTCAGTGAGATGCTAGTTTTATGATCATGAACATATGTTTGAGATTCTAAGCATAAAACGCTCAGTTTAGTGCTTTCTTTGAACAGTAACACTCTGTTAGTGCAACTAAGCAAATGAACAGAAAGAAAGCATGCAAGTGCTGAAAAACTCCTTTCTCTGTTAGAGAATGATAGTTTGTGCAAAGTTAAGACTAAAACTTGCCCACGTTAAAGATGTTTCTAACATCTTAAATGAAGTGTTTTAGCATTGTAGAAAAACAGATTTCAGTGAGTTACTACTTTCATGATCTTGCACATATGTTTGAGCTTCTAAGCATAAAACGCTCAGTTTAGCGCTTTCTGTGAACAGTAACACTCTGTTAGTGCAACTAAGCAAATGAACAGAAAGAAAGCATGCAAGTGCTGAAAATATTCATTCTCTGTTTGAGAATGATAGTGTGTGCAAAGTTAAGACTAAAACTTGCCCACATTAAAGATGTTTCTAATATCTTTAAATGAAATGTTTGAGCAATGCAAAAAACAGATTTCAGTGAGTTACAAGTTTTATGATCATGAACCTAAGTTTGAACTTCTAAGCATAAGTCGCTTAGTTTATCGCTTCTGTGTACAGAAACACTCTGATAGTGCAACTAAGCAAATGAACAGAAAGAAAGGCCACAAGTGCTGAAAACCTTCTCTCTCTGTTAGAGAATGATAGATTGTGCAAAGTTAAGACTAAAGCTTGCCCACGTTAAAGATGTTTCTAACATCTTAAATGAAGTGTTTTAGCATTGTAGAAAAACAGATTTCAGTGAGTTACGACTTTCATCATCTTGCACATATGTTTGAGCTTCTAAGCATGAAACGCTCAGTTTAGCGCTTTCTGTGAACAGTAACACTCTGTTAGTGCAACTAAGCAAATGAACAGAAAGAAAGCATGCAAGTGCTGAAAATATTTTTTCTCTGTTTGAGAATGATAGTTTGTGCAAAGTTAAGACTAAAGCTTGCCCACATTAAAGATGTTTCTAACATCTTTAAATAAAATGATTCAGCAATGCAGAACACAGATTTCAGTGAGATGCTAGTTTTATGATCATGAACATATGTTTGAGATTCTAAGCATAAAACGCTCAATTTAGTGCTTTCTTTGAACAGTAACACTCTGTTAGTGCAACTAAGCAAATGAACAGAAATAAAGCATGCACGTGCTGAAAAACGCCTTTCTCTGTTAGAGAATGATAGATTGTGCAAAGTTAAGACTAAACCTTGCCCACGTTAAAGATGTTTCTAACATTTTAAATGAAGTGTTTTAGCATTGTAGAAAAACAGATTTCAGTGAGTTACTACTATCATGACCTTGCACATATGTTTGAGCTTCTAAGGCGCTTTCAGTGAACAGTAACACTCTGTTAGTGCAACTAAGCAAATGAACAGAAAGAAAGCATGCAAGTGCTGAAAATATTCATTCTCTGTTTGAGAATGATAGTGTGTGCAAAGTTAAGACTAAAGCTTGCCCACATTAAAGATGTTTCTAATATCTTTAAATGAAATGTTTGAGCAATGCAAAAAACAGATTTCAGTGAGTTACAAGTTTTATGATCATGAACCTAAGTTTGAACTTCTAAGCATAAGTCGCTTAGTTTATCGCTTCTGTGTACAGAAACACTCTGTTAGTGCAACTAAGCAAATGAACAGAAAGAAAGCATGCAATTGCTGAAAAACTCCTTTCTCTGTTAGAGAATGATAGTTTGTGCAAAGTTAAGACTTAACCTTGCCCACATTAAAGATGTTTCTAACATCTTAAATGAAGTGTTTTAGCATTGAAGAAAAACAGATTTCAGTGAGTTACTACTTTCATGATCTTGCACATATGTTTGAGCTTCTAAGAATAAAACGCTCAGTTTAGCGCTTTCTGTGAACAGTGACAGTCTGTTAGTGCAACTAAGCAAATGAACAAAAAGAAAGCATGCAAGGGCTGAAAATCTTCTTTCATTGATAGAGATTGATAGTTTGTGCAAAGTTAAGACTAAAGCTTGCCCACGTTAAAGATGTTTCTAAGATCTTTAAGTGTTTTAGCATTGTAGAAAAACAGATTTCAGTGAGTTAATACTTTCATGATCTTGCACATATGTTTGAGGTTCTAAGCAATAAACGCTGAGTTTAGCGCTTTCAGTGAACAGTAACACTCTGTTGGTGCAACTAAGCAAATGAACAGAAAGAAAGCATGCAAGTGCTGAAAATATTCTTTCTCTGTTTGAGAATGATAGTGTGTGCAAAGTTAAGACTAAAACTTGCCCACATTAAAGATGTTTCTAATATCTTTAAATGAAATGTTTGAGCAATGCAAAAAACAGATTTCAGTGAGTTACAAGTTTTATGATCATGAACCTAAGTTTGAACTTCTAAGCATAAGTCGCTTAGTTTATCGCTTCTGTGTACAGAAACACTCTGTTAGTGCAACTAAGCAAATGAACAGAAAGAAAGCATGCAAGTGCTGAAAACCTCCTTTCTCTGTTAGAGATTGATAGTTTGTGCAAAGTTAAGACTAAAGCTTGCCCACGTTAAAGATGTTTCTAACATCTTGAAGTGTTTCAGCATTGTAGAAAAACAGATTTCAGTGAGTTACGACTTTCATGATCTTGCACATATGTTTGAGCTTCTAAGCATGAAACGCTCAGTTTAGCGCTTTCTGTGAACAGTAACACTCTGTTTATGCAACTAAGCAAATGAACAGAAAGAAAGCATGCAAGTGCTGAAAATATTTTTTCTCTGTTTGAGAATGATAGTTTGTGCAAAGTTAAGACTAAAGCTTGCCCACATTAAAGATGTTTCTAACATCTTTAAATAAAATGATTCAGCAATGCAGAACACATATTTCAGTGAGATGCTAGTTTTATCATCATGAACATATGTTTGAGATTCTAAGCATAAAACGCTCAGTTTAGTGCTTTCTGTGAACAGTAACACTCTGGTAGTGCAACTAAGCAAATGAACAGAAAGAAAGCATGCAAGTGCTGAAAAACTCCTTTCTCTGTTAGAGAATGATAGTTTGTGCAAAGTTAAGACTAAAGCTTGCCCACATTAAAGATGTTTCTAACGTCTTAAATGAAGTGTTTTAGCATTGTAGAAAAACAGATTTCAGTGAGTTACGACTTTCATGATCTTGCACATATGTTTGAGCTTCTAAGCATGAAACGCTCAGTTTAGCGCTTTCTGTGAACAGTAACACTCTGTTAGTGCAACTAAGCAAATGAACAGAAAGAAAGCATGCAAGTGCTGAAAATATTTTTTCTCTGTTTGAGAATGATAGTTTGTGCAAAGTTAAGACTAAAGCTTGCCCACGTTAAAGATGTTTCTAACATCTTGAAGTGTTGTAGCATTGTAGAAAAACAGATTTCAGTGAGTCAATACTTTCATGATCTTGCACATATGTTTGAGGTTCTAAGCAATAAACGCTCAGTTTAGCGCTTTCTGTGAACAGTAACACTCTGTTAGTGCAACTAAGCAAATGAACAGAAAGAAAGCATGCAAGTGCTGAAAACCTCCTTTCTCTGTTAGAGATTGATAGTTTGTGCAAAGTTAAGACTAAAGCTTGCCCACGTTAAAGATGTTTCTAACATCTTGAAGTGTTTTAGCATTGTAGAAAAACAGATTTCAGTGAGTTAATACTTTCATGATCTTGCACATATGTTTGAGCTTCTTAGCATAAAACGCTCAGTTTAGCGCTTTCTGTGAACAGTAACACTCTGTTAGTGCAACTAAGCAAATGAACAGAAAGAAAGCATGCAAGTGCTGAAAATATTCTTTCTCTGTTTGAGAATGATAGTGTGTGCAAAGTTAAGACTAAAACTTGCCCACATTAAAGATGTTTCTAATATCTTTAAATGAAATGTTTGAGCAATGCAAAAAACAGATTTCAGTGAGTTACAAGTTTTATGATCATGAACCTAAGTTTGAACTTCTAAGCATAAGTCGCTTAGTTTATCGCTTCTGTGTACAGAAACACTCTGTTAGTGCAACTAAGCAAATGAACAGAAAGAAAGGCCACAAGTGCTGAAAACCTCCTTTCTCTGTTAGAGATTGATAGTTTGTGCAAAGTTAAGACTAAAGCTTGCCCACGTTAAAGATGTTTCTAACATCTTGAAGTGTTTTAGCATTGTAGAAAAACAGATTTCAGTGAGATAATACTTTCATGATCTTGCACATATGTTTGAGCTTCTAAGCAATAAACGCTCAGTTTAGCGCTTTGTGTGAACAGTAACACTCTGTTAGTGCAACTAAGCAAATGAACAGAAAGAAAGCATGCAAGTGCTGAAAACCTCCTTTCTCTGTTAGAGATTGATAGTTTGTGCAAAGTTAAGACTAAAGCTTGCCCACGTTAAAGATGTTTCTAACATCTTGAAGTGTTTTAGCATTGTAGAAAAACAGATTTCAGTGAGTTACTACTTTCATGATCTTGCACATATGTTTGAGCTTCTAAGCATAAAACGCTCAGTTTAGCGCTTTGTGTGAACAGTAACACTCTGTTAGTGCAACTAAGCAAATGAACAGAAAGAAAGCATGCAAGTGCTGAAAATATTCTTTCTCTGTTTGAGAATGATAGTTTGTGCAAAGATAAGACTAAAGCTTGCCCACATTAAAGATGTTTCTAACATCTTTAAATGAAATGTTTGAGCAATGCAAAAAACAGATATCAGTGAGTTACAAGTTTTATGATCATGAACCTAAGTTTGAACTTCTAAGCATAAGTCGCTTAGTTTATCGCTTCTGTGTACAGAAACACTCTGTTAGTGCAACTAAGCAAATGAACAGAAAGAAAGGCCACAAGTGCTGAAAACCTTCTCTCTCTGTTAGAGAATGATAGTTTGTGCAAAGTTAAGACTAAAGCTTGCCCACGTTAAAGATGTTTCTAACATCTTAAATGAAGTGTTTTAGCATTGTAGAAAAACAGATTTCAGTGAGTTACGACTTTCATAATCTTGCACATATGTTTGAGCTTCTAAATATGAAACGCTCAGTTTAGCGCTTTCTGTGAACAGTAACACTCTGTTAGTGCAACTAAGCAAATGAACAGAAAGAAAGCATGCAAGTGCTGAAAATATATTTTCTCTGTTTGAGAATGATAGTTTGTGCAAAGTTAAGACTAAAGCTTGCCCACATTAAAGATGTTTCTAACATCTTTAAATAAAATGATTCAGCAATGCAGAACACAGATTTCAGTGAGATGCTAGTTTTATGATCATGAACATATGTTTGAGATTCTAAGCATAAAACGCTCAGTTTAGTGCTTTCTTTGAACAGTAACACTCTGTTAGTGCAACTAAGCAAATGAACAGAAAGAAAGCATGCAAGTGCTGAAAAACTCCTTTCTCTGTTAGAGAATGATAGTTTGTGCAAAGTTAAGACTAAAACTTGCCCACGTTAAAGATGTTTCTAACATCTTAAATGAAGTGTTTTAGCATTGTAGAAAAACAGATTTCAGTGAGTTACTACTTTCATGATCTTGCACATATGTTTGAGCTTCTAAGCATAAAACGCTCAGTTTAGCGCTTTCTGTGAACAGTAACACTCTGTTAGTGCAACTAAGCAAATGAACAGAAAGAAAGCATGCAAGTGCTGAAAATATTCATTCTCTGTTTGAGAATGATAGTGTGTGCAAAGTTAAGACTAAAACTTGCCCACATTAAAGATGTTTCTAATATCTTTAAATGAAATGTTTGAGCAATGCAAAAAACAGATTTCAGTGAGTTACAAGTTTTATGATCATGAACCTAAGTTTGAACTTCTAAGCATAAGTCGCTTAGTTTATCGCTTCTGTGTACAGAAACACTCTGATAGTGCAACTAAGCAAATGAACAGAAAGAAAGCACGCAAGTGCTGAAAACCTCCGTTCTCTGTTAGAGATTGATAGTTTGTGCAAAGTTAAGACTAAAGCTTGCCCACATTAAAGATGTTTCTAACATCTTTAAATGAAATGTTTGAGCAATGCAAAAAACAGATATCAGTGAGTTACAAGTTTTATGATCATGAATCTAAGTTTGACTTCTAAGCATAAGTCGCTTAGTTTATCGCTTCTGTGTACAGAAACACTCTGTTAGTGCAACTAAGCAAATGAACAGAAAGAAAGGCCACAAGTGCTGAAAACCTTCTCTCTCTGTTAGAGAATGATAGATTGTGCAAAGTTAAGACTAAAGCTTGCCCACGTTAAAGATGTTTCTAACATCTTAAATGAAGTGTTTTAGCATTGTAGAAAAACAGATTTCAGTGAGTTACGACTTTCATCATCTTGCACATATGTTTGAGCTTCTAAGCATGAAACGCTCAGTTTAGCGCTTTCTGTGAACAGTAACACTCTGTTAGTGCAACTAAGCAAATGAACAGAAAGAAAGCATGCAAGTGCTGAAAATATTTTTTCTCTGTTTGAGAATGATAGTTTGTGCAAAGTTAAGACTAAAGCTTGCCCACATTAAAGATGTTTCTAACATCTTTAAATAAAATGATTCAGCAATGCAGAACAGATTTCAGTGAGATGCTAGTTTTATGATCATGAACATATGTTTGAGATTCTAAGCATAAAACGCTCAGTTTAGTGCTTTCTTTGAACAGTAACACTCTGTTAGTGCAACTAAGCAAATGAACAGAAATAAAGCATGCACGTGCTGAAAAACGCCTTTCTCTGTTAGAGAATGATAGATTGTGCAAAGTTAAGACTAAACCTTGCCCACGTTAAAGATGTTTCTAACATTTTAAATGAAGTGTTTTAGCATTGTAGAAAAACAGATTTCAGTGAGTTACTACTATCATGACCTTGCACATATGTTTGAGCTTCTAAGGCGCTTTCAGTGAACAGTAACACTCTGTTAGTGCAACTAAGCAAATGAACAGAAAGAAAGCATGCAAGTGCTGAAAATATTCATTCTCTGTTTGAGAATGATAGTGTGTGCAAAGTTAAGACTAAAGCTTGCCCACATTAAAGATGTTTCTAATATCTTTAAATGAAATGTTTGAGCAATGCAAAAAACAGATTTCAGTGAGTTACAAGTTTTATGATCATGAACCTAAGTTTGAACTTCTAAGCATAAGTCGCTTAGTTTATCGCTTCTGTGTACAGAAACACTCTGTTAGTGCAACTAAGCAAATGAACAGAAAGAAAGCATGCAATTGCTGAAAAACTCCTTTCTCTGTTACAGAATGATAGTTTGTGCAAAGTTAAGACTTAACCTTGCCCACATTAAAGATGTTTCTAACATCTTAAATGAAGTGTTTTAGCATTGAAGAAAAACAGATTTCAGTGAGTTACTACTTTCATGATCTTGCACATATGTTTGAGCTTCTAAGAATAAAACGCTCAGTTTAGCGCTTTCTGTGAACAGTGACAGTCTGTTAGTGCAACTAAGCAAATGAACAAAAAGAAAGCATGCAAGGGCTGAAAATCTTCTTTCATTGATAGAGATTGATAGTTTGTGCAAAGTTAAGACTAAAGCTTGCCCACGTTAAAGATGTTTCTAACATCTTTAAGTGTTTTAGCATTGTAGAAAAACAGATTTCAGTGAGTTAATACTTTCATGATCTTGCACATATGTTTGAGGTTCTAAGCAATAAACGCTGAGTTTAGCGCTTTCAGTGAACAGTAACACTCTGTTGGTGCAACTAAGCAAATGAACAGAAAGAAAGCATGCAAGTGCTGAAAATATTCTTTCTCTGTTTGAGAATGATAGTGTGTGCAAAGTTAAGACTAAAACTTGCCCACATTAAAGATGTTTCTAATATCTTTAAATGAAATGTTTGAGCAATGCAAAAAACAGATTTCAGTGAGTTACAAGTTTTATGATCATGAACCTAAGTTTGAACTTCTAAGCATAAGTCGCTTAGTTTATCGCTTCTGTGTACAGAAACACTCTGTTAGTGCAACTAAGCAAATGAACAGAAAGAAAGCATGCAAGTGCTGAAAACCTCCTTTCTCTGTTAGAGATTGATAGTTTGTGCAAAGTTAAGACTAAAGCTTGCCCACGTTAAAGATGTTTCTAACATCTTGAAGTGTTTCAGCATTGTAGAAAAACAGATTTCAGTGAGTTACGACTTTCATGATCTTGCACATATGTTTGAGCTTCTAAGCATGAAACGCTCAGTTTAGCGCTTTCTGTGAACAGTAACACTCTGTTTATGCAACTAAGCAAATGAACAGAAAGAAAGCATGCAAGTGCTGAAAATATTTTTTCTCTGTTTGAGAATGATAGTTTGTGCAAAGTTAAGACTAAAGCTTGCCCACATTAAAGATGTTTCTAACATCTTTAAATAAAATGATTCAGCAATGCAGAACACATATTTCAGTGAGATGCTAGTTTTATCATCATGAACATATGTTTGAGATTCTAAGCATAAAACGCTCAGTTTAGTGCTTTCTGTGAACAGTAACACTCTGGTAGTGCAACTAAGCAAATGAACAGAAAGAAAGCATGCAAGTGCTGAAAAACTCCTTTCTCTGTTAGAGAATGATAGTTTGTGCAAAGTTAAGACTAAAGCTTGCCCACATTAAAGATGTTTCTAACGTCTTAAATGAAGTGTTTTAGCATTGTAGAAAAACAGATTTCAGTGAGTTACGACTTTCATGATCTTGCACATATGTTTGAGCTTCTAAGCATGAAACGCTCAGTTTAGCGCTTTCTGTGAACAGTAACACTCTGTTAGTGCAACTAAGCAAATGAACAGAAAGAAAGCATGCAAGTGCTGAAAATATTTTTTCTCTGTTTGAGAATGATAGTTTGTGCAAAGTTAAGACTAAAGCTTGCCCACGTTAAAGATGTTTCTAACATCTTGAAGTGTTGTAGCATTGTAGAAAAACAGATTTCAGTGAGTCAATACTTTCATGATCTTGCACATATGTTTGAGGTTCTAAGCAATAAACGCTCAGTTTAGCGCTTTCTGTGAACAGTAACACTCTGTTAGTGCAACTAAGCAAATGAACAGAAAGAAAGCATGCAAGTGCTGAAAATATTTTTTCTCTGTTTGAGAATGATAGTTTGTGCAAAGTTAAGACTAAAGCTTGCCCACATTTAAGATGTTTCTAACATCTTTAAATAAAATGATTCAGCAATGCAGAACACAGATTTTAGTGAGATGCTAGTTTTATGATCATGAACATATGTTTGAGATTCTAAGCATAAAACGCTCAGTTTATTGCTTTCTTTGAACAGTAACACTCTGTTAGTGCAACTAAGCAAATGAACAGAAAGAAAGCATGCAAGTGCTGAAAAACTCCTTTCTCTGTTAGAGATTGATAGTTTGTGCAAAGTTAAGACTAAAGCTTGCCCACGTTAAAGATGTTTCTAACATCTTGAAGTGTTTTAGCATTGTAGAAAAACAGATTTCAGTGAGTTAATACTTTCATGATCTTGCACATATGTTTGAGCTTCTAAGCATAAAACGCTCAGTTTAGCGCTTTCTGTGAACAGTAACACTCTGTTAGTGCAACTAAGCAAATGAACAGAAAGAAAGCATGCAAGTGCTGAAAATATTCTTTCTCTGTTTGAGAATGATAGTGTGTGCAAAGTTAAGACTAAAACTTGCCCACATTAAAGATGTTTCTAATATCTTTAAATGAAATGTTTGAGCAATGCAAAAAACAGATTTCAGTGAGTTAGAAGTTTTATGATCATGAACCTAAGTTTGAACTTCTAAGCATAAGTCGCTTAGTTTATCGCTTCTGTGTACAGAAACACTCTGTTAGTGCAACTAAGCAAATGAACAGAAAGAAAGCATGCAAGTGTTGAAAACCTCCTTTCTCTGTTAGAGATTGATAGTTTGTGCAAAGTTAAGACTAAAGCTTGCCCACGTTAAAGATGTTTCTAACATCTTGAAGTGTTTTAGCATTGTAGAAAAACAGATTTCAGTGAGTTAATACTTTCATGATCTTGCACATATGTTTGAGGTTCTAAGCAATAAACGCTCAGTTTAGCGTTTTCTGTGAACAGTAACACTCTGTTAGTGCAACTAAGCAAATGAACAGAAAGAAAGCATGCAAGTGCTGAAAACCTCCTTTCTCTGTTAGAGATTGACAGTTTGTGCAAAGTTAAGACTAAACCTTGCCAACGTTAAAGATGTTTCTAACATCTTAAATGAAGTGTTTTACCATTGTAGAAAAACAGATTTCAGTGAGATAATACTTTCATGATCTTGCACATATGTTTGAGCTTCTAAGCAATAAACGCTCAGTTTAGCGCTTTGTGTGAACAGTAACACTCTGTTAGTGCAACTAAGCAAATGAACAGAAAGAAAGCATGCAAGTGCTAAAACCTCCTTTCTCTGTTAGAGATTGATAGTTTGTGCAAAGTTAAGACTAAAGCTTGCCCACGTTAAAGATGTTTCTAACATCTTTAAATGAAATGTTTGAGCAATGCAAAAAACAGATATCAGTGAGTTACAAGTTTTATGATCATGAACCTAAGTTTGAACTTCTAAGCATAAGTCGCTTAGTTTATCGCTTCTGTGTACAGAAACACTCTGTTAGTGCAACTAAGCAAATGAACAGAAAGAAAGGCCACAAGTGCTGAAAACCTTCTCTCTCTGTTAGAGAATGATAGTTTGTGCAAAGTTAAGACTAAAGCTTGCCCACGTTAAAGATGTTTCTAACATCTTAAATGAAGTGTTTTAGCATTGTAGAAAAACAGATTTCAGTGAGTTACGACTTTCATAATCTTGCACATATGTTTGAGCTTCTAAGCATGAAACGCTGAGTTTAGCGCTTTCAGTGAACAGTAACACTCTGTTGGTGCAACTAAGCAAATGAACAGAAAGAAAGCATGCAAGTGCTGAAAATATTCTTTCTCTGTTTGAGAATGATAGTGTGTGCAAAGTTAGGACTAAAGCTTGCCCACATTAAAGATGTTTCTAACATCTTTAAATGAAATGTTTGAGCAATGCAAAAAACAGATATCAGTGAGTTACAAGTTTTATGATCATGAACCTAAGTTTGACTTCTAAGCATAAGTCGCTTAGTTTATCGCTTCTGTGTACAGAAACACTCTGTTAGTGCAACTAAGCAAATGAACAGAAAGAAAGGCCACAAGTGCTGAAAACCTTCTCTCTCTGTTAGAGAATGATAGATTGTGCAAAGTTAAGACTAAAGCTTGCCCACGTTAAAGATGTTTCTAACATCTTAAATGAAGTGTTTTAGCATTGTAGAAAACAGATTTCAGTGAGTTACGACTTTCATCATCTTGCACATATGTTTGAGCTTCTAAGCATGAAACGCTCAGTTTAGCGCTTTCTGTGAACAGTAACACTCTGTTAGTGCAACTAAGCAAATGAACAGAAAGAAAGCATGCAAGTGCTGAAAATATTTTTTCTCTGTTTGAGAATGATAGTTTGTGCAAAGTTAAGACTAAAGCTTGCCCACATTAAAGATGTTTCTAACAACTTTAAATAAAATGATTCAGCAATGCAGAACACAGATTTCAGTGAGATGCTAGTTTTATGATCATGAACATATGTTTGAGATTCTAAGCATAAAACGCTCAGTTTAGTGCTTTCTTTGAACAGTAACACTCTGTTAGTGCAACTAAGCAAATGAACAGAAAGAAAGCATGCAAGTGCTGAAAAACTCCTTTCTCTATTAGAGAATGATAGTTTGTGCAAAGTTAAGACTAAAACTTGCCCACGTTAAAGATGTTTCTAACATCTTAAATGAAGTGTTTTAGCATTGTAGAAAAACAGATTTCAGTGAGTTACTACTTTCATGATCTTGCACATATGTTTGAGCTTCTAAGCAAAAAAACGCTCAGTTTAGCGCTTTCTGTGAACAGTAACACTCTGTTAGTGCAACTAAGCAAATGAACAGAAAGAAAGCATGCAAGTGCTAAAAATATTCTTTCTCTGTTTGAGAATGATAGTGTGTGCAAAGTTAAGACTAAAACTTGCCCACATTAAAGATGTTTCTAATATCTTTAAATGAAATGTTTGAGCAATGCAAAAAACAGATTTCAGTGAGTTACAAGTTTTATGATCATGAACCTAAGTTTGAACTTCTAAGCATAAGTCGCTTAGTTTATCGCTTCTGTGTACAGAAACACTCTGTTAGTGCAACTAAGCAAATGAACAGAAAGAAAGCATGCAAGTGCTGAAAACCTCCTTTCTCTGTTAGAGATTGATAGTTTGTGCAAAGTTAAGACTAAAGCTTGCCCACGTTAAAGATGTTTCTAACATCTTAAATGAAGTGTTTTAGCATTGTAGAAAAACAGATTTCAGTGAGTTACTACTTTCATGATCTTGCACATATGTTTGAGCTTCTAAGCAAAAAAACGCTCAGTTTAGCGCTTTCTGTGAACAGTAACACTCTGTTAGTGCAACTAAGCAAATGAACAGAAAGAAAGCATGCAAGTGCTGAAAATATTCTTTCTCTGTTTGAGAATGATAGTGTGTGCAAAGTTAAGACTAAAGCTTGCCCACATTAAAGATGTTTCTAACATCTTTAAATAAAATGATTCAGCAATGCAGAACACAGATTTCAGTGAGATGCTAGTTTTATCATCATGAACATATGTTTGAGATTGTAAGCATAAAACGCTCAGTTTAGTGCTTTCTGTGAACAGTAACACTCTGTTAGTGCAACTAAGCAAATGAACAGAAATAAAGCATGCACGTGCTGAAAAACGCCTTTCTCTGTTAGAGAATGATAGATTGTGCAAAGTTAAGACTAAACCTTGCCCACGTTAAAGATGTTTCTAACATTTTAAATGAAGTGTTTTAGCATTGTAGAAAAACAGATTTCAGTGAGTTACTACTATCATGACCTTGCACATATGTTTGAGCTTCTAAGGCGCTTTCTGTGAACAGTAACACTCTGTTAGTGCAACTAAGCAAATGAACAGAAAGAAAGCATGCAAGTGCTGAAAATATTCTTTCTCTGTTTGAGAATGATAGTTTGTGCAAAGATAAGACTAAAGCTTGCCCACATTAAAGATGTTTCTAACATCTTTAAATGAAATGTTTGAGCAATGCAAAAAACAGATATCAGTGAGTTACAAGTTTTATGATCATGAACCTAAGTTTGAACTTCTAAGCATAAGTCGCTTAGTTTATCGCTTCTGTGTACAGAAACACTCTGTTAGTGCAACTAAGCAAATGAACAGAAAGAAAGGCCACAAGTGCTGAAAACCTTCTCTCTCTGTTAGAGAATGATAGTTTGTGCAAAGTTAAGACTAAAGCTTGCCCACGTTAAAGATGTTTCTAACATCTTAAATGAAGTGTTTTAGCATTGTAGAAAAACAGATTTCAGTGAGTTACGACTTTCATAATCTTGCACATATGTTTGAGCTTCTAAGCATGAAACGCTCAGTTTAGCGCTTTCTGTGAACAGTAACACTCTGTTAGTGCAACTAAGCAAATGAACAGAAAGAAAGCATGCAAGTGCTGAAAATATTTTTTCTCTGTTTGAGAATGATAGTTTGTGCAAAGTTAAGACTAAAGCTTGCCCACATTAAAGATGTTTCTAACATCTTTAAATAAAATGATTCAGCAATGCAGAACACAGATTTCAGTGAGATGCTAGTTTTATGATCATGAACATATGTTTGAGATTCTAAGCATAAAACGCTCAGTTTAGTGCTTTCTTTGAACAGTAACACTCTGTTAGTGCAACTAAGCAAATGAACAGAAAGAAAGCATGCAAGTGCTGAAAAACTCCTTTCTCTGTTAGAGAATGATAGTTTGTGCAAAGTTAAGACTAAAACTTGCCCACGTTAAAGATGTTTCTAACATCTTGAATGAAGTGTTTTAGCATTGTAGAAAAACAGATTTCAGTGAGTTACTACTTTCATGATCTTGCACATATGTTTGAGCTTCTAAGCATAAAACGCTCAGTTTAGCGCTTTCTGTGAACAGTAACACTCTGTTAGTGCAACTAAGCAAATGAACAGAAAGAAAGCATGCAATTGCTGAAAATATTCATTCTCTGTTTGAGAATGATAGTGTGTGCAAAGTTAAGACTAAAACTTGCCCACATTAAAGATGTTTCTAATATCTTTAAATGAAATGTTTGAGCAATGCAGAAAACAGATTTCAGTGAGTTACAAGTTTTATGATCATGAACCTAAGTTTGAACTTCTAAGCATAAGTCGCTTAGTTTATCGCTTCTGTGTACAGAAACACTCTGATAGTGCAACTAAGCAAATGAACAGAAAGAAAGCACGCAAGTGCTGAAAACCTCCGTTCTCTGTTAGAGATTGATAGTTTGTGCAAAGTTAAGACTAAAGCTTGCCCACATTAAAGATGTTTCTAACATCTTTAAATGAAATGTTTGAGCAATGCAAAAAACAGATATCAGTGAGTTACAAGTTTTATGATCATGAACCTAAGTTTGACTTCTAAGCATAAGTCGCTTAGTTTATCGCTTCTGTGTACAGAAACACTCTGTTAGTGCAACTAAGCAAATGAACAGAAAGAAAGGCCACAAGTGCTGAAAACCTTCTCTCTCTGTTAGAGAATGATAGATTGTGCAAAGTTAAGACTAAAGCTTGCCCACATTAAAGATGTTTCTAACATCTTTAAATATAATGATTCAGCAATGCAGAACACAGATTTCAGTGAGATGCTAGTTTTATGATCATGAACATATGTTTGAGATTCTAAGCATAAAACGCTCAGTTTAGTGCTTTCTGTGAACAGTAACACTCTGGTAGTGCAACTAAGCAAATGAACAGAAAGAAAGCATGCAAGTGCTGAAAAACTCCTTTCTCTGTTAGAGAATGATAGTTTGTGCAAAGTTAAGACTAAACCTTGCCCACGTTAAAGATGTTTCTAACATCTTTAAATGAAATGTTTGAGCAATGCAAAAAACAGATATCAGTGAGTTACAAGTTTTATGATCATGAACCTAAGTTTGAACTTCTAAGCATAAGTCGCTTAGTTTATCGCTTCTGTGTACAGAAACTCTCTGTTAGTGCAACTAAGCAAATGAACAGAAAGAAAGGCCACAAGTGCTGAAAACCTTCTCTCTCTGTTAGAGATTGATAGTTTGTGCAAAGTTAAGACTAAAGCTTGCCCACGTTAAAGATGTTTCTAACATCTTGAAGTGTTTTAGCATTGTAGAAAAACAGATTTCAGTGAGTTACGACTTTCATGATCTTGCACATATGTTTGAGCTTCTAAGCATGAAACGCTCAGTTTAGCGCTTTCTGTGAACAGTAACACTCTGTTTATGCAACTAAGCAAATGAACAGAAAGAAAGCATGCAAGTGCTGAAAATATTTTTTCTCTGTTTGAGAATGATAGTTTGTGCAAAGTTAAGACTAACGCTTGCCCACATTAAAGATGTTTCTAACATCTTTAAATAAAATGATTCAGCAATGCAGAACACAGATTTCAGTGAGATGCTAGTTTTATCATCATGAACATATGTTTGAGATTCTAAGCATAAAACGCTCAGTTTAGTGCTTTCTGTGAACAGTAACACTCTGGTAGTGCAACTAAGCAAATGAACAGAAAGAAAGCATGCAAGTGCTGAAAAACTCCTTTCTCTGTTAGAGAATGATAGTTTGTGCAAAGATAAGACTAAAGCTTGCCCACGTTAAAGATGTTTCTAACATCTTTAAATGAAATGTTTGAGCAATGCAAAAAACAGATATCAGTGAGTTACAAGTTTTATGATCATGAACCTAAGTTTGAACTTTTAAGCATAAGTCGCTTAGTTTATCGCTTCTGTGTACAGAAACACTCTGTTAGTGCAACTAAGCAAATGAACAGAAAGAAAGGCCACAAGTGCTGAAAACCTTCTCTCTCTGTTAGAGAATGATAGTTTGTGCAAAGTTAAGACTAAAGCTTGCCCACGTTAAAGATGTTTCTAACATCTTTAAATAAAGTGATTCAGCAATGCAGAACACAGATTTCAGTGAGATGCTAGTTTTATGACCATGAACATATGTTTGAGATTCTAAGCATAAAACGCTCAGTTTAGTGCTTTCTTTGAACAGTAACACTCTGTTAGTGCAACTAAGCAAATGAACAGAAAGAAAGCATGCAAGTGCTGAAAACCTCCTTTCATTGTTAGAGATTGATAGTTTGTGCAAAGATAAGACTAAAGCTTGCCCACATTAAAGATGTTTCTAACATCTTAAATGAAGTGTTTTAGCATTGTAGAAAAACAGATTTCAGTGAGTTACGACTTTCATGATCTTGCACATATGTTTGAGCTTCTAAGCATGAAACGCTCAGTTTAGCGCTTTCTGTGAACAGTAACACTCTGTTAGTGCAACTAAGCAAATGAACAGAAAGAAAGCATGCAAGTGCTGAAAATATTTTTTCTCTGTTTGAGAATGATAGTTTGTGCAAAGTTAAGACTAAAGCTTGCCCACATTAAAGATGTTTCTAACATCTTTAAATAAAATGATTCAGCAATGCAGAACACAGATTTCAGTGAGATGCTAGTTTTATGATCATGAACATATGTTTGAGATTCTAAGCATAAAACGCTCAGTTTAGTGCTTTCTTTGAACAGTAACACTCTGTTAGGGCAACTAAGCAAATGAACAGAAAGAAAGCATGCAAGTGCTGAAAAACTCCTTTCTCTGTTAGAGAATGATAGTTTGTGCAAAGTTAAGACTAAAACTTGCCCACGTTAAAGATGTTTCTAACATCTTAAATGAAGTGTTTTAGCATTGTAGAAAAACAGATTTCAGTGAGTTACTACTTTCATGATCTTGCACATATGTTTGAGCTTCTAAGCATAAAACGCTCAGTTTAGCGCTTTCTGTGGACGGTAACACTCTGTTAGTGCAACTAAGCAAATGAACAGAAAGAAAGCATGCAAGTGCTGAAAATATACTTTCTCTGTTTGAGAATGATAGTTTGTGCAAAGATAAGACTAAAGCTTGCCCACATTAAAGATGTTTCTAACATCTTAAATGAAATGTTTGAGCAATGCAAAAAACAGATTTCAGTGAGTTACAAGTTTTATGATCATGAACCTAAGTTTGAACTTCTAAGCATAAGTCGCTTAGTTTATCGCTTCTGTGTACAGAAACACTCTGTTAGTGCAACTAAGCAAATGAACAGAAAGAAAGCATGCAATTGCTGAAAAACTCCTTTCTCTGTTAGAGAATGATAGTTTGTGCAAAGTTAAGACTTAACCTTGCCCACATTAAAGATGTTTCTAACATCTTAAATGAAGTGTTTTAGCATTGAAGAAAAACAGATTTCAGTGAGTTACTACTTTCATGATCTTGCACATATGTTTGAGCTTCTAAGAATAAAACGCTCAGTTTAGCGCTTTCTGTGAACAGTGAGAGTCTGTTAGTGCAACTAAGCAAATGAACAGAAAGAAAGCATGCAAGGGCTGAAAACCTCCTTTCTCTGTTAGAGATTGATAGTTTGTGCAAAGTTAAGACTAAAGCTTGCCCACGTTAAAGATGTTTCTAACATCTTTAAGTGTTTTAGCATTGTAGAAAAACAGATTTCAGTGAGTCAATACTTTCATGATCTTGCACATATGTTTGAGGTTCTAAGCAATAAACGCTCAGTTTAGCGCTTTCTGTGAACAGTAACACTCTGTTAGTGCAACTAAGCAAATGAACAGAAAGAAAGCATGCAAGTGCTGAAAATATTTTTTCTCTGTTTGAGAATGATAGTTTGTGCAAAGTTTAGACTAAAGCTTGCCCACATTAAAGATGTTTCTAACATCTTTAAATAAAATGATTCAGCAATGCAGAACACAGATTTCAGTGAGATGCTAGTTTTATGATCATGAACATATGTTTGAGATTCTAAGCATAAAACGCTCAGTTTAGTGCTTTCTTTGAACAGTAACACTCTGTTAGTGCAACTAAGCAAATGAACAGAAAGAAAGCATGCAAGTGCTGAAAAACTCCTTTCTCTGTTAGAGAATGATAGTTTGTGCAAAGTTAAGACTAAACCTTGCCCACGTTAAAGATGTTTCTAACATCTTTAAATGAAATGTTTGAGCAATGCAAAAAACAGATATCAGTGAGTTACAAGTTTTATGATCATGAACCTAAGTTTGAACTTCTAAGCATAAGTCGCTTAGTTTATCGCTTCTGTGTACAGAAACACTCTGTTAGTGCAACTAAGCAAATGAACAGAAAGAAAGGCCACAAGTGCTGAAAACCTTCTCTCTCTGTTAGAGATTGATAGTTTCTGCAAAGTTAAGACTAAAGCTTGCCCACGTTAAAGATCTTTCTAACATCTTGAAGTGTTTTAGCATTGTAGAAAAACAGATTTCAGTGAGTTACGACTTTCATGATCTTGCACATATGTTTGAGCTTCTAAGCATGAAACGCTCAGTTTAGCGCTTTCTGTGAACAGTAACACTCTGTTTATGCAACTAAGCAAATGAACAGAAAGAAAGCATGCAAGTGCTGAAAATATTTTTTCTCTGTTTGAGAATGATAGTTTGTGCAAAGTTAAGACTAACGCTTGCCCACATTAAAGATGTTTCTAACATCTTTAAATAAAATGATTCAGCAATGCAGAACACAGATTTCAGTGAGATGCTAGTTTTATCATCATGAACATATGTTTGAGATTCTAAGCATAAAACGCTCAGTTTAGTGCTTTCTGTGAACAGTAACACTCTGGTAGTGCAACTAAGCAAATGAACAGAAAGAAAGCATGCAAGTGCTGAAAAACTCCTTTCTCTGTTAGAGAATGATAGTTTGTGCAAAGATAAGACTAAAGCTTGCCCACGTTAAAGATGTTTCTAACATCTTTAAATGAAATGTTTGAGCAATGCAAAAAACAGATATCAGTGAGTTACAAGTTTTATGATCATGAACCTAAGTTTGAACTTTTAAGCATAAGTCGCTTAGTTTATCGCTTCTGTGTACAGAAACACTCTGTTAGTGCAACTAAGCAAATGAACAGAAAGAAAGGCCACAAGTGCTGAAAACCTTCTCTCTCTGTTAGAGAATGATAGTTTGTGCAAAGTTAAGACTAATGCTTGCCCACGTTAAAGATGTTTCTAACATCTTTAAATAAAATGATTCAGCAATGCAGAACACAGATTTCAGTGAGATGCTAGTTTTATGACCATGAACATATGTTTGAGATTCTAAGCATAAAACGCTCAGTTTAGTGCTTACTTTGAACAGTAACACTCTGTTAGTGCAACTAAGCAAATGAACAGAAAGAAAGCATGCAAGTGCTGAAAACCTCCTTTCATTGTTAGAGATTGATAGTTTGTGCAAAGATAAGACTAAAGCTTGCCCACATTAAAGATGTTTCTAACATCTTGAATGAAGTGTTTTAGCATTGTAGAAAAACAGATTTCAGTGAGTTACGACTTTCATGATCTTGCACATATGTTTGAGCTTCTAAGCATGAAACGCTCAGTTTAGCGCTTTCTGTGAACAGTAACACTCTGTTAGTGCAACTAAGCAAATGAACAGAAAGAAAGCATGCAAGTGCTGAAAATATTTTTTCTCTGTTTGAGAATGATAGTTTGTGCAAAGTTAAGACTAAAGCTTGCCCACATTAAAGATGTTTCTAACATCTTTAAATAAAATGATTCAGCAATGCAGAACACAGATTTCAGTGAGATGCTAGTTTTATGATCATGAACATATGTTTGAGATTCTAAGCATAAAACGCTCAGTTTAGTGCTTTCTTTGAACAGTAACACTCTGTTAGTGCAACTAAGCAAATGAACAGAAAGAAAGCATGCAAGTGCTGAAAAACTCCTTTCTCTGTTAGAGAATGATAGTTTGTGCAAAGATAAGACTAAAGCTTGCCCACGTTAAAGATGTTTCTAACATCTTTAAATGAAATGTTTGAGCAATGCAAAAAACAGATATCAGTGAGTTACAAGTTTTATGATCATGAACCTAAGTTTGAACTTTTAAGCATAAGTCGCTTAGTTTATCGCTTCTGTGTACAGAAACACTCTGTTAGTGCAACTAAGCAAATGAACAGAAAGAAAGGCCACAAGTGCTGAAAACCTTCTCTCTCTGTTAGAGAATGATAGTTTGTGCAAAGTTAAGACTAATGCTTGCCCACGTTAAAGATGTTTCTAACATCTTTAAATAAAATGATTCAGCAATGCAGAACACAGATTTCAGTGAGATGCTAGTTTTATGACCATGAACATATGTTTGAGATTCTAAGCATAAAACGCTCAGTTTAGTGCTTACTTTGAACAGTAACACTCTGTTAGTGCAACTAAGCAAATGAACAGAAAGAAAGCATGCAAGTGCTGAAAACCTCCTTTCATTGTTAGAGATTGATAGTTTGTGCAAAGATAAGACTAAAGCTTGCCCACATTAAAGATGTTTCTAACATCTTAAATGAAGTGTTTTAGCATTGTAGAAAAACAGATTTCAGTGAGTTACGACTTTCATGATCTTGCACATATGTTTGAGCTTCTAAGCATGAAACGCTCAGTTTAGCGCTTTCTGTGAACAGTAACACTCTGTTAGTGCAACTAAGCAAATGAACAGAAAGAAAGCATGCAAGTGCTGAAAATATTTTTTCTCTGTTTGAGAATGATAGTTTGTGCAAAGTTAAGACTAAAGCTTGCCCACATTAAAGATGTTTCTAACATCTTTAAATAAAATGATTCAGCAATGCAGAACACAGATTTCAGTGAGATGCTAGTTTTATGATCATGAACATATGTTTGAGATTCTAAGCATAAAACGCTCAGTTTAGTGCTTTCTTTGAACAGTAACACTCTGTTAGTGCAACTAAGCAAATGAACAGAAAGAAAGCATGCAAGTGCTGAAAAACTCCTTTCTCTGTTAGAGAATGATAGTTTGTGCAAAGTTAAGACTAAAACTTGCCCACGTTAAAGATGTTTCTAACATCTTAAATGAAGTGTTTTAGCATTGTAGAAAAACAGATTTCAGTGAGTTACTACTTTCATGATCTTGCACATATGTTTGAGCTTCTAAGCATAAAACGCTCAGTTTAGCGCTTTCTGTGAACGGTAACACTCTGTTAGTGCAACTAAGCAAATGAACAGAAAGAAAGCATGCAAGTGCTGAAAATATACTTTCTCTGTTTGAGAATGATAGTTTGTGCAAAGATAAGACTAAAGCTTGCCCACATTAAAGATGTTTCTAACATCTTTAAATGAAATGTTTGAGCAATGCAAAAAACAGATTTCAGTGAGTTACAAGTTTTATGATCATGAACCTAAGTTTGAACTTCTAAGCATAAGTCGCTTAGTTTATCGCTTCTGTGTACAGAAACACTCTGTTAGTGCAACGAAGCAAATGAACAGAAAGAAAGGCCACAAGTGCTGAAAACCTTCTCTCTCTGTTAGAGAATGATAGTTTGTGCAAAGTTAAGACTAAAGCTTGCCCACGTTAAAGATGTTTCTAACATCTTAAATGAAGTGTTTTAGCATTGTAGAAAAACAGATTTCAGTGAGTTACGACTTTCATAATCTTGCACATATGTTTGAGCTTCTAAGCATGAAATGCTCAGTTTAGCGCTTTCTGTGAACAGTAACACTCTGTTAGTGCAACTAAGCAAATGAACAGAAAGAAAGCATGCAAGTGCTGAAAATATTTTTTCTCTGTTTGAGAATGATAGTTTGTGCAAAGTTAAGACTAAAGCTTGCCCACATTAAAGATGTTTCTAACATCTTTAAATAAAATGATTCAGCAATGCAGAACACAGATTTCAGTGAGATGCTAGTTTTATGATCATGAACATATGTTTGAGATTCTAAGCATAAAACGCTCAGTTTAGTGCTTTCTTTGAACAGTAACACTCTGTTAGTGCAACTAAGCAAATGAACAGAAAGAAAGCATGCAAGTGCTGAAAAACTCCTTTCTCTGTTAGAGAATGATAGTTTGTGCAAAGTTAAGACTAAAACTTGCCCACGTTAAAGATGTTTCTAACATCTTAAATGAAGTGTTTTAGCATTGTAGAAAAACAGATTTCAGTGAGTTACTACTTTCATGATCTTGCACATATGTTTGAGCTTCTAAGCATAAAACGCTCAGTTTAGCGCTTTCTGTGAACGGTAACACTCTGTTAGTGCAACTAAGCAAATGAACAGAAAGAAAGCATGCAAGTGCTGAAAATATACTTTCTCTGTTTGAGAATGATAGTTTGTGCAAAGATAAGACTAAAGCTTGCCCACATTAAAGATGTTTCTAACATCTTTAAATGAAATGTTTGAGCAATGCAAAAAACAGATTTCAGTGAGTTACAAGTTTTATGATCATGAACCTAAGTTTGAACTTCTAAGCATAAGTCGCTTAGTTTATCGCTTCTGTGTACAGAAACACTCTGTTAGTGCAACGAAGCAAATGAACAGAAAGAAAGGCCACAAGTGCTGAAAACCTTCTCTCTCTGTTAGAGAATGATAGTTTGTGCAAAGTTAAGACTAAAGCTTGCCCACGTTAAAGATGTTTCTAACATCTTAAATGAAGTGTTTTAGCATTGTAGAAAAACAGATTTCAGTGAGTTACGACTTTCATGATCTTGCACATATGTTTGTGCTTCTAAGCATGAAACGCTCAGTTTAGCGCTTTCTGTGAACAGTAACACTCTGTTAGTGCAACTAAGCAAATGAACAGAAAGAAAGCATGCAAGTGCTGAAAATATTCATTCTCTGTTTGAGACTGATAGTGTGTGCAAAGTTAAGACTAAAGCTTGCCCACATTAAAGATGTTTCTAATATCTTTAAATGAAATGTTTGAGCAATGCAAAAAACAGATTTCAGTGAGTTACAAGTTTTATGATCATGAACCTAAGTTTGAACTTCTAAGCATAAGTCGTTTAGTTTATCGCTTCTGTGTACAGAAACATTCTGTTAGTGCAACTAAGCAAATGAATAGAAAGAAAGCATGCAATTGCTGAAAATATTTTTTCTCTGTTTGAGAATGATAGTTTGTGCAAAGTTAAGACTAAAGCTTGCCCACATTAAAGATGTTTCTAACAACTTTAAATAAAATGATTCAGCAATGCAGAACACAGATTTCAGTGAGATGCTAGTTTTATGATCATGAACATATGTTTGAGATTCTAAGCATAAAACGCTCAGTCTAGTGCTTTCTATGAACAGTAACACTCTGTTAGTGCAACTAAGCAAATGAACAGAAATAAAGCATGCACGTGCTGAAAAACGCCTTTCTCTGTTAGAGAATGATAGATTGTGCAAAGTTAAGACTAAACCTTGCCCACGTTAAAGATGTTTCTAACATTTTAAATGAAGTGTTTTAGCATTGTAGAAAAACAGATTTCAGTGAGTTACTACTTTCATGATCTTGCACATATGTTTGAGCTTCTAATCATATAAAACGCTCAGTTTAGCGCTTTCTGTGAACAGTAACACTCTGTTAGTGCAACTAAGCAAATGAACAGAAAGAAAGCATGCAAGTGCTGAAAATATTCTTTCTCTGTTTGAGAATGATAGTGTGTGCAAAGTTAAGACTAAAGCTTGCCCACATTAAAGATGTTTCTAACATCTTTAAATAAAATGATTCAGCAATGCAGAACACAGATTTCAGTGAGATGCTAGTTTTATCATCATGAACATATGTTTGAGATTCTAAGCATAAAACGCTCAGTTTAGTGCTTTCTGAGAACAGTAACACTCTGGTATTGCAACTAAGCAAATGAACAGAAAGAAAGCATGCAAGTGCTGAAAAACTCCTTTCTCTGTTAGAGAATGATAGTTTGTGCAAAGTTAAGACTAAACCTTGCCCACGTTAAAGATGTTTCTAACATCTTAAATGAAGTGTTTTACCATTGTAGAAAAAGAGATTTCAGTGAGATAATACTTACATGATCTTGCACATATGTTTGAGCTTCTAAGGCGCTTTCTGTGAACAGTAACACTCTGTTAGTGCAACTAAGCAAATGAACAGAAAGAAAGCATGCAAGTGCTGAAAATATTCATTCTCTGTTTGAGAATGATAGTGTGTGCAAAGTTAAGACTAAAGGTTGCCCACATTAAAGATGTTTCTAATATCTTTAAATGAAATGTTTGAGCACTGCAAAAAACAGATTTCAGTGAGTTACAAGTTTTATGATCATGAACCTAAGTTTGAACTTCTAAGCATAAGTCGTTTAGTTTATCGCTTCTGTGTACAGAAACACTCTGTTAGTGCAACTAAGCAAATGAACAGAAAGAAAGCATGCAATTGCTGAAAATATTTTTTCTCTGTTTGAGAATGATAGTTTGTGCAAAGTTAAGACTAAAGCTTGCCCACGTTAAAGATGTTTCTAACAACTTTAAATGAAATGATTCAGCAATGCAGAACACAGATTTCAGTGAGATGCTAGTTTTATGATCATGAACATATGTTTGAGATTCTAAGCATAAAACGCTCAGTTTAGTGCTTTCTGTGAACAGTAACACTCTGTTAGTGCAACTAAGCAAATGAACAGAAATAAAGCATGCACGTGCTGAAAAACTCCTTTCTCTGTTAGAGAATGATAGTTTGTGCAAAGTTAAGACTAAACCTTGCCCACGTTAAAGATGTTTCTAACATTTTATATGAAATGTTTTAGCATTGTAGAAAAACAGATTTCAGTGAGTTACTACTATCATGATCTTGCACATATGTTTGAGCTTCTAAGGCGCTTTCTGTGAACAGTAACACTCTGTTAGTGCAACTAAGCAAATGAACAGAAAGAAAGCATGCAAGTGCTGAAATTATTCATTCTCTGTTTGAGAATGATAGTGTGTGCAAAGTTAAGACTAAAGCTTGCCCACATTAAAGATGTTTCTAATATCTTTAAATGAAATGTTTGAGCAATGCAAAAAACAGATTTCAGTGAGTTACAAGTTTTATGATCATGAACCTAAGTTTGAACTTCTAAGCATAAGTCGCTTAGTTTATCGCTTCTGTGTACAGAAACACTCTGTTAGTGCAACTAAGCAAATGAACAGAAAGAAAGCATGCAATTGCTGAAAAACTCCTTTCTCTGTTAGAGAATGATAGTTTGTGCAAAGCTAAGACTTAACCTTGCCCACATTAAAGATGTTTCTAACATCTTAAATGAAGTGTTTTAGCATTGAAGAAAAACAGATTTCAGTGAGTTACTACTTTCATGATCTTGCACATATGTTTGAGCTTCTAAGAATAAAACGCTCAGTTTAGCGCTTTCTGTGAACAGTGACAGTCTGTTAGTGCAACTAAGCAAATGAACAGAAAGAAAGCATGCAAGGGCTGAAAACCTCCTTTCTCTGTTAGAGATTGATAGTTAGTGCAAAGTTAAGACTAAAGCTTGCCCACGTTAAAGATGTTTCTAACATCTTTAAGTGTTTTAGCATTGTAGAAAAACAGATTTCAGTGAGTCAATACTTTCATGATCTTGCACATATGTTTGAGGTTCTAAGCAATAAACGCTCAGTTTAGCGCATTCTGTGAACAGTAACCCTCTGTTAGTGCAACTAAGCAAATGAACAGAAAGAAAGCATGCAAGTGCTGAAAATATTTTTTCTCTGTTTGAGAATGATAGTTTGTGCAAAGTTAAGACTAAAGCTTGCCCACATTAAAGATGTTTCTAACATCTTTAAATAAAATGATTCAGCAATGCAGAACACAGATTTCAGTGAGATGCTAGTTTTATGATCATGAACATATGTTTGAGATTCTAAGCATAAAACGCTCAGTTTAGTGCTTTCTTTGAACAGTAACACTCTGTTAGTGCAACTAAGCAAATGAACAGAAAGAAAGGCCACAAGTGCTGAAAACCTTCTCTCTCTGTTAGAGAATGATAGTTTGTGCAAAGTTAAGACTAAAGCTTGCCCACGTTAAAGATGTTTCTAACATCTTAAATGAAGTGTTTTAGCATTGTAGAAAAACAGATTTCAGTGAGTTACGACTTTCATAATCTTGCACATATGTTTGAGCTTCTAAGCATGAAACGCTCAGTTTAGCGCTTTCTGTGAACAGTAACACTCTGTTAGTGCAACTAAGCAAATGAACAGAAAGAAAGCATGCAAGTGCTGAAAATATTTTTTCTCTGTTTGAGAATGATAGTTTGTGCAAAGTTAAGACTAAAGCTTGCCCACATTAAAGATGTTTCTAACATCTTTAAATAAAATGATTCAGCAATGCAGAACACAGATTTCAGTGAGATGCTAGTTTTATGATCATGAACATATGTTTGAGATTCTAAGCATAAAACGCTCAGTTTAGTGCTTTCTTTGAACAGTAACACTCTGTTAGTGCAACTAAGCAAATGAACAGAAAGAAAGCATGCAAGTGCTGAAAAACTCCTTTCTCTGTTAGAGAATGATAGTTTGTGCAAAGTTAAGACTAAAACTTGCCCACGTTAAAGATGTTTCTAACATCTTGAATGAAGTGTTTTAGCATTGTAGAAAAACAGATTTCAGTGAGTTACTACTTTCATGATCTTGCACATATGTTTGAGCTTCTAAGCATAAAACGCTCAGTTTAGTGCTTTCTGTGAACAGTAACACTCTGTTAGTGCAACTAAGCAAATGAACAGAAAGAAAGCATGCAAGTGCTGAAAATATTTTTTCTCTGTTTGAGAATGATAGTTTGTGCAAAGTTAAGACTAAAGCTTGCCCACATTAAAGATGTTTCTAACATCTTTAAATAAAATGATTCAGCAATGCAGAACACAGATTTCAGTGAGATGCTAGTTTTATGATCATGAACATATGTTTGAGATTCTAAGCATAAAACGCTCAGTTTAGTGCTTTCTTTGAACAGTAACACTCTGTTAGTGCAACTAAGCAAATGAACAGAAAGAAAGCATGCAAGTGCTGAAAAACTCCTTTCTCTGTTAGAGAATGATAGTTTGTGCAAAGTTAAGACTAAAACTTGCCCACGTTAAAGATGTTTCTAACATCTTAAATGAAGTGTTTTAGCATTGTAGAAAAACAGATTTCAGTGAGTTACTACTTTCATGATCTTGCACATATGTTTGAGCTTCTAAGCATAAAACGCTCAGTTTAGCGCTTTCTGTGAACGGTAACACTCTGTTAGTGCAACTAAGCAAATGAACAGAAAGAAAGCATGCAAGTGCTGAAAATATACTTTCTCTGTTTGAGAATGATAGTTTGTGCAAAGATAAGACTAAAGCTTGCCCACATTAAAGATGTTTCTAACATCTTTAAATGAAATGTTTGAGCAATGCAAAAAACAGATTTCAGTGAGTTACAAGTTTTATGATCATGAACCTAAGTTTGAACTTCTAAGCATAAGTCGCTTAGTTTATCGCTTCTGTGTACAGAAACACTCTGTTAGTGCAACGAAGCAAATGAACAGAAAGAAAGGCCACAAGTGCTGAAAACCTTCTCTCTCTGTTAGAGAATGATAGTTTGTGCAAAGTTAAGACTAAAGCTTGCCCACGTTAAAGATGTTTCTAACATCTTAAATGAAGTGTTTTAGCATTGTAGAAAAACAGATTTCAGTGAGTTACGACTTTCATAATCTTGCACATATGTTTGAGCTTCTAAGCATGAAATGCTCAGTTTAGCGCTTTCTGTGAACAGTAACACTCTGTTAGTGCAACTAAGCAAATGAACAGAAAGAAAGCATGCAAGTGCTGAAAATATTTTTTCTCTGTTTGAGAATGATAGTTTGTGCAAAGTTAAGACTAAAGCTTGCCCACATTAAAGATGTTTCTAACATCTTTAAATAAAATGATTCAGCAATGCAGAACACAGATTTCAGTGAGATGCTAGTTTTATGATCATGAACATATGTTTGAGATTCTAAGCATAAAACGCTCAGTTTAGTGCTTTCTTTGAACAGTAACACTCTGTTAGTGCAACTAAGCAAATGAACAGAAAGAAAGCATGCAAGTGCTGAAAAACTCCTTTCTCTGTTAGAGAATGATAGTTTGTGCAAAGTTAAGACTAAAACTTGCCCACGTTAAAGATGTTTCTAACATCTTAAATGAAGTGTTTTAGCATTGTAGAAAAACAGATTTCAGTGAGTTACTACTTTCATGATCTTGCACATATGTTTGAGCTTCTAAGCATAAAACGCTCAGTTTAGCGCTTTCTGTGAACGGTAACACTCTGTTAGTGCAACTAAGCAAATGAACAGAAAGAAAGCATGCAAGTGCTGAAAATATACTTTCTCTGTTTGAGAATGATAGTTTGTGCAAAGATAAGACTAAAGCTTGCCCACATTAAAGATGTTTCTAACATCTTTAAATGAAATGTTTGAGCAATGCAAAAAACAGATTTCAGTGAGTTACAAGTTTTATGATCATGAACCTAAGTTTGAACTTCTAAGCATAAGTCGCTTAGTTTATCGCTTCTGTGTACAGAAACACTCTGTTAGTGCAACGAAGCAAATGAACAGAAAGAAAGGCCACAAGTGCTGAAAACCTTCTCTCTCTGTTAGAGAATGATAGTTTGTGCAAAGTTAAGACTAAAGCTTGCCCACGTTAAAGATGTTTCTAACATCTTAAATGAAGTGTTTTAGCATTGTAGAAAAACAGATTTCAGTGAGTTACGACTTTCATGATCTTGCACATATGTTTGTGCTTCTAAGCATGAAACGCTCAGTTTAGCGCTTTCTGTGAACAGTAACACTCTGTTAGTGCAACTAAGCAAATGAACAGAAAGAAAGCATGCAAGTGCTGAAAATATTCATTCTCTGTTTGAGACTGATAGTGTGTGCAAAGTTAAGACTAAAGCTTGCCCACATTAAAGATGTTTCTAATATCTTTAAATGAAATGTTTGAGCAATGCAAAAAACAGATTTCAGTGAGTTACAAGTTTTATGATCATGAACCTAAGTTTGAACTTCTAAGCATAAGTCGTTTAGTTTATCGCTTCTGTGTACAGAAACATTCTGTTAGTGCAACTAAGCAAATGAATAGAAAGAAAGCATGCAATTGCTGAAAATATTTTTTCTCTGTTTGAGAATGATAGTTTGTGCAAAGTTAAGACTAAAGCTTGCCCACATTAAAGATGTTTCTAACAACTTTAAATAAAATGATTCAGCAATGCAGAACACAGATTTCAGTGAGATGCTAGTTTTATGATCATGAACATATGTTTGAGATTCTAAGCATAAAACGCTCAGTCTAGTGCTTTCTATGAACAGTAACACTCTGTTAGTGCAACTAAGCAAATGAACAGAAATAAAGCATGCACGTGCTGAAAAACGCCTTTCTCTGTTAGAGAATGATAGATTGTGCAAAGTTAAGACTAAACCTTGCCCACGTTAAAGATGTTTCTAACATTTTAAATGAAGTGTTTTAGCATTGTAGAAAAACAGATTTCAGTGAGTTACTACTTTCATGATCTTGCACATATGTTTGAGCTTCTAATCATATAAAACGCTCAGTTTAGCGCTTTCTGTGAACAGTAACACTCTGTTAGTGCAACTAAGCAAATGAACAGAAAGAAAGCATGCAAGTGCTGAAAATATTCTTTCTCTGTTTGAGAATGATAGTGTGTGCAAAGTTAAGACTAAAGCTTGCCCACATTAAAGATGTTTCTAACATCTTTAAATAAAATGATTCAGCAATGCAGAACACAGATTTCAGTGAGATGCTAGTTTTATCATCATGAACATATGTTTGAGATTCTAAGCATAAAACGCTCAGTTTAGTGCTTTCTGAGAACAGTAACACTCTGGTATTGCAACTAAGCAAATGAACAGAAAGAAAGCATGCAAGTGCTGAAAAACTCCTTTCTCTGTTAGAGAATGATAGTTTGTGCAAAGTTAAGACTAAACCTTGCCCACGTTAAAGATGTTTCTAACATCTTAAATGAAGTGTTTTACCATTGTAGAAAAAGAGATTTCAGTGAGATAATACTTACATGATCTTGCACATATGTTTGAGCTTCTAAGGCGCTTTCTGTGAACAGTAACACTCTGTTAGTGCAACTAAGCAAATGAACAGAAAGAAAGCATGCAAGTGCTGAAAATATTCATTCTCTGTTTGAGAATGATAGTGTGTGCAAAGTTAAGACTAAAGGTTGCCCACATTAAAGATGTTTCTAATATCTTTAAATGAAATGTTTGAGCACTGCAAAAAACAGATTTCAGTGAGTTACAAGTTTTATGATCATGAACCTAAGTTTGAACTTCTAAGCATAAGTCGTTTAGTTTATCGCTTCTGTGTACAGAAACACTCTGTTAGTGCAACTAAGCAAATGAACAGAAAGAAAGCATGCAATTGCTGAAAATATTTTTTCTCTGTTTGAGAATGATAGTTTGTGCAAAGTTAAGACTAAAGCTTGCCCACGTTAAAGATGTTTCTAACAACTTTAAATGAAATGATTCAGCAATGCAGAACACAGATTTCAGTGAGATGCTAGTTTTATGATCATGAACATATGTTTGAGATTCTAAGCATAAAACGCTCAGTTTAGTGCTTTCTGTGAACAGTAACACTCTGTTAGTGCAACTAAGCAAATGAACAGAAATAAAGCATGCACGTGCTGAAAAACTCCTTTCTCTGTTAGAGAATGATAGTTTGTGCAAAGTTAAGACTAAACCTTGCCCACGTTAAAGATGTTTCTAACATTTTATATGAAATGTTTTAGCATTGTAGAAAAACAGATTTCAGTGAGTTACTACTATCATGATCTTGCACATATGTTTGAGCTTCTAAGGCGCTTTCTGTGAACAGTAACACTCTGTTAGTGCAACTAAGCAAATGAACAGAAAGAAAGCATGCAAGTGCTGAAATTATTCATTCTCTGTTTGAGAATGATAGTGTGTGCAAAGTTAAGACTAAAGCTTGCCCACATTAAAGATGTTTCTAATATCTTTAAATGAAATGTTTGAGCAATGCAAAAAACAGATTTCAGTGAGTTACAAGTTTTATGATCATGAACCTAAGTTTGAACTTCTAAGCATAAGTCGCTTAGTTTATCGCTTCTGTGTACAGAAACACTCTGTTAGTGCAACTAAGCAAATGAACAGAAAGAAAGCATGCAATTGCTGAAAAACTCCTTTCTCTGTTAGAGAATGATAGTTTGTGCAAAGCTAAGACTTAACCTTGCCCACATTAAAGATGTTTCTAACATCTTAAATGAAGTGTTTTAGCATTGAAGAAAAACAGATTTCAGTGAGTTACTACTTTCATGATCTTGCACATATGTTTGAGCTTCTAAGAATAAAACGCTCAGTTTAGCGCTTTCTGTGAACAGTGACAGTCTGTTAGTGCAACTAAGCAAATGAACAGAAAGAAAGCATGCAAGGGCTGAAAACCTCCTTTCTCTGTTAGAGATTGATAGTTAGTGCAAAGTTAAGACTAAAGCTTGCCCACGTTAAAGATGTTTCTAACATCTTTAAGTGTTTTAGCATTGTAGAAAAACAGATTTCAGTGAGTCAATACTTTCATGATCTTGCACATATGTTTGAGGTTCTAAGCAATAAACGCTCAGTTTAGCGCATTCTGTGAACAGTAACCCTCTGTTAGTGCAACTAAGCAAATGAACAGAAAGAAAGCATGCAAGTGCTGAAAATATTTTTTCTCTGTTTGAGAATGATAGTTTGTGCAAAGTTAAGACTAAAGCTTGCCCACATTAAAGATGTTTCTAACATCTTTAAATAAAATGATTCAGCAATGCAGAACACAGATTTCAGTGAGATGCTAGTTTTATGATCATGAACATATGTTTGAGATTCTAAGCATAAAACGCTCAGTTTAGTGCTTTCTTTGAACAGTAACACTCTGTTAGTGCAACTAAGCAAATGAACAGAAAGAAAGGCCACAAGTGCTGAAAACCTTCTCTCTCTGTTAGAGAATGATAGTTTGTGCAAAGTTAAGACTAAAGCTTGCCCACGTTAAAGATGTTTCTAACATCTTAAATGAAGTGTTTTAGCATTGTAGAAAAACAGATTTCAGTGAGTTACGACTTTCATAATCTTGCACATATGTTTGAGCTTCTAAGCATGAAACGCTCAGTTTAGCGCTTTCTGTGAACAGTAACACTCTGTTAGTGCAACTAAGCAAATGAACAGAAAGAAAGCATGCAAGTGCTGAAAATATTTTTTCTCTGTTTGAGAATGATAGTTTGTGCAAAGTTAAGACTAAAGCTTGCCCACATTAAAGATGTTTCTAACATCTTTAAATAAAATGATTCAGCAATGCAGAACACAGATTTCAGTGAGATGCTAGTTTTATGATCATGAACATATGTTTGAGATTCTAAGCATAAAACGCTCAGTTTAGTGCTTTCTTTGAACAGTAACACTCTGTTAGTGCAACTAAGCAAATGAACAGAAAGAAAGCATGCAAGTGCTGAAAAACTCCTTTCTCTGTTAGAGAATGATAGTTTGTGCAAAGTTAAGACTAAAACTTGCCCACGTTAAAGATGTTTCTAACATCTTGAATGAAGTGTTTTAGCATTGTAGAAAAACAGATTTCAGTGAGTTACTACTTTCATGATCTTGCACATATGTTTGAGCTTCTAAGCATAAAACGCTCAGTTTAGTGCTTTCTGTGAACAGTAACACTCTGTTAGTGCAACTAAGCAAATGAACAGAAAGAAAGCATGCAAGTGCTGAAAATATTTTTTCTCTGTTTGAGAATGATAGTTTGTGCAAAGTTAAGACTAAAGCTTGCCCACATTAAAGATGTTTCTAACATCTTTAAATAAAATGATTCAGCAATGCAGAACACAGATTTCAGTGAGATGCTAGTTTTATGATCATGAACATATGTTTGAGATTCTAAGCATAAAACGCTCAGTTTAGTGCTTTCTTTGAACAGTAACACTCTGTTAGTGCAACTAAGCAAATGAACAGAAAGAAAGCATGCAAGTGCTGAAAAACTCCTTTCTCTGTTAGAGAATGATAGTTTGTGCAAAGTTAAGACTAAAACTTGCCCACGTTAAAGATGTTTCTAACATCTTAAATGAAGTGTTTTAGCATTGTAGAAAAACAGATTTCAGTGAGTTACTACTTTCATGATCTTGCACATATGTTTGAGCTTCTAAGCATAAAACGCTCAGTTTAGCGCTTTCTGTGAACGGTAACACTCTGTTAGTGCAACTAAGCAAATGAACAGAAAGAAAGCATGCAAGTGCTGAAAATATACTTTCTCTGTTTGAGAATGATAGTTTGTGCAAAGATAAGACTAAAGCTTGCCCACATTAAAGATGTTTCTAACATCTTTAAATGAAATGTTTGAGCAATGCAAAAAACAGATTTCAGTGAGTTACAAGTTTTATGATCATGAACCTAAGTTTGAACTTCTAAGCATAAGTCGCTTAGTTTATCGCTTCTGTGTACAGAAACACTCTGTTAGTGCAACGAAGCAAATGAACAGAAAGAAAGGCCACAAGTGCTGAAAACCTTCTCTCTCTGTTAGAGAATGATAGTTTGTGCAAAGTTAAGACTAAAGCTTGCCCACGTTAAAGATGTTTCTAACATCTTAAATGAAGTGTTTTAGCATTGTAGAAAAACAGATTTCAGTGAGTTACGACTTTCATAATCTTGCACATATGTTTGAGCTTCTAAGCATGAAATGCTCAGTTTAGCGCTTTCTGTGAACAGTAACACTCTGTTAGTGCAACTAAGCAAATGAACAGAAAGAAAGCATGCAAGTGCTGAAAATATTTTTTCTCTGTTTGAGAATGATAGTTTGTGCAAAGTTAAGACTAAAGCTTGCCCACATTAAAGATGTTTCTAACATCTTTAAATAAAATGATTCAGCAATGCAGAACACAGATTTCAGTGAGATGCTAGTTTTATGATCATGAACATATGTTTGAGATTCTAAGCATAAAACGCTCAGTTTAGTGCTTTCTTTGAACAGTAACACTCTGTTAGTGCAACTAAGCAAATGAACAGAAAGAAAGCATGCAAGTGCTGAAAAACTCCTTTCTCTGTTAGAGAATGATAGTTTGTGCAAAGTTAAGACTAAAACTTGCCCACGTTAAAGATGTTTCTAACATCTTAAATGAAGTGTTTTAGCATTGTAGAAAAACAGATTTCAGTGAGTTACTACTTTCATGATCTTGCACATATGTTTGAGCTTCTAAGCATAAAACGCTCAGTTTAGCGCTTTCTGTGAACGGTAACACTCTGTTAGTGCAACTAAGCAAATGAACAGAAAGAAAGCATGCAAGTGCTGAAAATATACTTTCTCTGTTTGAGAATGATAGTTTGTGCAAAGATAAGACTAAAGCTTGCCCACATTAAAGATGTTTCTAACATCTTTAAATGAAATGTTTGAGCAATGCAAAAAACAGATTTCAGTGAGTTACAAGTTTTATGATCATGAACCTAAGTTTGAACTTCTAAGCATAAGTCGCTTAGTTTATCGCTTCTGTGTACAGAAACACTCTGTTAGTGCAACGAAGCAAATGAACAGAAAGAAAGGCCACAAGTGCTGAAAACCTTCTCTCTCTGTTAGAGAATGATAGTTTGTGCAAAGTTAAGACTAAAGCTTGCCCACGTTAAAGATGTTTCTAACATCTTAAATGAAGTGTTTTAGCATTGTAGAAAAACAGATTTCAGTGAGTTACGACTTTCATGATCTTGCACATATGTTTGTGCTTCTAAGCATGAAACGCTCAGTTTAGCGCTTTCTGTGAACAGTAACACTCTGTTAGTGCAACTAAGCAAATGAACAGAAAGAAAGCATGCAAGTGCTGAAAATATTCATTCTCTGTTTGAGACTGATAGTGTGTGCAAAGTTAAGACTAAAGCTTGCCCACATTAAAGATGTTTCTAATATCTTTAAATGAAATGTTTGAGCAATGCAAAAAACAGATTTCAGTGAGTTACAAGTTTTATGATCATGAACCTAAGTTTGAACTTCTAAGCATAAGTCGTTTAGTTTATCGCTTCTGTGTACAGAAACATTCTGTTAGTGCAACTAAGCAAATGAATAGAAAGAAAGCATGCAATTGCTGAAAATATTTTTTCTCTGTTTGAGAATGATAGTTTGTGCAAAGTTAAGACTAAAGCTTGCCCACATTAAAGATGTTTCTAACAACTTTAAATAAAATGATTCAGCAATGCAGAACACAGATTTCAGTGAGATGCTAGTTTTATGATCATGAACATATGTTTGAGATTCTAAGCATAAAACGCTCAGTCTAGTGCTTTCTATGAACAGTAACACTCTGTTAGTGCAACTAAGCAAATGAACAGAAATAAAGCATGCACGTGCTGAAAAACGCCTTTCTCTGTTAGAGAATGATAGATTGTGCAAAGTTAAGACTAAACCTTGCCCACGTTAAAGATGTTTCTAACATTTTAAATGAAGTGTTTTAGCATTGTAGAAAAACAGATTTCAGTGAGTTACTACTTTCATGATCTTGCACATATGTTTGAGCTTCTAATCATATAAAACGCTCAGTTTAGCGCTTTCTGTGAACAGTAACACTCTGTTAGTGCAACTAAGCAAATGAACAGAAAGAAAGCATGCAAGTGCTGAAAATATTCTTTCTCTGTTTGAGAATGATAGTGTGTGCAAAGTTAAGACTAAAGCTTGCCCACATTAAAGATGTTTCTAACATCTTTAAATAAAATGATTCAGCAATGCAGAACACAGATTTCAGTGAGATGCTAGTTTTATCATCATGAACATATGTTTGAGATTCTAAGCATAAAACGCTCAGTTTAGTGCTTTCTGAGAACAGTAACACTCTGGTATTGCAACTAAGCAAATGAACAGAAAGAAAGCATGCAAGTGCTGAAAAACTCCTTTCTCTGTTAGAGAATGATAGTTTGTGCAAAGTTAAGACTAAACCTTGCCCACGTTAAAGATGTTTCTAACATCTTAAATGAAGTGTTTTACCATTGTAGAAAAAGAGATTTCAGTGAGATAATACTTACATGATCTTGCACATATGTTTGAGCTTCTAAGGCGCTTTCTGTGAACAGTAACACTCTGTTAGTGCAACTAAGCAAATGAACAGAAAGAAAGCATGCAAGTGCTGAAAATATTCATTCTCTGTTTGAGAATGATAGTGTGTGCAAAGTTAAGACTAAAGGTTGCCCACATTAAAGATGTTTCTAATATCTTTAAATGAAATGTTTGAGCACTGCAAAAAACAGATTTCAGTGAGTTACAAGTTTTATGATCATGAACCTAAGTTTGAACTTCTAAGCATAAGTCGTTTAGTTTATCGCTTCTGTGTACAGAAACACTCTGTTAGTGCAACTAAGCAAATGAACAGAAAGAAAGCATGCAATTGCTGAAAATATTTTTTCTCTGTTTGAGAATGATAGTTTGTGCAAAGTTAAGACTAAAGCTTGCCCACGTTAAAGATGTTTCTAACAACTTTAAATGAAATGATTCAGCAATGCAGAACACAGATTTCAGTGAGATGCTAGTTTTATGATCATGAACATATGTTTGAGATTCTAAGCATAAAACGCTCAGTTTAGTGCTTTCTGTGAACAGTAACACTCTGTTAGTGCAACTAAGCAAATGAACAGAAATAAAGCATGCACGTGCTGAAAAACTCCTTTCTCTGTTAGAGAATGATAGTTTGTGCAAAGTTAAGACTAAACCTTGCCCACGTTAAAGATGTTTCTAACATTTTATATGAAATGTTTTAGCATTGTAGAAAAACAGATTTCAGTGAGTTACTACTATCATGATCTTGCACATATGTTTGAGCTTCTAAGGCGCTTTCTGTGAACAGTAACACTCTGTTAGTGCAACTAAGCAAATGAACAGAAAGAAAGCATGCAAGTGCTGAAATTATTCATTCTCTGTTTGAGAATGATAGTGTGTGCAAAGTTAAGACTAAAGCTTGCCCACATTAAAGATGTTTCTAATATCTTTAAATGAAATGTTTGAGCAATGCAAAAAACAGATTTCAGTGAGTTACAAGTTTTATGATCATGAACCTAAGTTTGAACTTCTAAGCATAAGTCGCTTAGTTTATCGCTTCTGTGTACAGAAACACTCTGTTAGTGCAACTAAGCAAATGAACAGAAAGAAAGCATGCAATTGCTGAAAAACTCCTTTCTCTGTTAGAGAATGATAGTTTGTGCAAAGCTAAGACTTAACCTTGCCCACATTAAAGATGTTTCTAACATCTTAAATGAAGTGTTTTAGCATTGAAGAAAAACAGATTTCAGTGAGTTACTACTTTCATGATCTTGCACATATGTTTGAGCTTCTAAGAATAAAACGCTCAGTTTAGCGCTTTCTGTGAACAGTGACAGTCTGTTAGTGCAACTAAGCAAATGAACAGAAAGAAAGCATGCAAGGGCTGAAAACCTCCTTTCTCTGTTAGAGATTGATAGTTAGTGCAAAGTTAAGACTAAAGCTTGCCCACGTTAAAGATGTTTCTAACATCTTTAAGTGTTTTAGCATTGTAGAAAAACAGATTTCAGTGAGTCAATACTTTCATGATCTTGCACATATGTTTGAGGTTCTAAGCAATAAACGCTCAGTTTAGCGCATTCTGTGAACAGTAACCCTCTGTTAGTGCAACTAAGCAAATGAACAGAAAGAAAGCATGCAAGTGCTGAAAATATTTTTTCTCTGTTTGAGAATGATAGTTTGTGCAAAGTTAAGACTAAAGCTTGCCCACATTAAAGATGTTTCTAACATCTTTAAATAAAATGATTCAGCAATGCAGAACACAGATTTCAGTGAGATGCTAGTTTTATGATCATGAACATATGTTTGAGATTCTAAGCATAAAACGCTCAGTTTAGTGCTTTCTTTGAACAGTAACACTCTGTTAGTGCAACTAAGCAAATGAACAGAAAGAAAGGCCACAAGTGCTGAAAACCTTCTCTCTCTGTTAGAGAATGATAGTTTGTGCAAAGTTAAGACTAAAGCTTGCCCACGTTAAAGATGTTTCTAACATCTTAAATGAAGTGTTTTAGCATTGTAGAAAAACAGATTTCAGTGAGTTACGACTTTCATAATCTTGCACATATGTTTGAGCTTCTAAGCATGAAACGCTCAGTTTAGCGCTTTCTGTGAACAGTAACACTCTGTTAGTGCAACTAAGCAAATGAACAGAAAGAAAGCATGCAAGTGCTGAAAATATTTTTTCTCTGTTTGAGAATGATAGTTTGTGCAAAGTTAAGACTAAAGCTTGCCCACATTAAAGATGTTTCTAACATCTTTAAATAAAATGATTCAGCAATGCAGAACACAGATTTCAGTGAGATGCTAGTTTTATGATCATGAACATATGTTTGAGATTCTAAGCATAAAACGCTCAGTTTAGTGCTTTCTTTGAACAGTAACACTCTGTTAGTGCAACTAAGCAAATGAACAGAAAGAAAGCATGCAAGTGCTGAAAAACTCCTTTCTCTGTTAGAGAATGATAGTTTGTGCAAAGTTAAGACTAAAACTTGCCCACGTTAAAGATGTTTCTAACATCTTGAATGAAGTGTTTTAGCATTGTAGAAAAACAGATTTCAGTGAGTTACTACTTTCATGATCTTGCACATATGTTTGAGCTTCTAAGCATAAAACGCTCAGTTTAGCGCTTTCTGTGAACAGTAACACTCTGTTAGTGCAACTAAGCAAATGAACAGAAAGAAAGCATGCAATTGCTGAAAATATTCATTCTCTGTTTGAGAATGATAGTGTGTGCAAAGTTAAGACTAAAACTTGCCCACATTAAAGATGTTTCTAATATCTTTAAATGAAATGTTTGAGCAATGCAAAAAACAGATTTCAGTGAGTTACAAGTTTTATGATCATGAACCTAAGTTTGAACTTCTAAGCATAAGTCGCTTAGTTTATCGCTTCTGTGTACAGAAACAGTCTGATAGTGCAACTAAGCAAATGAACAGAAAGAAAGCACGCAAGTGCTGAAAACCTCCGTTCTCTGTTAGAGATTGATAGTTTGTGCAAAGTTAAGACTAAAGCTTGCCCACATTAAAGATGTTTCTAACATCTTTAAATGAAATGTTTGAGCAATGCAAAAAACAGATATCAGTGAGTTACAAGTTTTATGATCATGAACCTAAGTTTGACTTCTAAGCATAAGTCGCTTAGTTTATCGCTTCTGTGTACAGAAACACTCTGTTAGTGCAACTAAGCAAAGGAACAGAAAGAAAGCATGCAATTGCTGAAAAACTCCTTTCTCTGTTAGAGAATGATAGTTTGTGCAAAGTTAAGACTAAAACTTGCCCACGTTAAAGATGTTTCTAACATCTTAAATGAAGTGTTTTAGCATTGCAGAAAAACAGATTTCAGTGAGTTACTACTTTCATGATCTTGCACATATGTTTGAGCTTCTAAGCATAAAACGCTCAGTTTAGCGCTTTCTGTGAACAGTAACACTCTGTTAGTGCAACTAAGCAAATGAACAGAAAGAAAGCATGCAAGTGCTGAAAATATACTTTCTCTGTTTGAGAATGATAGTTTGTGCAAAGATAAGACTAAAGCTTGCCCACATTAAAGATGTTTCTAACATCTTTAAATGAAATGTTTGAGCAATGCAAAAAACAGATTTCAGTGAGTTACAAGTTTTATGATCATGAACCTAAGTTTGAACTTCTAAGCATAAGTCGCTTAGTTTATCGCTTCTGTGTACAGAAACACTCTGTTAGTGCAACTAAGCAAATGAACAGAAAGAAAGCATGCAATTGCTGAAAAACTCCTTTCTCTGTTAGAGAATGATAGTTTGTGCAAAGTTAAGACTTAACCTTGCCCACATTAAAGATGTTTCTAACATCTTAAATGAAGTGTTTTAGCATTGAAGAAAAACAGATTTCAGTGAGTTACTACTTTCATGATCTTGCACATATGTTTGAGCTTCTAAGAATAAAACGCTCAGTTTAGCGCTTTCTGTGAACAGTGACAGTCTGTTAGTGCAACTAAGCAAATGAACAGAAAGAAAGCATGCAAGTGCTGAAAACCTCATTTCTCTGTTAGAGATTGATAGTTTGTGCAAAGTTAAGACTAAAGCGTGCCCACGTTAAAGATGTTTCTAACATCTTTAAGTGTTTTAGCATTGTAGAAAAACAGATTTCAGTGAGTCAATACTTTCATGATCTTGCACATATGTTTGAGGTTCTAAGCAATAAACGCTCAGTTTAGCGCTTTCTGTGAACAGTAACCCTCTGTTAGTGCAACTAAGCAAATGAACAGAAAGAAAGCATGCAAGTGCTGAAAATATTTTTTCTCTGTTTGAGAATGATAGTTTGTGCAAAGTTAAGACTAAAGCTTGCCCACATTAAAGATGTTTCTAACATCTTTAAATAAAATGATTCAGCAATGCAGAACACAGATTTCAGTGAGATGCTAGTTTTATGATCATGAACATATGTTTGAGATTCTAAGCATAAAACGCTCAGTTTAGTGCTTTCTGTGAACAGTAACACTCTGGTAGTGCAACTAAGCAAATGAACAGAAAGAAAGCATGCAAGTGCTGAAAAACTCCTTTCTCTGTTAGAGAATGATAGTGTGTGCAAAGTTAAGACTAAAACTTGCCCACATTAAAGATGTTTCTAATATCTTTAAATGAAATGTTTGAGCAATGCAAAAAACAGATTTCAGTGAGTTACAAGTTTTATGATCATGAACCTAAGTTTGAACTTCTAAGCATAAGTCGCTTAGTTTATCGCTTCTGTGTACAGAAACACTCTGTTAGTGCAACTAAGCAAATGAACAGAAAGAAAGGCCACAAGTGCTGAAAACCTTCTCTCTCTGTTAGAGAATGATAGTTTGTGCAAAGTTAAGACTAAAGCTTGCCCACGTTAAAGATGTTTCTAACATCTTTAAATAAAATGATTCAGCAATGCAGAACACAGATTTCAGTGAGATGCTAGTTTTGTGACCATGAACATATGTTTGAGATTCTAAGCATAAAACGCTCAGTTTAGTGCTTTCTTTGAACAGTAACACTCTGTTAGTGCAACTAAGCAAATGAACAGAAAGAAAGCATGCAATTGCTGAAAAACTCCTTTCTCTGTTAGAGAATGATAGTTTGTGCAAAGTTAAGACTAAACCTTGCCCACGTTAGAGATGTTTCTAACATTTTATATGAAGTGTTTTAGCATTGTAGAAAAACAGATTTCAGTGAGTTACTACTATCATGATCTTGCACATATGTTTGAGCTTCTAAGGCGCTTTCTGTGAACAGTAACACTCTGTTAGTGCAACTAAGCAAATGAACAGAAAGAAAGCATGCAAGTGCTGAAATTATTCATTCTCTGTTTGAGAATGATAGTGTGTGCAAAGTTAAGACTAAAGCTTGCCCACATTAAAGATGTTTCTAATATCTTTAAATGAAATGTTTGAGCAATGCAAAAAACAGATTTCAGTGAGTTACAAGTTTTATGATCATGAACCTAAGTTTGAACTTCTAAGCATAAGTCGCTTAGTTTATCGCTTCTGTGTACAGAAACACTCTGTTAGTGCAACTAAGCAAATGAACAGAAAGAAAGCATGCAATTGCTGAAAAACTCCTTTCTCTGTTAGAGAATGATAGTTTGTGCAAAGTTAAGACTTAACCTTGCCCACATTAAAGATGTTTCTAACATCTTAAATGAAGTGTTTTAGCATTGAAGAAAAACAGATTTCAGTGAGTTACTACTTTCATGATCTTGCACATATGTTTGAGCTTCTAAGAATAAAACGCTCAGTTTAGCGCTTTCTGTGAACAGTGACAGTCTGTTAGTGCAACTAAGCAAATGAACAGAAAGAAAGCATGCAAGGGCTGAAAACCTCCTTTCATTGTTAGAGATTGATAGTTTGTGCAAAGTTAAGACTAAAGCTTGCCCACGTTAAAGATGTTTCTAACATCTTTAAGTGTTTTAGCATTGTAGAAAAACAGATTTCAGTGAGTTAATACTTTCATGATCTTGCACATATGTTTGAGCTTCTAAGCATAAAACGCTCAGTTTAGCGCTTTCTGTGAACAGTAACACTCTGTTAGTGCAACTAAGCAAATGAACAGAAAGAAAGCATGCAAGTGCTGAAAATATTCTTTCTCTGTTTGAGAATGATAGTGTGTGCAAAGTTAAGACTAAAGCTTGCCCACATTAAAGATGTTTCTAACAACTTTAAATAAAATGATTCAGCAATGCAGAACACAGCTAAGTAACCGGGAACGTTCCCTTTCGAAAGCTTCAGTCGATGCTGCGCTGCTCAGCGCATTGGGAAACGTCTTGTTCGTGACCAGCTGTGAATAATGTGTGTAACACGTCGATAGAATTGACCCGGTGGTAATATAGCCTCGGTTGATGACGTCATCGGAGCGCGTCCGCAACACGGGGCTATAAATAGATAAGCCACAGGTGCATCAACAGGACATTTTGTCTGAAGAGCAGTCCTGGGACATATTTCAGTACGGCAATGCAGCGCAGCATCTCGTTCCGCTTTCTCAGGGAACAAGGTTACAGCTAAGTAACCGGGAACGTTCCCTTTCGAAAGCTTCAGTCGATGCTGCGCTGCTCAGCGCATTGGGAACGAGAATACCCACGCCGCCGTGCTTGAAAATGTCTGGACCCCTAAGGTTGTGCAGGTGTGCTACCAAACCACAAGAAGGCCTCAGACATTAGCTTGTGATGTTGACTCAAGGACATGAGAGCCCGGAGTAGCATGGACATCCAAACTATAAAATCTTATGAATGTGTGCGGAGAGGACCAACCTGCCGCATCACAAACCCGTTGTAAGGGGGCACCCCTTGCTAAAGCACTAGAGGAGGCGACCCCCCTTGTGGAGTGAGCTCTAAGACCTATAGGCGAAGCTTGACCGCGCGCCTCATAAGCCAAAGCAATAGCATCCCTGACCCAGTGAGACATGGTCTGCCTGGTGGCAGCTGCTCCTCTGTTACCACCACCATAACAGACGAACAGTTGCTCCGACTTACGCCACTGGCTAGTGCGGTGGACGTAAGTCTGAAGAGCACGGACTGGACACAGTCTATAAGATTTCTCCTGCTCCGGCGTTGCGAACGGCGGAGGACAGAAGGCCTCTAGAATGACCGGATGTACAGCCGAAAACGGAACCTTAGGCAGGTAATCAGGATGAGGATGCAGAATCACTTTCACGCTCCCTGGGGCAAAGTCTAAGCATGATGGTGAGATAGACAGAGCCTGCATATCCCCAATCCTCTTCAAAGAAGTTATTGCCATGAGAAAAACCATTTTTAGAGTTAGAAGTCTATCAGACGCTGACTCTAAAGGTTCAAAGGGGGTTTCAACCAGACCCTCGAGAACTATAGCTAAGTCCCAAGAAGGCATCTTGGTCTTTACTGTAGGCCTCAGTCGTCTGGCCCCACGAAGAAAGCGAGAGAGCAGAGGGTGTCTCCCGAGTGGCACCCCGTCAATCAAGGCGTGGCAAGCCGAAAGAGCGGCCGCATAAACCTTAAGAGTAGCAGGGCATGTGCCTGTTGACAACTTCTCTTGCATGAAGTCCAGAACTGAAGCAATATGGCAGTTGACCGGATCTACATTGTGTACCACACACCACCTGTCAAAGACACCCCATTTACTGGCATAACTCTGTCTGGTGGAGGAAGCCCTAGCACTAAGGATGGTATCAATAACACCCGGCGACAGCCCTGTGTTCCTCAGCTGGTACCCTTCAGGGGCCAAACATGAAGATTCCACAGGTCGGGCCTGGGATGGAATATCGTACCCCCTGCCTGAGACAGAAGGTCCCTCCTCTCCGGAATCGCCCAAGGCGAGCCGTCGAGGAGAGATATTATCTCCGAGAACCATACCCTGTTCGGCCAACGTGGCGCTATCAGCAAGAGGCAAGACCCTTGTTGGCGAACTCTGGCTAGGACTCCCGGGAGCAGAGAAACTGGAGGAAATGCATACAGGCGCATTCTGGGCCATGTGTGTGCCATCGCATCCAGACCCAGGGGGGCTGGGTGACTCAGAGAGAAGTAGAGGGGACATTGCGCTGTCTGAAGGGAGGCGAAGAGGTCCACCTCTGCTTCGTAAAATTTTTCCCAAATCTGTTCCACTACCTCTGGGTGGAGTTTCCATTCCCCTGTCGGAAGTGTCTGTCTGGACAGTAAATCCGCTCCCACATTCAAACGCCCCGGAATGTAAACTGCCCTGAGTGACAGGAGCTTGTCCTGGGCCCAAAGAAAAATCTGCCTCGCTATCTTGTTCAGATTGCGTGAGCGCAGACCCCCCTGGTGATTTATATATGAGACTGTTGCTGTGTTGTCCACCCGTACTAGAACATGACAGTCTCTCAAATGATGGAGGAAATATTTCAGAGCCAGAAATACGGCCATCAGCTCGAGGCAATTGATGTGCCAATCGAGCTGACGACCCCCCCATTCCCCTTGAGCTGGGTGGCCATCCAAAACTGCTCCCCAGCCCAACAGGGAGGCATCTGTCGTTAGCAGTCTGCGACGACACGGTGCCCCTAGAGTGGGACCCAAGGCAAGGAACCGGGGTCTGATCCACAGAGATAGTGTACGAAGCCCGCGGCGCGTCACTTTTATTTGCCTTTGAGGATTGGCTCTCGGATGAAATCCTCTGGCTTTTAGCCACAACTGAAACGGTCTCATGTGCAACAGCCCCAAAGGAATCACCGTGGATGCTGAAGCCATGAAACCTAGCATCTTTTGATACTGACGAACAGTGCGATCCTGGCCTAGCCTGACCTTGCTCATGGTCTGCTGAATGGTCTCGATCCGAGCGGGAGACAGTTGTGCCCGCATCGTGATCGAATCCCAAACGATCCCGAGATAAGTCGTTCTCTGAGTCGGACAGAGAACACTCTTCTCGGTGTTGAGTCTCAACCCCAGAGAAACTAGATGAGCTAACACGATGTCCCTGTGTTGTAGCGCCATCTCTCGCGATTGCGCTAGTATCAGCCAATCGTCGATATAATTCAAAATGCGGATGCCCTGGAGTCGTAATGGAGCCAGCGCTGCATCCATGCATTTTGTGTACGTGCGGGGTGATAAGGCTAGGCCGAAAGGAAGAACCCGAAACTGGTATGCTTCGCCCCCGAAAGCGAACCTCAGGAATTTCCTGTGTTGTGGCAAAATCTCTATATGAAAATATGCGTCCTTCAGATCGATCGTGATAAACCAATCGCGATGCTGAATTTGCGACACGACCGTCTTGACGGTTAACATCTTGAACTTGAGTGCTCTGATTGTACGGTTTAAGCCTCGAAGATCCAAGATTGGACGCACTCCCCCACCCTTTTTGGGAACTAGGAAGTATCTGCTGTAATAGCCCGACTCTCTCTGTGGAAGAGGAACATGTTCTATGGCCTCTTTGCCCAGAAGAGTTTGTAGCTCTTGAGACAGTACCTGCATCAGCTCCGGTTTCACGGAAGTGGAAACCACGCCGTTGAAACGTGGAGGATGACGAATAAATTGGATCCTGTATCCTACCCGTACTGTGCTCAATACCCATGCAGAAATGCCTGGCAGAAGTTTCCACGCTGCCAGACTCTCTGAGAGTGGTACCAATTTCAATACTTCCTTTTGAGGGGATGTTAGATGCTCCGTGTCCAGAATGATGGCAGGAAGCACTGGAACATCTAAAATCTCGCTGGAAACCCCCGCCCCCCGAGACACCAGAAGCGGCGGGGATGGAGGGGTTTTGTGAGGGTAACGGGGCGGGGCGAAAAGCTCTCGAGCGCGCCCCACCCCGTGAGGGACTACCCCCACCAGCACGGGTGCCATGGCGTCAGGACTTCTTCTTCCTATTAATAAAAGTCCTGAGGTCTGGCTTGGGAGGTTGCTGAGCACGGCGAACCTGTCCCCAATCCCTACGAGGGGGAGCACGGTCTGTCACGCTCTGCTTTTTAACCTCCCTGGTTTTTGAAGGACCGGGGCGAGGCTGGGTGGCTGATGGCCCCTCCCCTTGAGTGCGGCGAGGAAGAAACTGAACGAACGCTTCTTCATGTTTCTTTACTTCCCTAAACCTGTCGACGACCGAATTAACTGAATCGCCAAACAGGCCAGATGGAGAGATAGGGGAGTCTAAAAGAAACAAACGTTCCTTCTCTTTAATGCCCGTCAAATTAAGCCACAGATGCCTCTCCGTGCTGACTAAAGCTGACATCGACCGGCCAATGGCACGAGCCGTCTGCTTGGTCGCCCTTACGAGAATACCCACGCCGCCGTGCTTGAAAATGTCTGGACCCCTAAGGTTGTGCAGGTGTGCTACCAAACCACAAGAAGGCCTCAGACATTAGCTTGTGATGTTGACTCAAGGACATGAGAGCCCGGAGTAGCATGGACATCCAAACTATAAAATCTTATGAATGTGTGCGGAGAGGACCAACCTGCCGCATCACAAACCCGTTGTAAGGGGGCACCCCTTGCTAAAGCACTAGAGGAGGCGACCCCCCTTGTGGAGTGAGCTCTAAGACCTATAGGCGAAGCTTGACCGCGCGCCTCATAAGCCAAAGCAATAGCATCCCTGACCCAGTGAGACATGGTCTGCCTGGTGGCAGCTGCTCCTCTGTTACCACCACCATAACAGACGAACAGTTGCTCCGACTTACGCCACTGGCTAGTGCGGTGGACGTAAGTCTGAAGAGCACGGACTGGACACAGTCTATAAGATTTCTCCTGCTCCGGCGTTGCGAACGGCGGAGGACAGAAGGCCTCTAGAATGACCGGATGTACAGCCGAAAACGGAACCTTAGGCAGGTAATCAGGATGAGGATGCAGAATCACTTTCACGCTCCCTGGGGCAAAGTCTAAGCATGATGGTGAGATAGACAGAGCCTGCATATCCCCAATCCTCTTCAAAGAAGTTATTGCCATGAGAAAAACCATTTTTAGAGTTAGAAGTCTATCAGACGCTGACTCTAAAGGTTCAAAGGGGGTTTCAACCAGACCCTCGAGAACTATAGCTAAGTCCCAAGAAGGCATCTTGGTCTTTACTGTAGGCCTCAGTCGTCTGGCCCCACGAAGAAAGCGAGAGAGCAGAGGGTGTCTCCCGAGTGGCACCCCGTCAATCAAGGCGTGGCAAGCCGAAAGAGCGGCCGCATAAACCTTAAGAGTAGCAGGGCATGTGCCTGTTGACAACTTCTCTTGCATGAAGTCCAGAACTGAAGCAATATGGCAGTTGACCGGATCTACATTGTGTACCACACACCACCTGTCAAAGACACCCCATTTACTGGCATAACTCTGTCTGGTGGAGGAAGCCCTAGCACTAAGGATGGTATCAATAACACCCGGCGACAGCCCTGTGTTCCTCAGCTGGTACCCTTCAGGGGCCAAACATGAAGATTCCACAGGTCGGGCCTGGGATGGAATATCGTACCCCCTGCCTGAGACAGAAGGTCCCTCCTCTCCGGAATCGCCCAAGGCGAGCCGTCGAGGAGAGATATTATCTCCGAGAACCATACCCTGTTCGGCCAACGTGGCGCTATCAGCAAGAGGCAAGACCCTTGTTGGCGAACTCTGGCTAGGACTCCCGGGAGCAGAGAAACTGGAGGAAATGCATACAGGCGCATTCTGGGCCATGTGTGTGCCATCGCATCCAGACCCAGGGGGGCTGGGTGACTCAGAGAGAAGTAGAGGGGACATTGCGCTGTCTGAAGGGAGGCGAAGAGGTCCACCTCTGCTTCGTAAAATTTTTCCCAAATCTGTTCCACTACCTCTGGGTGGAGTTTCCATTCCCCTGTCGGAAGTGTCTGTCTGGACAGTAAATCCGCTCCCACATTCAAACGCCCCGGAATGTAAACTGCCCTGAGTGACAGGAGCTTGTCCTGGGCCCAAAGAAAAATCTGCCTCGCTATCTTGTTCAGATTGCGTGAGCGCAGACCCCCCTGGTGATTTATATATGAGACTGTTGCTGTGTTGTCCACCCGTACTAGAACATGACAGTCTCTCAAATGATGGAGGAAATATTTCAGAGCCAGAAATACGGCCATCAGCTCGAGGCAATTGATGTGCCAATCGAGCTGACGACCCCCCCATTCCCCTTGAGCTGGGTGGCCATCCAAAACTGCTCCCCAGCCCAACAGGGAGGCATCTGTCGTTAGCAGTCTGCGACGACACGGTGCCCCTAGAGTGGGACCCAAGGCAAGGAACCGGGGTCTGATCCACAGAGATAGTGTACGAAGCCCGCGGCGCGTCACTTTTATTTGCCTTTGAGGATTGGCTCTCGGATGAAATCCTCTGGCTTTTAGCCACAACTGAAACGGTCTCATGTGCAACAGCCCCAAAGGAATCACCGTGGATGCTGAAGCCATGAAACCTAGCATCTTTTGATACTGACGAACAGTGCGATCCTGGCCTAGCCTGACCTTGCTCATGGTCTGCTGAATGGTCTCGATCCGAGCGGGAGACAGTTGTGCCCGCATCGTGATCGAATCCCAAACGATCCCGAGATAAGTCGTTCTCTGAGTCGGACAGAGAACACTCTTCTCGGTGTTGAGTCTCAACCCCAGAGAAACTAGATGAGCTAACACGATGTCCCTGTGTTGTAGCGCCATCTCTCGCGATTGCGCTAGTATCAGCCAATCGTCGATATAATTCAAAATGCGGATGCCCTGGAGTCGTAATGGAGCCAGCGCTGCATCCATGCATTTTGTGTACGTGCGGGGTGATAAGGCTAGGCCGAAAGGAAGAACCCGAAACTGGTATGCTTCGCCCCCGAAAGCGAACCTCAGGAATTTCCTGTGTTGTGGCAAAATCTCTATATGAAAATATGCGTCCTTCAGATCGATCGTGATAAACCAATCGCGATGCTGAATTTGCGACACGACCGTCTTGACGGTTAACATCTTGAACTTGAGTGCTCTGATTGTACGGTTTAAGCCTCGAAGATCCAAGATTGGACGCACTCCCCCACCCTTTTTGGGAACTAGGAAGTATCTGCTGTAATAGCCCGACTCTCTCTGTGGAAGAGGAACATGTTCTATGGCCTCTTTGCCCAGAAGAGTTTGTAGCTCTTGAGACAGTACCTGCATCAGCTCCGGTTTCACGGAAGTGGAAACCACGCCGTTGAAACGTGGAGGATGACGAATAAATTGGATCTTCGTACGATGACCCAACGAAACAGTAAGTGTTGTGTTCCTCCATGCTCTCGTCCTATGTATGAGCTGGATACGCATGATTACTGTTTTGTTTGTTTGGGGGAAGAGCACGCGGTTCTGGCTTTAGAGACGGGCGAGTGCGAGCATTGTGAACTGTTCTCAGTGAAGATGCTTCGTGCTCGTCTGTACTATTTTCAGACCGCACCCACCTTTTCGTCGGAGGGCTCTCGTGCGGGTCTGCGTGACGAGCGAGCGACGGGCCCGTCCCTTTCGCTTGCAGTGTCACCAGATCCACGCATCCTCTCTCGTGATCTCGAAGCGCGCTCCGGTGCTTCTTCGATTCACGAGGAGGATGATATATCTCTTGAGTCTTCGGGCGATGAGCAGGCCTCTGAACGCTCCTCTCGCGAGAGGAAATCGGTCGAGGAGCTGCTCGAGGTGGTTACTCGCGCGGTGGACAGGCTGCAGCTTGACTGGCCACGCGACCAAGAGACCCCCAAACGTAGTAAGCTGGAGGATAGGTTTCTGTCGGCGTGTTAGCTCATCTAGTTTCTCTGGGGTTGAGACTCAACACCGAGAAGAGTGTTCTCTGTCCGACTCAGAGAACGACTTATCTCGGGATCGTTTGGGATTCGATCACGATGCGGGCACAACTGTCTCCCGCTCGGATCGAGACCATTCAGCAGACCATGAGCAAGGTCAGGCTAGGCCAGGATCGCACTGTTCGTCAGTATCAAAAGATGCTAGGTTTCATGGCTTCAGCATCCACGGTGATTCCTTTGGGGCTGTTGCACATGAGACCGTTTCAGTTGTGGCTAAAAGCCAGAGGATTTCATCCGAGAGCCAATCCTCAAAGGCAAATAAAAGTGACGCGCCGCGGGCTTCGTACACTATCTCTGTGGATCAGACCCCGGTTCCTTGCCTTGGGTCCCACTCTAGGGGCACCGTGTCGTCGCAGACTGCTAACGACAGATGCCTCCCTGTTGGGCTGGGGAGCAGTTTTGGATGGCCACCCAGCTCAAGGGGAATGGGGGGGTCGTCAGCTCGATTGGCACATCAATTGCCTCGAGCTGATGGCCGTATTTCTGGCTCTGAAATATTTCCTCCATCATTTGAGAGACTGTCATGTTCTAGTACGGGTGGACAACACAGCAACAGTCTCATATATAAATCACCAGGGGGGTCTGCGCTCACGCAATCTGAACAAGATAGCGAGGCAGATTTTTCTTTGGGCCCAGGACAAGCTCCTGTCACTCAGGGCAGTTTACATTCCGGGGCGTTTGAATGTGGGAGCGGATTTACTGTCCAGACAGACACTTCCGACAGGGGAATGGAAACTCCACCCAGAGGTAGTGGAACAGATTTGGGAAAAATTTTACGAAGCAGAGGTGGACCTCTTCGCCTCCCTTCAGACAGCGCAATGTCCCCTCTACTTCTCTCTGAGTCACCCAGCCCCCCTGGGTCTGGATGCGATGGCACACACATGGCCCAGAATGCGCCTGTATGCATTTCCTCCAGTTTCTCTGCTCCCGGGAGTCCTAGCCAGAGTTCGCCAACAAGGGTCTTGCCTCTTGCTGATAGCGCCACGTTGGCCGAACAGGGTATGGTTCTCGGAGATAATATCTCTCCTCGACGGCTCGCCTTGGGCGATTCCGGAGAGGAGGGACCTTCTGTCTCAGGCAGGGGGTACGATATTCCATCCCAGGCCCGACCTGTGGAATCTTCATGTTTGGCCCCTGAAGGGTACCAGCTGAGGAACACAGGGCTGTCGCCGGGTGTTATTGATACCATCCTTAGTGCTAGGGCTTCCTCCACCAGACAGAGTTATGCCAGTAAATGGGGTGTCTTTGACAGGTGGTGTGTGGTACACAATGTAGATCCGGTCAACTGCCATATTGCTTCAGTTCTGGACTTCATGCAAGAGAAGTTGTCAACAGGCACATGCCCTGCTACTCTTAAGGTTTATGCGGCCGCTCTTTCGGCTTGCCACGCCTTGATTGACGGGGTGCCACTCGGGAGACACCCTCTGCTCTCTCGCTTTCTTCGTGGGGCCAGACGACTGAGGCCTACAGTAAAGACCAAGATGCCTTCTTGGGACTTAGCTATAGTTCTCGAGGGTCTGGTTGAAACCCCCTTTGAACCTTTAGAGTCAGCGTCTGATAGACTTCTAACTCTAAAAATGGTTTTTCTCATGGCAATAACTTCTTTGAAGAGGATTGGGGATATGCAGGCTCTGTCTATCTCACCATCATGCTTAGACTTTGCCCCAGGGAGCGTGAAAGTGATTCTGCATCCTCATCCTGATTACCTGCCTAAGGTTCCGTTTTCGGCTGTACATCCGGTCATTCTAGAGGCCTTCTGTCCTCCGCCGTTCGCAACGCCGGAGCAGGAGAAATCTTATAGACTGTGTCCAGTCCGTGCTCTTCAGACTTACGTCCACCGCACTAGCCAGTGGCGTAAGTCGGAGCAACTGTTCGTCTGTTATGGTGGTGGTAACAGAGGAGCAGCTGCCACCAGGCAGACCATGTCTCACTGGGTCAGGGATGCTATTGCTTTGGCTTATGAGGCGCGCGGTCAAGCTTCGCCTATAGGTCTTAGAGCTCACTCCACAAGGGGGGTCGCCTCCTCTAGTGCTTTAGCAAGGGGTGCCCCCTTACAACGGGTTTGTGATGCGGCAGGTTGGTCCTCTCCGCACACATTCATAAGATTTTATAGTTTGGATGTCCATGCTACTCCGGGCTCTCATGTCCTTGAGTCAACATCACAAGCTAATGTCTGAGGCCTTCTTGTGGTTTGGTAGCACACCTGCACAACCTTAGGGGTCCAGACATTTTCAAGCACGGCGGCGTGGGTATTCTCGTTCCCAATGCGCTGAGCAGCGCAGCATCGACTGAAGCTTTCGAAAGGGAACGTTCCCGGTTACTTAGCTGTAACCTTGTTCCCTGAGAAAGCGGAACGAGATGCTGCGCTGCATTGCCGTACTGAAATATGTCCCAGGACTGCTCTTCAGACAAAATGTCCTGTTGATGCACCTGTGGCTTATCTATTTATAGCCCCGTGTTGCGGACGCGCTCCGATGACGTCATCAACCGAGGCTATATTACCACCGGGTCAATTCTATCGACGTGTTACACACATTATTCACAGCTGGTCACGAACAAGACGTTTCCCAATGCGCTGAGCAGCGCAGCATCGACTGAAGCTTTCGAAAGGGAACGTTCCCGGTTACTTAGCTGTAACCTTGTTCCCTTTCGAAAGCTTCAGTCGATGCTGCGCTGCTCAGCGCATTGGGAAACGTCTTGTTCGTGACCAGCTGTGAATAATGTGTGTAACACGTCGATAGAATTGACCCGGTGGTAATATAGCCTCGGTTGATGACGTCATCGGAGCGCGTCCGCAACACGGGGCTATAAATAGATAAGCCACAGGTGCATCAACAGGACATTTTGTCTGAAGAGCAGTCCTGGGACATATTTCAGTACGGCAATGCAGCGCAGCATCTCGTTCCGCTTTCTCAGGGAACAAGGTTACAGCTAAGTAACCGGGAACGTTCCCTTTCGAAAGCTTCAGTCGATGCTGCGCTGCTCAGCGCATTGGGAACGAGAATACCCACGCCGCCGTGCTTGAAAATGTCTGGACCCCTAAGGTTGTGCAGGTGTGCTACCAAACCACAAGAAGGCCTCAGACATTAGCTTGTGATGTTGACTCAAGGACATGAGAGCCCGGAGTAGCATGGACATCCAAACTATAAAATCTTATGAATGTGTGCGGAGAGGACCAACCTGCCGCATCACAAACCCGTTGTAAGGGGGCACCCCTTGCTAAAGCACTAGAGGAGGCGACCCCCCTTGTGGAGTGAGCTCTAAGACCTATAGGCGAAGCTTGACCGCGCGCCTCATAAGCCAAAGCAATAGCATCCCTGACCCAGTGAGACATGGTCTGCCTGGTGGCAGCTGCTCCTCTGTTACCACCACCATAACAGACGAACAGTTGCTCCGACTTACGCCACTGGCTAGTGCGGTGGACGTAAGTCTGAAGAGCACGGACTGGACACAGTCTATAAGATTTCTCCTGCTCCGGCGTTGCGAACGGCGGAGGACAGAAGGCCTCTAGAATGACCGGATGTACAGCCGAAAACGGAACCTTAGGCAGGTAATCAGGATGAGGATGCAGAATCACTTTCACGCTCCCTGGGGCAAAGTCTAAGCATGATGGTGAGATAGACAGAGCCTGCATATCCCCAATCCTCTTCAAAGAAGTTATTGCCATGAGAAAAACCATTTTTAGAGTTAGAAGTCTATCAGACGCTGACTCTAAAGGTTCAAAGGGGGTTTCAACCAGACCCTCGAGAACTATAGCTAAGTCCCAAGAAGGCATCTTGGTCTTTACTGTAGGCCTCAGTCGTCTGGCCCCACGAAGAAAGCGAGAGAGCAGAGGGTGTCTCCCGAGTGGCACCCCGTCAATCAAGGCGTGGCAAGCCGAAAGAGCGGCCGCATAAACCTTAAGAGTAGCAGGGCATGTGCCTGTTGACAACTTCTCTTGCATGAAGTCCAGAACTGAAGCAATATGGCAGTTGACCGGATCTACATTGTGTACCACACACCACCTGTCAAAGACACCCCATTTACTGGCATAACTCTGTCTGGTGGAGGAAGCCCTAGCACTAAGGATGGTATCAATAACACCCGGCGACAGCCCTGTGTTCCTCAGCTGGTACCCTTCAGGGGCCAAACATGAAGATTCCACAGGTCGGGCCTGGGATGGAATATCGTACCCCCTGCCTGAGACAGAAGGTCCCTCCTCTCCGGAATCGCCCAAGGCGAGCCGTCGAGGAGAGATATTATCTCCGAGAACCATACCCTGTTCGGCCAACGTGGCGCTATCAGCAAGAGGCAAGACCCTTGTTGGCGAACTCTGGCTAGGACTCCCGGGAGCAGAGAAACTGGAGGAAATGCATACAGGCGCATTCTGGGCCATGTGTGTGCCATCGCATCCAGACCCAGGGGGGCTGGGTGACTCAGAGAGAAGTAGAGGGGACATTGCGCTGTCTGAAGGGAGGCGAAGAGGTCCACCTCTGCTTCGTAAAATTTTTCCCAAATCTGTTCCACTACCTCTGGGTGGAGTTTCCATTCCCCTGTCGGAAGTGTCTGTCTGGACAGTAAATCCGCTCCCACATTCAAACGCCCCGGAATGTAAACTGCCCTGAGTGACAGGAGCTTGTCCTGGGCCCAAAGAAAAATCTGCCTCGCTATCTTGTTCAGATTGCGTGAGCGCAGACCCCCCTGGTGATTTATATATGAGACTGTTGCTGTGTTGTCCACCCGTACTAGAACATGACAGTCTCTCAAATGATGGAGGAAATATTTCAGAGCCAGAAATACGGCCATCAGCTCGAGGCAATTGATGTGCCAATCGAGCTGACGACCCCCCCATTCCCCTCTGTTACCACCACCATAACAGACGAACAGTTGCTCCGACTTACGCCACTGGCTAGTGCGGTGGACGTAAGTCTGAAGAGCACGGACTGGACACAGTCTATAAGATTTCTCCTGCTCCGGCGTTGCGAACGGCGGAGGACAGAAGGCCTCTAGAATGACCGGATGTACAGCCGAAAACGGAACCTTAGGCAGGTAATCAGGATGAGGATGCAGAATCACTTTCACGCTCCCTGGGGCAAAGTCTAAGCATGATGGTGAGATAGACAGAGCCTGCATATCCCCAATCCTCTTCAAAGAAGTTATTGCCATGAGAAAAACCATTTTTAGAGTTAGAAGTCTATCAGACGCTGACTCTAAAGGTTCAAAGGGGGTTTCAACCAGACCCTCGAGAACTATAGCTAAGTCCCAAGAAGGCATCTTGGTCTTTACTGTAGGCCTCAGTCGTCTGGCCCCACGAAGAAAGCGAGAGAGCAGAGGGTGTCTCCCGAGTGGCACCCCGTCAATCAAGGCGTGGCAAGCCGAAAGAGCGGCCGCATAAACCTTAAGAGTAGCAGGGCATGTGCCTGTTGACAACTTCTCTTGCATGAAGTCCAGAACTGAAGCAATATGGCAGTTGACCGGATCTACATTGTGTACCACACACCACCTGTCAAAGACACCCCATTTACTGGCATAACTCTGTCTGGTGGAGGAAGCCCTAGCACTAAGGATGGTATCAATAACACCCGGCGACAGCCCTGTGTTCCTCCGTACTAGAACATGACAGTCTCTCAAATGATGGAGGAAATATTTCAGAGCCAGAAATACGGCCATCAGCTCGAGGCAATTGATGTGCCAATCGAGCTGACGACCCCCCCATTCCCCTTGAGCTGGGTGGCCATCCAAAACTGCTCCCCAGCCCAACAGGGAGGCATCTGTCGTTAGCAGTCTGCGACGACACGGTGCCCCTAGAGTGGGACCCAAGGCAAGGAACCGGGGTCTGATCCACAGAGATAGTGTACGAAGCCCGCGGCGCGTCACTTTTATTTGCCTTTGAGGATTGGCTCTCGGATGAAATCCTCTGGCTTTTAGCCACAACTGAAACGGTCTCATGTGCAACAGCCCCAAAGGAATCACCGTGGATGCTGAAGCCATGAAACCTAGCATCTTTTGATACTGACGAACAGTGCGATCCTGGCCTAGCCTGACCTTGAAAATATGCGTCCTTCAGATCGATCGTGCCAGTAAATGGGGTGTCTTTGACAGGTGGTGTGTGGTACACAATGTAGATCCGGTCAACTGCCATATTGCTTCAGTTCTGGACTTCATGCAAGAGAAGTTGTCAACAGGCACATGCCCTGCTACTCTTAAGGTTTATGCGGCCGCTCTTTCGGCTTGCCACGCCTTGATTGACGGGGTGCCACTCGGGAGACACCCTCTGCTCTCTCGCTTTCTTCGTGGGGCCAGACGACTGAGGCCTACAGTAAAGACCAAGATGCCTTCTTGGGACTTAGCTATAGTTCTCGAGGGTCTGGTTGAAACCCCCTTTGAACCTTTAGAGTCAGCGTCTGATAGACTTCTAACTCTAAAAATGGTTTTTCTCATGGCAATAACTTCTTTGAAGAGGATTGGGGATATGCAGGCTCTGTCTATCTCACCATCATGCTTAGACTTTGCCCCAGGGAGCGTGAAAGTGATTCTGCATCCTCATCCTGATTACCTGCCTAAGGTTCCGTTTTCGGCTGTACATCCGGTCATTCTAGAGGCCTTCTGTCCTCCGCCGTTCGCAACGCCGGAGCAGGAGAAATCTTATAGACTGTGTCCAGTCCGTGCTCTTCAGACTTACGTCCACCGCACTAGCCAGTGGCGTAAGTCGGAGCAACTGTTCGTCTGTTATGGTGGTGGTAACAGAGGAGCAGCTGCCACCAGGCAGACCATGTCTCACTGGGTCAGGGATGCTATTGCTTTGGCTTATGAGGCGCGCGGTCAAGCTTCGCCTATAGGTCTTAGAGCTCACTCCACAAGGGGGGTCGCCTCCTCTAGTGCTTTAGCAAGGGGTGCCCCCTTACAACGGGTTTGTGATGCGGCAGGTTGGTCCTCTCCGCACACATTCATAAGATTTTATAGTTTGGATGTCCATGCTACTCCGGGCTCTCATGTCCTTGAGTCAACATCACAAGCTAATGTCTGAGGCCTTCTTGTGGTTTGGTAGCACACCTGCACAACCTTAGGGGTCCAGACATTTTCAAGCACGGCGGCGTGGGTATTCTCGTAAGGGCGACCAAGCAGACGGCTCGTGCCATTGGCCGGTCGATGTCAGCTTTAGTCAGCACGGAGAGGCATCTGTGGCTTAATTTGACGGGCATTAAAGAGAAGGAACGTTTGTTTCTTTTAGACTCCCCTATCTCTCCATCTGGCCTGTTTGGCGATTCAGTTAATTCGGTCGTCGACAGGTTTAGGGAAGTAAAGAAACATGAAGAAGCGTTCGTTCAGTTTCTTCCTCGCCGCACTCAAGGGGAGGGGCCATCAGCCACCCAGCCTCGCCCCGGTCCTTCAAAAACCAGGGAGGTTAAAAAGCAGAGCGTGACAGACCGTGCTCCCCCTCGTAGGGATTGGGGACAGGTTCGCCGTGCTCAGCAACCTCCCAAGCCAGACCTCAGGACTTTTATTAATAGGAAGAAGAAGTCCTGACGCCATGGCACCCGTGCTGGTGGGGGTAGTCCCTCACGGGGTGGGGCGCGCTCGAGAGCTTTTCGCCCCGCCCCGTTACCCTCACAAAACCCCTCCATCCCCGCCGCTTCTGGTGTCTCGGGGGGCGGGGGTTTCCAGCGAGATTTTAGATGTTCCAGTGCTTCCTGCCATCATTCTGGACACGGAGCATCTAACATCCCCTCAAAAGGAAGTATTGAAATTGGTACCACTCTCAGAGAGTCTGGCAGCGTGGAAACTTCTGCCAGGCATTTCTGCATGGGTATTGAGCACAGTACGGGTAGGATACAGGATCCAATTTATTCGTCATCCTCCACGTTTCAACGGCGTGGTTTCCACTTCCGTGAAACCGGAGCTGATGCAGGTACTGTCTCAAGAGCTACAAACTCTTCTGGGCAAAGAGGCCATAGAACATGTTCCTCTTCCACAGAGAGAGTCGGGCTATTACAGCAGATACTTCCTAGTTCCCAAAAAGGGTGGGGGAGTGCGTCCAATCTTGGATCTTCGAGGCTTAAACCGTACAATCAGAGCACTCAAGTTCAAGATGTTAACCGTCAAGACGGTCGTGTCGCAAATTCAGCATCGCGATTGGTTTATCACGATCGATCTGAAGGACGCATATTTTCATATAGAGATTTTGCCACAACACAGGAAATTCCTGAGGTTCGCTTTCGGGGGCGAAGCATACCAGTTTCGGGTTCTTCCTTTCGGCCTAGCCTTATCACCCCGCACGTACACAAAATGCATGGATGCAGCGCTGGCTCCATTACGACTCCAGGGCATCCGCATTTTGAATTATATCGACGATTGGCTGATACTAGCGCAATCGCGAGAGATGGCGCTACAACACAGGGACATCGTGTTAGCTCATCTAGTTTCTCTGGGGTTGAGACTCAACACCGAGAAGAGTGTTCTCTGTCCGACTCAGAGAACGACTTATCTCGGGATCGTTTGGGATTCGATCACGATGCGGGCACAACTGTCTCCCGCTCGGATCGAGACCATTCAGCAGACCATGAGCAAGGTCAGGCTAGGCCAGGATCGCACTGTTCGTCAGTATCAAAAGATGCTAGGTTTCATGGCTTCAGCATCCACGGTGATTCCTTTGGGGCTGTTGCACATGAGACCGTTTCAGTTGTGGCTAAAAGCCAGAGGATTTCATCCGAGAGCCAATCCTCAAAGGCAAATAAAAGTGACGCGCCGCGGGCTTCGTACACTATCTCTGTGGATCAGACCCCGGTTCCTTGCCTTGGGTCCCACTCTAGGGGCACCGTGTCGTCGCAGACTGCTAACGACAGATGCCTCCCTGTTGGGCTGGGGAGCAGTTTTGGATGGCCACCCAGCTCAAGGGGAATGGGGGGGTCGTCAGCTCGATTGGCACATCAATTGCCTCGAGCTGATGGCCGTATTTCTGGCTCTGAAATATTTCCTCCATCATTTGAGAGACTGTCATGTTCTAGTACGGGTGGACAACACAGCAACAGTCTCATATATAAATCACCAGGGGGGTCTGCGCTCACGCAATCTGAACAAGATAGCGAGGCAGATTTTTCTTTGGGCCCAGGACAAGCTCCTGTCACTCAGGGCAGTTTACATTCCGGGGCGTTTGAATGTGGGAGCGGATTTACTGTCCAGACAGACACTTCCGACAGGGGAATGGAAACTCCACCCAGAGGTAGTGGAACAGATTTGGGAAAAATTTTACGAAGCAGAGGTGGACCTCTTCGCCTCCCTTCAGACAGCGCAATGTCCCCTCTACTTCTCTCTGAGTCACCCAGCCCCCCTGGGTCTGGATGCGATGGCACACACATGGCCCAGAATGCGCCTGTATGCATTTCCTCCAGTTTCTCTGCTCCCGGGAGTCCTAGCCAGAGTTCGCCAACAAGGGTCTTGCCTCTTGCTGATAGCGCCACGTTGGCCGAACAGGGTATGGTTCTCGGAGATAATATCTCTCCTCGACGGCTCGCCTTGGGCGATTCCGGAGAGGAGGGACCTTCTGTCTCAGGCAGGGGGTACGATATTCCATCCCAGGCCCGACCTGTGGAATCTTCATGTTTGGCCCCTGAAGGGTACCAGCTGAGGAACACAGGGCTGTCGCCGGGTGTTATTGATACCATCCTTAGTGCTAGGGCTTCCTCCACCAGACAGAGTTATGCCAGTAAATGGGGTGTCTTTGACAGGTGGTGTGTGGTACACAATGTAGATCCGGTCAACTGCCATATTGCTTCAGTTCTGGACTTCATGCAAGAGAAGTTGTCAACAGGCACATGCCCTGCTACTCTTAAGGTTTATGCGGCCGCTCTTTCGGCTTGCCACGCCTTGATTGACGGGGTGCCACTCGGGAGACACCCTCTGCTCTCTCGCTTTCTTCGTGGGGCCAGACGACTGAGGCCTACAGTAAAGACCAAGATGCCTTCTTGGGACTTAGCTATAGTTCTCGAGGGTCTGGTTGAAACCCCCTTTGAACCTTTAGAGTCAGCGTCTGATAGACTTCTAACTCTAAAAATGGTTTTTCTCATGGCAATAACTTCTTTGAAGAGGATTGGGGATATGCAGGCTCTGTCTATCTCACCATCATGCTTAGACTTTGCCCCAGGGAGCGTGAAAGTGATTCTGCATCCTCATCCTGATTACCTGCCTAAGGTTCCGTTTTCGGCTGTACATCCGGTCATTCTAGAGGCCTTCTGTCCTCCGCCGTTCGCAACGCCGGAGCAGGAGAAATCTTATAGACTGTGTCCAGTCCGTGCTCTTCAGACTTACGTCCACCGCACTAGCCAGTGGCGTAAGTCGGAGCAACTGTTCGTCTGTTATGGTGGTGGTAACAGAGGAGCAGCTGCCACCAGGCAGACCATGTCTCACTGGGTCAGGGATGCTATTGCTTTGGCTTATGAGGCGCGCGGTCAAGCTTCGCCTATAGGTCTTAGAGCTCACTCCACAAGGGGGGTCGCCTCCTCTAGTGCTTTAGCAAGGGGTGCCCCCTTACAACGGGTTTGTGATGCGGCAGGTTGGTCCTCTCCGCACACATTCATAAGATTTTATAGTTTGGATGTCCATGCTACTCCGGGCTCTCATGTCCTTGAGTCAACATCACAAGCTAATGTCTGAGGCCTTCTTGTGGTTTGGTAGCACACCTGCACAACCTTAGGGGTCCAGACATTTTCAAGCACGGCGGCGTGGGTATTCTCGTTCCCAATGCGCTGAGCAGCGCAGCATCGACTGAAGCTTTCGAAAGGGAACGTTCCCGGTTACTTAGCTGTAACCTTGTTCCCTTTCGAAAGCTTCAGTCGATGCTGCGCTGCTCAGCGCATTGGGAAACGTCTTGTTCGTGACCAGCTGTGAATAATGTGTGTAACACGTCGATAGAATTGACCCGGTGGTAATATAGCCTCGGTTGATGACGTCATCGGAGCGCGTCCGCAACACGGGGCTATAAATAGATAAGCCACAGGTGCATCAACAGGACATTTTGTCTGAAGAGCAGTCCTGGGACATATTTCAGTACGGCAATGCAGCGCAGCATCTCGTTCCGCCTTCCCAGGGAACAAGGCTACAGCTAAGCAACCGGGAACGTTCCCTTTCGAAAGCTTCAGTCGATGCTGCGCTGCTCAGCGCATTGGGAACGAGAATACCCACGCCGCCGTGCTTGAAAATGTCTGGACCCCTAAGGTTGTGCAGGTGTGCTACCAAACCACAAGAAGGCCTCAGACATTAGCTTGTGATGTTGACTCAAGGACATGAGAGCCCGGAGTAGCATGGACATCCAAACTATAAAATCTTATGAATGTGTGCGGAGAGGACCAACCTGCCGCATCACAAACCCGTTGTAAGGGGGCACCCCTTGCTAAAGCACTAGAGGAGGCGACCCCCCTTGTGGAGTGAGCTCTAAGACCTATAGGCGAAGCTTGACCGCGCGCCTCATAAGCCAAAGCAATAGCATCCCTGACCCAGTGAGACATGGTCTGCCTGGTGGCAGCTGCTCCTCTGTTACCACCACCATAACAGACGAACAGTTGCTCCGACTTACGCCACTGGCTAGTGCGGTGGACGTAAGTCTGAAGAGCACGGACTGGACACAGTCTATAAGATTTCTCCTGCTCCGGCGTTGCGAACGGCGGAGGACAGAAGGCCTCTAGAATGACCGGATGTACAGCCGAAAACGGAACCTTAGGCAGGTAATCAGGATGAGGATGCAGAATCACTTTCACGCTCCCTGGGGCAAAGTCTAAGCATGATGGTGAGATAGACAGAGCCTGCATATCCCCAATCCTCTTCAAAGAAGTTATTGCCATGAGAAAAACCATTTTTAGAGTTAGAAGTCTATCAGACGCTGACTCTAAAGGTTCAAAGGGGGTTTCAACCAGACCCTCGAGAACTATAGCTAAGTCCCAAGAAGGCATCTTGGTCTTTACTGTAGGCCTCAGTCGTCTGGCCCCACGAAGAAAGCGAGAGAGCAGAGGGTGTCTCCCGAGTGGCACCCCGTCAATCAAGGCGTGGCAAGCCGAAAGAGCGGCCGCATAAACCTTAAGAGTAGCAGGGCATGTGCCTGTTGACAACTTCTCTTGCATGAAGTCCAGAACTGAAGCAATATGGCAGTTGACCGGATCTACATTGTGTACCACACACCACCTGTCAAAGACACCCCATTTACTGGCATAACTCTGTCTGGTGGAGGAAGCCCTAGCACTAAGGATGGTATCAATAACACCCGGCGACAGCCCTGTGTTCCTCAGCTGGTACCCTTCAGGGGCCAAACATGAAGATTCCACAGGTCGGGCCTGGGATGGAATATCGTACCCCCTGCCTGAGACAGAAGGTCCCTCCTCTCCGGAATCGCCCAAGGCGAGCCGTCGAGGAGAGATATTATCTCCGAGAACCATACCCTGTTCGGCCAACGTGGCGCTATCAGCAAGAGGCAAGACCCTTGTTGGCGAACTCTGGCTAGGACTCCCGGGAGCAGAGAAACTGGAGGAAATGCATACAGGCGCATTCTGGGCCATGTGTGTGCCATCGCATCCAGACCCAGGGGGGCTGGGTGACTCAGAGAGAAGTAGAGGGGACATTGCGCTGTCTGAAGGGAGGCGAAGAGGTCCACCTCTGCTTCGTAAAATTTTTCCCAAATCTGTTCCACTACCTCTGGGTGGAGTTTCCATTCCCCTGTCGGAAGTGTCTGTCTGGACAGTAAATCCGCTCCCACATTCAAACGCCCCGGAATGTAAACTGCCCTGAGTGACAGGAGCTTGTCCTGGGCCCAAAGAAAAATCTGCCTCGCTATCTTGTTCAGATTGCGTGAGCGCAGACCCCCCTGGTGATTTATATATGAGACTGTTGCTGTGTTGTCCACCCGTACTAGAACATGACAGTCTCTCAAATGATGGAGGAAATATTTCAGAGCCAGAAATACGGCCATCAGCTCGAGGCAATTGATGTGCCAATCGAGCTGACGACCCCCCCATTCCCCTCTGTTACCACCACCATAACAGACGAACAGTTGCTCCGACTTACGCCACTGGCTAGTGCGGTGGACGTAAGTCTGAAGAGCACGGACTGGACACAGTCTATAAGATTTCTCCTGCTCCGGCGTTGCGAACGGCGGAGGACAGAAGGCCTCTAGAATGACCGGATGTACAGCCGAAAACGGAACCTTAGGCAGGTAATCAGGATGAGGATGCAGAATCACTTTCACGCTCCCTGGGGCAAAGTCTAAGCATGATGGTGAGATAGACAGAGCCTGCATATCCCCAATCCTCTTCAAAGAAGTTATTGCCATGAGAAAAACCATTTTTAGAGTTAGAAGTCTATCAGACGCTGACTCTAAAGGTTCAAAGGGGGTTTCAACCAGACCCTCGAGAACTATAGCTAAGTCCCAAGAAGGCATCTTGGTCTTTACTGTAGGCCTCAGTCGTCTGGCCCCACGAAGAAAGCGAGAGAGCAGAGGGTGTCTCCCGAGTGGCACCCCGTCAATCAAGGCGTGGCAAGCCGAAAGAGCGGCCGCATAAACCTTAAGAGTAGCAGGGCATGTGCCTGTTGACAACTTCTCTTGCATGAAGTCCAGAACTGAAGCAATATGGCAGTTGACCGGATCTACATTGTGTACCACACACCACCTGTCAAAGACACCCCATTTACTGGCATAACTCTGTCTGGTGGAGGAAGCCCTAGCACTAAGGATGGTATCAATAACACCCGGCGACAGCCCTGTGTTCCTCAGCTGGTACCCTTCAGGGGCCAAACATGAAGATTCCACAGGTCGGGCCTGGGATGGAATATCGTACCCCCTGCCTGAGACAGAAGGTCCCTCCTCTCCGGAATCGCCCAAGGCGAGCCGTCGAGGAGAGATATTATCTCCGAGAACCATACCCTGTTCGGCCAACGTGGCGCTATCAGCAAGAGGCAAGACCCTTGTTGGCGAACTCTGGCTAGGACTCCCGGGAGCAGAGAAACTGGAGGAAATGCATACAGGCGCATTCTGGGCCATGTGTGTGCCATCGCATCCAGACCCAGGGGGGCTGGGTGACTCAGAGAGAAGTAGAGGGGACATTGCGCTGTCTGAAGGGAGGCGAAGAGGTCCACCTCTGCTTCGTAAAATTTTTCCCAAATCTGTTCCACTACCTCTGGGTGGAGTTTCCATTCCCCTGTCGGAAGTGTCTGTCTGGACAGTAAATCCGCTCCCACATTCAAACGCCCCGGAATGTAAACTGCCCTGAGTGACAGGAGCTTGTCCTGGGCCCAAAGAAAAATCTGCCTCGCTATCTTGTTCAGATTGCGTGAGCGCAGACCCCCCTGGTGATTTATATATGAGACTGTTGCTGTGTTGTCCACCCGTACTAGAACATGACAGTCTCTCAAATGATGGAGGAAATATTTCAGAGCCAGAAATACGGCCATCAGCTCGAGGCAATTGATGTGCCAATCGAGCTGACGACCCCCCCATTCCCCTTGAGCTGGGTGGCCATCCAAAACTGCTCCCCAGCCCAACAGGGAGGCATCTGTCGTTAGCAGTCTGCGACGACACGGTGCCCCTAGAGTGGGACCCAAGGCAAGGAACCGGGGTCTGATCCACAGAGATAGTGTACGAAGCCCGCGGCGCGTCACTTTTATTTGCCTTTGAGGATTGGCTCTCGGATGAAATCCTCTGGCTTTTAGCCACAACTGAAACGGTCTCATGTGCAACAGCCCCAAAGGAATCACCGTGGATGCTGAAGCCATGAAACCTAGCATCTTTTGATACTGACGAACAGTGCGATCCTGGCCTAGCCTGACCTTGCTCATGGTCTGCTGAATGGTCTCGATCCGAGCGGGAGACAGTTGTGCCCGCATCGTGATCGAATCCCAAACGATCCCGAGATAAGTCGTTCTCTGAGTCGGACAGAGAACACTCTTCTCGGTGTTGAGTCTCAACCCCAGAGAAACTAGATGAGCTAACACGATGTCCCTGTGTTGTAGCGCCATCTCTCGCGATTGCGCTAGTATCAGCCAATCGTCGATATAATTCAAAATGCGGATGCCCTGGAGTCGTAATGGAGCCAGCGCTGCATCCATGCATTTTGTGTACGTGCGGGGTGATAAGGCTAGGCCGAAAGGAAGAACCCGAAACTGGTATGCTTCGCCCCCGAAAGCGAACCTCAGGAATTTCCTGTGTTGTGGCAAAATCTCTATATGAAAATATGCGTCCTTCAGATCGATCGTGATAAACCAATCGCGATGCTGAATTTGCGACACGACCGTCTTGACGGTTAACATCTTGAACTTGAGTGCTCTGATTGTACGGTTTAAGCCTCGAAGATCCAAGATTGGACGCACTCCCCCACCCTTTTTGGGAACTAGGAAGTATCTGCTGTAATAGCCCGACTCTCTCTGTGGAAGAGGAACATGTTCTATGGCCTCTTTGCCCAGAAGAGTTTGTAGCTCTTGAGACAGTACCTGCATCAGCTCCGGTTTCACGGAAGTGGAAACCACGCCGTTGAAACGTGGAGGATGACGAATAAATTGGATCCTGTATCCTACCCGTACTGTGCTCAATACCCATGCAGAAATGCCTGGCAGAAGTTTCCACGCTGCCAGACTCTCTGAGAGTGGTACCAATTTCAATACTTCCTTTTGAGGGGATGTTAGATGCTCCGTGTCCAGAATGATGGCAGGAAGCACTGGAACATCTAAAATCTCGCTGGAAACCCCCGCCCCCCGAGACACCAGAAGCGGCGGGGATGGAGGGGTTTTGTGAGGGTAACGGGGCGGGGCGAAAAGCTCTCGAGCGCGCCCCACCCCGTGAGGGACTACCCCCACCAGCACGGGTGCCATGGCGTCAGGACTTCTTCTTCCTATTAATAAAAGTCCTGAGGTCTGGCTTGGGAGGTTGCTGAGCACGGCGAACCTGTCCCCAATCCCTACGAGGGGGAGCACGGTCTGTCACGCTCTGCTTTTTAACCTCCCTGGTTTTTGAAGGACCGGGGCGAGGCTGGGTGGCTGATGGCCCCTCCCCTTGAGTGCGGCGAGGAAGAAACTGAACGAACGCTTCTTCATGTTTCTTTACTTCCCTAAACCTGTCGACGACCGAATTAACTGAATCGCCAAACAGGCCAGATGGAGAGATAGGGGAGTCTAAAAGAAACAAACGTTCCTTCTCTTTAATGCCCGTCAAATTAAGCCACAGATGCCTCTCCGTGCTGACTAAAGCTGACATCGACCGGCCAATGGCACGAGCCGTCTGCTTGGTCGCCCGGAGAGACAAATCTGTGGCCCGACGAAGCTCAGCGAATGCTTCCTCGTCGATTGTACTGCCCACACTCAAGTCCTTCAATAGGTCAGCCTGGTATGCCTGTAACACCGCCATAGTGTGCAGCGCAGCACCAGCCTGACCTGCAGCTTGATAAGCTTTACCCACTAGCGATGATGTAATTCTACAAGGTTTAGTGGGGAGAGTAGGTTTCTTCACCGAGGATGCAGATTCAGGTGAGAGATAGCTCGCAAGCGACTCTTCAACCCGAGGCATCTCCGAATATCCCCGCGATTTTGCATCCACGATAGTTGAAAAAGTCAACGTCGAGGGCACAAAGATGCGGGAAGTATATGGTTTGCTCCATGACTTCGACAGTTCATCATGGAGGTCCTCGAAAAAGGGGAGAGACTGATGTTGCGGTCTCTCTCTCCTACCACCCGACAGAAACCTATCCTCCAGCTTACTACGTTTGGGGGTCTCTTGGTCGCGTGGCCAGTCAAGCTGCAGCCTGTCCACCGCGCGAGTAACCACCTCGAGCAGCTCCTCGACCGATTTCCTCTCGCGAGAGGAGCGTTCAGAGGCCTGCTCATCGCCCGAAGACTCAAGAGATATATCATCCTCCTCGTGAATCGAAGAAGCACCGGAGCGCGCTTCGAGATCACGAGAGAGGATGCGTGGATCTGGTGACACTGCAAGCGAAAGGGACGGGCCCGTCGCTCGCTCGTCACGCAGACCCGCACGAGAGCCCTCCGACGAAAAGGTGGGTGCGGTCTGAAAATAGTTCAGACGAGCACGAAGCATCTTCACTGAGAACAGTTCACAATGCTCGCACTCGCCCGTCTCTAAAGCCAGAACCGCGTGCTCTTCCCCCAAACAAACAAAACAGTAATCATGCGTATCCAGCTCATACATAGGACGAGAGCATGGAGGAACACAACACTTACTGTTTCGTTGGGTCATCGTACGAAGATCTGTAGTAGACAAAAAGAATCTTCCTGACGCACACATGCACAGAATGATCTGAAGACAAAAGACCTGTTGATGCACCTGTGGCTTATCTATTTATAGCCCCGTGTTGCGGACGCGCTCCGATGACGTCATCAACCGAGGCTATATTACCACCGGGTCAATTCTATCGACGTGTTACACACATTATTCACAGCTGGTCACGAACAAGACGTTTCCCAATGCGCTGAGCAGCGCAGCATCGACTGAAGCTTTCGAAAGGGAACAAGGTTACAGCTAAGTAACCGGGAACGTTCCCTTTCGAAAGCTTCAGTCGATGCTGCGCTGCTCAGCGCATTGGGAACGAGAATACCCACGCCGCCGTGCTTGAAAATGTCTGGACCCCTAAGGTTGTGCAGGTGTGCTACCAAACCACAAGAAGGCCTCAGACATTAGCTTGTGATGTTGACTCAAGGACATGAGAGCCCGGAGTAGCATGGACATCCAAACTATAAAATCTTATGAATGTGTGCGGAGAGGACCAACCTGCCGCATCACAAACCCGTTGTAAGGGGGCACCCCTTGCTAAAGCACTAGAGGAGGCGACCCCCCTTGTGGAGTGAGCTCTAAGACCTATAGGCGAAGCTTGACCGCGCGCCTCATAAGCCAAAGCAATAGCATCCCTGACCCAGTGAGACATGGTCTGCCTGGTGGCAGCTGCTCCTCTGTTACCACCACCATAACAGACGAACAGTTGCTCCGACTTACGCCACTGGCTAGTGCGGTGGACGTAAGTCTGAAGAGCACGGACTGGACACAGTCTATAAGATTTCTCCTGCTCCGGCGTTGCGAACGGCGGAGGACAGAAGGCCTCTAGAATGACCGGATGTACAGCCGAAAACGGAACCTTAGGCAGGTAATCAGGATGAGGATGCAGAATCACTTTCACGCTCCCTGGGGCAAAGTCTAAGCATGATGGTGAGATAGACAGAGCCTGCATATCCCCAATCCTCTTCAAAGAAGTTATTGCCATGAGAAAAACCATTTTTAGAGTTAGAAGTCTATCAGACGCTGACTCTAAAGGTTCAAAGGGGGTTTCAACCAGACCCTCGAGAACTATAGCTAAGTCCCAAGAAGGCATCTTGGTCTTTACTGTAGGCCTCAGTCGTCTGGCCCCACGAAGAAAGCGAGAGAGCAGAGGGTGTCTCCCGAGTGGCACCCCGTCAATCAAGGCGTGGCAAGCCGAAAGAGCGGCCGCATAAACCTTAAGAGTAGCAGGGCATGTGCCTGTTGACAACTTCTCTTGCATGAAGTCCAGAACTGAAGCAATATGGCAGTTGACCGGATCTACATTGTGTACCACACACCACCTGTCAAAGACACCCCATTTACTGGCATAACTCTGTCTGGTGGAGGAAGCCCTAGCACTAAGGATGGTATCAATAACACCCGGCGACAGCCCTGTGTTCCTCAGCTGGTACCCTTCAGGGGCCAAACATGAAGATTCCACAGGTCGGGCCTGGGATGGAATATCGTACCCCCTGCCTGAGACAGAAGGTCCCTCCTCTCCGGAATCGCCCAAGGCGAGCCGTCGAGGAGAGATATTATCTCCGAGAACCATACCCTGTTCGGCCAACGTGGCGCTATCAGCAAGAGGCAAGACCCTTGTTGGCGAACTCTGGCTAGGACTCCCGGGAGCAGAGAAACTGGAGGAAATGCATACAGGCGCATTCTGGGCCATGTGTGTGCCATCGCATCCAGACCCAGGGGGGCTGGGTGACTCAGAGAGAAGTAGAGGGGACATTGCGCTGTCTGAAGGGAGGCGAAGAGGTCCACCTCTGCTTCGTAAAATTTTTCCCAAATCTGTTCCACTACCTCTGGGTGGAGTTTCCATTCCCCTGTCGGAAGTGTCTGTCTGGACAGTAAATCCGCTCCCACATTCAAACGCCCCGGAATGTAAACTGCCCTGAGTGACAGGAGCTTGTCCTGGGCCCAAAGAAAAATCTGCCTCGCTATCTTGTTCAGATTGCGTGAGCGCAGACCCCCCTGGTGATTTATATATGAGACTGTTGCTGTGTTGTCCACCCGTACTAGAACATGACAGTCTCTCAAATGATGGAGGAAATATTTCAGAGCCAGAAATACGGCCATCAGCTCGAGGCAATTGATGTGCCAATCGAGCTGACGACCCCCCCATTCCCCTCTGTTACCACCACCATAACAGACGAACAGTTGCTCCGACTTACGCCACTGGCTAGTGCGGTGGACGTAAGTCTGAAGAGCACGGACTGGACACAGTCTATAAGATTTCTCCTGCTCCGGCGTTGCGAACGGCGGAGGACAGAAGGCCTCTAGAATGACCGGATGTACAGCCGAAAACGGAACCTTAGGCAGGTAATCAGGATGAGGATGCAGAATCACTTTCACGCTCCCTGGGGCAAAGTCTAAGCATGATGGTGAGATAGACAGAGCCTGCATATCCCCAATCCTCTTCAAAGAAGTTATTGCCATGAGAAAAACCATTTTTAGAGTTAGAAGTCTATCAGACGCTGACTCTAAAGGTTCAAAGGGGGTTTCAACCAGACCCTCGAGAACTATAGCTAAGTCCCAAGAAGGCATCTTGGTCTTTACTGTAGGCCTCAGTCGTCTGGCCCCACGAAGAAAGCGAGAGAGCAGAGGGTGTCTCCCGAGTGGCACCCCGTCAATCAAGGCGTGGCAAGCCGAAAGAGCGGCCGCATAAACCTTAAGAGTAGCAGGGCATGTGCCTGTTGACAACTTCTCTTGCATGAAGTCCAGAACTGAAGCAATATGGCAGTTGACCGGATCTACATTGTGTACCACACACCACCTGTCAAAGACACCCCATTTACTGGCATAACTCTGTCTGGTGGAGGAAGCCCTAGCACTAAGGATGGTATCAATAACACCCGGCGACAGCCCTGTGTTCCTCCGTACTAGAACATGACAGTCTCTCAAATGATGGAGGAAATATTTCAGAGCCAGAAATACGGCCATCAGCTCGAGGCAATTGATGTGCCAATCGAGCTGACGACCCCCCCATTCCCCTTGAGCTGGGTGGCCATCCAAAACTGCTCCCCAGCCCAACAGGGAGGCATCTGTCGTTAGCAGTCTGCGACGACACGGTGCCCCTAGAGTGGGACCCAAGGCAAGGAACCGGGGTCTGATCCACAGAGATAGTGTACGAAGCCCGCGGCGCGTCACTTTTATTTGCCTTTGAGGATTGGCTCTCGGATGAAATCCTCTGGCTTTTAGCCACAACTGAAACGGTCTCATGTGCAACAGCCCCAAAGGAATCACCGTGGATGCTGAAGCCATGAAACCTAGCATCTTTTGATACTGACGAACAGTGCGATCCTGGCCTAGCCTGACCTTGAAAATATGCGTCCTTCAGATCGATCGTGCCAGTAAATGGGGTGTCTTTGACAGGTGGTGTGTGGTACACAATGTAGATCCGGTCAACTGCCATATTGCTTCAGTTCTGGACTTCATGCAAGAGAAGTTGTCAACAGGCACATGCCCTGCTACTCTTAAGGTTTATGCGGCCGCTCTTTCGGCTTGCCACGCCTTGATTGACGGGGTGCCACTCGGGAGACACCCTCTGCTCTCTCGCTTTCTTCGTGGGGCCAGACGACTGAGGCCTACAGTAAAGACCAAGATGCCTTCTTGGGACTTAGCTATAGTTCTCGAGGGTCTGGTTGAAACCCCCTTTGAACCTTTAGAGTCAGCGTCTGATAGACTTCTAACTCTAAAAATGGTTTTTCTCATGGCAATAACTTCTTTGAAGAGGATTGGGGATATGCAGGCTCTGTCTATCTCACCATCATGCTTAGACTTTGCCCCAGGGAGCGTGAAAGTGATTCTGCATCCTCATCCTGATTACCTGCCTAAGGTTCCGTTTTCGGCTGTACATCCGGTCATTCTAGAGGCCTTCTGTCCTCCGCCGTTCGCAACGCCGGAGCAGGAGAAATCTTATAGACTGTGTCCAGTCCGTGCTCTTCAGACTTACGTCCACCGCACTAGCCAGTGGCGTAAGTCGGAGCAACTGTTCGTCTGTTATGGTGGTGGTAACAGAGGAGCAGCTGCCACCAGGCAGACCATGTCTCACTGGGTCAGGGATGCTATTGCTTTGGCTTATGAGGCGCGCGGTCAAGCTTCGCCTATAGGTCTTAGAGCTCACTCCACAAGGGGGGTCGCCTCCTCTAGTGCTTTAGCAAGGGGTGCCCCCTTACAACGGGTTTGTGATGCGGCAGGTTGGTCCTCTCCGCACACATTCATAAGATTTTATAGTTTGGATGTCCATGCTACTCCGGGCTCTCATGTCCTTGAGTCAACATCACAAGCTAATGTCTGAGGCCTTCTTGTGGTTTGGTAGCACACCTGCACAACCTTAGGGGTCCAGACATTTTCAAGCACGGCGGCGTGGGTATTCTCGTAAGGGCGACCAAGCAGACGGCTCGTGCCATTGGCCGGTCGATGTCAGCTTTAGTCAGCACGGAGAGGCATCTGTGGCTTAATTTGACGGGCATTAAAGAGAAGGAACGTTTGTTTCTTTTAGACTCCCCTATCTCTCCATCTGGCCTGTTTGGCGATTCAGTTAATTCGGTCGTCGACAGGTTTAGGGAAGTAAAGAAACATGAAGAAGCGTTCGTTCAGTTTCTTCCTCGCCGCACTCAAGGGGAGGGGCCATCAGCCACCCAGCCTCGCCCCGGTCCTTCAAAAACCAGGGAGGTTAAAAAGCAGAGCGTGACAGACCGTGCTCCCCCTCGTAGGGATTGGGGACAGGTTCGCCGTGCTCAGCAACCTCCCAAGCCAGACCTCAGGACTTTTATTAATAGGAAGAAGAAGTCCTGACGCCATGGCACCCGTGCTGGTGGGGGTAGTCCCTCACGGGGTGGGGCGCGCTCGAGAGCTTTTCGCCCCGCCCCGTTACCCTCACAAAACCCCTCCATCCCCGCCGCTTCTGGTGTCTCGGGGGGCGGGGGTTTCCAGCGAGATTTTAGATGTTCCAGTGCTTCCTGCCATCATTCTGGACACGGAGCATCTAACATCCCCTCAAAAGGAAGTATTGAAATTGGTACCACTCTCAGAGAGTCTGGCAGCGTGGAAACTTCTGCCAGGCATTTCTGCATGGGTATTGAGCACAGTACGGGTAGGATACAGGATCCAATTTATTCGTCATCCTCCACGTTTCAACGGCGTGGTTTCCACTTCCGTGAAACCGGAGCTGATGCAGGTACTGTCTCAAGAGCTACAAACTCTTCTGGGCAAAGAGGCCATAGAACATGTTCCTCTTCCACAGAGAGAGTCGGGCTATTACAGCAGATACTTCCTAGTTCCCAAAAAGGGTGGGGGAGTGCGTCCAATCTTGGATCTTCGAGGCTTAAACCGTACAATCAGAGCACTCAAGTTCAAGATGTTAACCGTCAAGACGGTCGTGTCGCAAATTCAGCATCGCGATTGGTTTATCACGATCGATCTGAAGGACGCATATTTTCATATAGAGATTTTGCCACAACACAGGAAATTCCTGAGGTTCGCTTTCGGGGGCGAAGCATACCAGTTTCGGGTTCTTCCTTTCGGCCTAGCCTTATCACCCCGCACGTACACAAAATGCATGGATGCAGCGCTGGCTCCATTACGACTCCAGGGCATCCGCATTTTGAATTATATCGACGATTGGCTGATACTAGCGCAATCGCGAGAGATGGCGCTACAACACAGGGACATCGTGTTAGCTCATCTAGTTTCTCTGGGGTTGAGACTCAACACCGAGAAGAGTGTTCTCTGTCCGACTCAGAGAACGACTTATCTCGGGATCGTTTGGGATTCGATCACGATGCGGGCACAACTGTCTCCCGCTCGGATCGAGACCATTCAGCAGACCATGAGCAAGGTCAGGCTAGGCCAGGATCGCACTGTTCGTCAGTATCAAAAGATGCTAGGTTTCATGGCTTCAGCATCCACGGTGATTCCTTTGGGGCTGTTGCACATGAGACCGTTTCAGTTGTGGCTAAAAGCCAGAGGATTTCATCCGAGAGCCAATCCTCAAAGGCAAATAAAAGTGACGCGCCGCGGGCTTCGTACACTATCTCTGTGGATCAGACCCCGGTTCCTTGCCTTGGGTCCCACTCTAGGGGCACCGTGTCGTCGCAGACTGCTAACGACAGATGCCTCCCTGTTGGGCTGGGGAGCAGTTTTGGATGGCCACCCAGCTCAAGGGGAATGGGGGGGTCGTCAGCTCGATTGGCACATCAATTGCCTCGAGCTGATGGCCGTATTTCTGGCTCTGAAATATTTCCTCCATCATTTGAGAGACTGTCATGTTCTAGTACGGGTGGACAACACAGCAACAGTCTCATATATAAATCACCAGGGGGGTCTGCGCTCACGCAATCTGAACAAGATAGCGAGGCAGATTTTTCTTTGGGCCCAGGACAAGCTCCTGTCACTCAGGGCAGTTTACATTCCGGGGCGTTTGAATGTGGGAGCGGATTTACTGTCCAGACAGACACTTCCGACAGGGGAATGGAAACTCCACCCAGAGGTAGTGGAACAGATTTGGGAAAAATTTTACGAAGCAGAGGTGGACCTCTTCGCCTCCCTTCAGACAGCGCAATGTCCCCTCTACTTCTCTCTGAGTCACCCAGCCCCCCTGGGTCTGGATGCGATGGCACACACATGGCCCAGAATGCGCCTGTATGCATTTCCTCCAGTTTCTCTGCTCCCGGGAGTCCTAGCCAGAGTTCGCCAACAAGGGTCTTGCCTCTTGCTGATAGCGCCACGTTGGCCGAACAGGGTATGGTTCTCGGAGATAATATCTCTCCTCGACGGCTCGCCTTGGGCGATTCCGGAGAGGAGGGACCTTCTGTCTCAGGCAGGGGGTACGATATTCCATCCCAGGCCCGACCTGTGGAATCTTCATGTTTGGCCCCTGAAGGGTACCAGCTGAGGAACACAGGGCTGTCGCCGGGTGTTATTGATACCATCCTTAGTGCTAGGGCTTCCTCCACCAGACAGAGTTATGCCAGTAAATGGGGTGTCTTTGACAGGTGGTGTGTGGTACACAATGTAGATCCGGTCAACTGCCATATTGCTTCAGTTCTGGACTTCATGCAAGAGAAGTTGTCAACAGGCACATGCCCTGCTACTCTTAAGGTTTATGCGGCCGCTCTTTCGGCTTGCCACGCCTTGATTGACGGGGTGCCACTCGGGAGACACCCTCTGCTCTCTCGCTTTCTTCGTGGGGCCAGACGACTGAGGCCTACAGTAAAGACCAAGATGCCTTCTTGGGACTTAGCTATAGTTCTCGAGGGTCTGGTTGAAACCCCCTTTGAACCTTTAGAGTCAGCGTCTGATAGACTTCTAACTCTAAAAATGGTTTTTCTCATGGCAATAACTTCTTTGAAGAGGATTGGGGATATGCAGGCTCTGTCTATCTCACCATCATGCTTAGACTTTGCCCCAGGGAGCGTGAAAGTGATTCTGCATCCTCATCCTGATTACCTGCCTAAGGTTCCGTTTTCGGCTGTACATCCGGTCATTCTAGAGGCCTTCTGTCCTCCGCCGTTCGCAACGCCGGAGCAGGAGAAATCTTATAGACTGTGTCCAGTCCGTGCTCTTCAGACTTACGTCCACCGCACTAGCCAGTGGCGTAAGTCGGAGCAACTGTTCGTCTGTTATGGTGGTGGTAACAGAGGAGCAGCTGCCACCAGGCAGACCATGTCTCACTGGGTCAGGGATGCTATTGCTTTGGCTTATGAGGCGCGCGGTCAAGCTTCGCCTATAGGTCTTAGAGCTCACTCCACAAGGGGGGTCGCCTCCTCTAGTGCTTTAGCAAGGGGTGCCCCCTTACAACGGGTTTGTGATGCGGCAGGTTGGTCCTCTCCGCACACATTCATAAGATTTTATAGTTTGGATGTCCATGCTACTCCGGGCTCTCATGTCCTTGAGTCAACATCACAAGCTAATGTCTGAGGCCTTCTTGTGGTTTGGTAGCACACCTGCACAACCTTAGGGGTCCAGACATTTTCAAGCACGGCGGCGTGGGTATTCTCGTTCCCAATGCGCTGAGCAGCGCAGCATCGACTGAAGCTTTCGAAAGGGAACGTTCCCGGTTGCTTAGCTGTAGCCTTGTTCCCTTTCGAAAGCTTCAGTCGATGCTGCGCTGCTCAGCGCATTGGGAAACGTCTTGTTCGTGACCAGCTGTGAATAATGTGTGTAACACGTCGATAGAATTGACCCGGTGGTAATATAGCCTCGGTTGATGACGTCATCGGAGCGCGTCCGCAACACGGGGCTATAAATAGATAAGCCACAGGTGCATCAACAGGACATTTTGTCTGAAGAGCAGTCCTGGGACATATTTCAGTACGGCAATGCAGCGCAGCATCTCGTTCCGCTTTCTCAGGGAACAAGGTTACAGCTAAGTAACCGGGAACGTTCCCTTTCGAAAGCTTCAGTCGATGCTGCGCTGCTCAGCGCATTAGGTCTTTTGTCTTCAGGTCTTTTGTCTTCAGATCATTCTGTGCATGTGTGCGTCAGGAAGATTCTTTTTGTCTACTACAGATCTTCGTACGATGACCCAACGAAACAGTAAGTGTTGTGTTCCTCCATGCTCTCGTCCTATGTATGAGCTGGATACGCATGATTACTGTTTTGTTTGTTTGGGGGAAGAGCACGCGGTTCTGGCTTTAGAGACGGGCGAGTGCGAGCATTGTGAACTGTTCTCAGTGAAGATGCTTCGTGCTCGTCTGTACTATTTTCAGACCGCACCCACCTTTTCGTCGGAGGGCTCTCGTGCGGGTCTGCGTGACGAGCGAGCGACGGGCCCGTCCCTTTCGCTTGCAGTGTCACCAGATCCACGCATCCTCTCTCGTGATCTCGAAGCGCGCTCCGGTGCTTCTTCGATTCACGAGGAGGATGATATATCTCTTGAGTCTTCGGGCGATGAGCAGGCCTCTGAACGCTCCTCTCGCGAGAGGAAATCGGTCGAGGAGCTGCTCGAGGTGGTTACTCGCGCGGTGGACAGGCTGCAGCTTGACTGGCCACGCGACCAAGAGACCCCCAAACGTAGTAAGCTGGAGGATAGGTTTCTGTCGGGTGGTAGGAGAGAGAGACCGCAACATCAGTCTCTCCCCTTTTTCGAGGACCTCCATGATGAACTGTCGAAGTCATGGAGCAAACCATATACTTCCCGCATCTTTGTGCCCTCGACGTTGACTTTTTCAACTATCGTGGATGCAAAATCGCGGGGATATTCGGAGATGCCTCGGGTTGAAGAGTCGCTTGCGAGCTATCTCTCACCTGAATCTGCATCCTCGGTGAAGAAACCTACTCTCCCCACTAAACCTTGTAGAATTACATCATCGCTAGTGGGTAAAGCTTATCAAGCTGCAGGTCAGGCTGGTGCTGCGCTGCACACTATGGCGGTGTTACAGGCATACCAGGCTGACCTATTGAAGGACTTGAGTGTGGGCAGTACAATCGACGAGGAAGCATTCGCTGAGCTTCGTCGGGCCACAGATTTGTCTCTCCGGGCGACCAAGCAGACGGCTCGTGCCATTGGCCGGTCGATGTCAGCTTTAGTCAGCACGGAGAGGCATCTGTGGCTTAATTTGACGGGCATTAAAGAGAAGGAACGTTTGTTTCTTTTAGACTCCCCTATCTCTCCATCTGGCCTGTTTGGCGATTCAGTTAATTCGGTCGTCGACAGGTTTAGGGAAGTAAAGAAACATGAAGAAGCGTTCGTTCAGTTTCTTCCTCGCCGCACTCAAGGGGAGGGGCCATCAGCCACCCAGCCTCGCCCCGGTCCTTCAAAAACCAGGGAGGTTAAAAAGCAGAGCGTGACAGACCGTGCTCCCCCTCGTAGGGATTGGGGACAGGTTCGCCGTGCTCAGCAACCTCCCAAGCCAGACCTCAGGACTTTTATTAATAGGAAGAAGAAGTCCTGACGCCATGGCACCCGTGCTGGTGGGGGTAGTCCCTCACGGGGTGGGGCGCGCTCGAGAGCTTTTCGCCCCGCCCCGTTACCCTCACAAAACCCCTCCATCCCCGCCGCTTCTGGTGTCTCGGGGGGCGGGGGTTTCCAGCGAGATTTTAGATGTTCCAGTGCTTCCTGCCATCATTCTGGACACGGAGCATCTAACATCCCCTCAAAAGGAAGTATTGAAATTGGTACCACTCTCAGAGAGTCTGGCAGCGTGGAAACTTCTGCCAGGCATTTCTGCATGGGTATTGAGCACAGTACGGGTAGGATACAGGATCCAATTTATTCGTCATCCTCCACGTTTCAACGGCGTGGTTTCCACTTCCGTGAAACCGGAGCTGATGCAGGTACTGTCTCAAGAGCTACAAACTCTTCTGGGCAAAGAGGCCATAGAACATGTTCCTCTTCCACAGAGAGAGTCGGGCTATTACAGCAGATACTTCCTAGTTCCCAAAAAGGGTGGGGGAGTGCGTCCAATCTTGGATCTTCGAGGCTTAAACCGTACAATCAGAGCACTCAAGTTCAAGATGTTAACCGTCAAGACGGTCGTGTCGCAAATTCAGCATCGCGATTGGTTTATCACGATCGATCTGAAGGACGCATATTTTCATATAGAGATTTTGCCACAACACAGGAAATTCCTGAGGTTCGCTTTCGGGGGCGAAGCATACCAGTTTCGGGTTCTTCCTTTCGGCCTAGCCTTATCACCCCGCACGTACACAAAATGCATGGATGCAGCGCTGGCTCCATTACGACTCCAGGGCATCCGCATTTTGAATTATATCGACGATTGGCTGATACTAGCGCAATCGCGAGAGATGGCGCTACAACACAGGGACATCGTGTTAGCTCATCTAGTTTCTCTGGGGTTGAGACTCAACACCGAGAAGAGTGTTCTCTGTCCGACTCAGAGAACGACTTATCTCGGGATCGTTTGGGATTCGATCACGATGCGGGCACAACTGTCTCCCGCTCGGATCGAGACCATTCAGCAGACCATGAGCAAGGTCAGGCTAGGCCAGGATCGCACTGTTCGTCAGTATCAAAAGATGCTAGGTTTCATGGCTTCAGCATCCACGGTGATTCCTTTGGGGCTGTTGCACATGAGACCGTTTCAGTTGTGGCTAAAAGCCAGAGGATTTCATCCGAGAGCCAATCCTCAAAGGCAAATAAAAGTGACGCGCCGCGGGCTTCGTACACTATCTCTGTGGATCAGACCCCGGTTCCTTGCCTTGGGTCCCACTCTAGGGGCACCGTGTCGTCGCAGACTGCTAACGACAGATGCCTCCCTGTTGGGCTGGGGAGCAGTTTTGGATGGCCACCCAGCTCAAGGGGAATGGGGGGGTCGTCAGCTCGATTGGCACATCAATTGCCTCGAGCTGATGGCCGTATTTCTGGCTCTGAAATATTTCCTCCATCATTTGAGAGACTGTCATGTTCTAGTACGGGTGGACAACACAGCAACAGTCTCATATATAAATCACCAGGGGGGTCTGCGCTCACGCAATCTGAACAAGATAGCGAGGCAGATTTTTCTTTGGGCCCAGGACAAGCTCCTGTCACTCAGGGCAGTTTACATTCCGGGGCGTTTGAATGTGGGAGCGGATTTACTGTCCAGACAGACACTTCCGACAGGGGAATGGAAACTCCACCCAGAGGTAGTGGAACAGATTTGGGAAAAATTTTACGAAGCAGAGGTGGACCTCTTCGCCTCCCTTCAGACAGCGCAATGTCCCCTCTACTTCTCTCTGAGTCACCCAGCCCCCCTGGGTCTGGATGCGATGGCACACACATGGCCCAGAATGCGCCTGTATGCATTTCCTCCAGTTTCTCTGCTCCCGGGAGTCCTAGCCAGAGTTCGCCAACAAGGGTCTTGCCTCTTGCTGATAGCGCCACGTTGGCCGAACAGGGTATGGTTCTCGGAGATAATATCTCTCCTCGACGGCTCGCCTTGGGCGATTCCGGAGAGGAGGGACCTTCTGTCTCAGGCAGGGGGTACGATATTCCATCCCAGGCCCGACCTGTGGAATCTTCATGTTTGGCCCCTGAAGGGTACCAGCTGAGGAACACAGGGCTGTCGCCGGGTGTTATTGATACCATCCTTAGTGCTAGGGCTTCCTCCACCAGACAGAGTTATGCCAGTAAATGGGGTGTCTTTGACAGGTGGTGTGTGGTACACAATGTAGATCCGGTCAACTGCCATATTGCTTCAGTTCTGGACTTCATGCAAGAGAAGTTGTCAACAGGCACATGCCCTGCTACTCTTAAGGTTTATGCGGCCGCTCTTTCGGCTTGCCACGCCTTGATTGACGGGGTGCCACTCGGGAGACACCCTCTGCTCTCTCGCTTTCTTCGTGGGGCCAGACGACTGAGGCCTACAGTAAAGACCAAGATGCCTTCTTGGGACTTAGCTATAGTTCTCGAGGGTCTGGTTGAAACCCCCTTTGAACCTTTAGAGTCAGCGTCTGATAGACTTCTAACTCTAAAAATGGTTTTTCTCATGGCAATAACTTCTTTGAAGAGGATTGGGGATATGCAGGCTCTGTCTATCTCACCATCATGCTTAGACTTTGCCCCAGGGAGCGTGAAAGTGATTCTGCATCCTCATCCTGATTACCTGCCTAAGGTTCCGTTTTCGGCTGTACATCCGGTCATTCTAGAGGCCTTCTGTCCTCCGCCGTTCGCAACGCCGGAGCAGGAGAAATCTTATAGACTGTGTCCAGTCCGTGCTCTTCAGACTTACGTCCACCGCACTAGCCAGTGGCGTAAGTCGGAGCAACTGTTCGTCTGTTATGGTGGTGGTAACAGAGGAGCAGCTGCCACCAGGCAGACCATGTCTCACTGGGTCAGGGATGCTATTGCTTTGGCTTATGAGGCGCGCGGTCAAGCTTCGCCTATAGGTCTTAGAGCTCACTCCACAAGGGGGGTCGCCTCCTCTAGTGCTTTAGCAAGGGGTGCCCCCTTACAACGGGTTTGTGATGCGGCAGGTTGGTCCTCTCCGCACACATTCATAAGATTTTATAGTTTGGATGTCCATGCTACTCCGGGCTCTCATGTCCTTGAGTCAACATCACAAGCTAATGTCTGAGGCCTTCTTGTGGTTTGGTAGCACACCTGCACAACCTTAGGGGTCCAGACATTTTCAAGCACGGCGGCGTGGGTATTCTCGTTCCCAATGCGCTGAGCAGCGCAGCATCGACTGAAGCTTTCGAAAGGGAACGTTCCCGGTTACTTAGCTGTAACCTTGTTCCCTGAGAAAGCGGAACGAGATGCTGCGCTGCATTGCCGTACTGAAATATGTCCCAGGACTGCTCTTCAGACAAAATGTCCTGTTGATGCACCTGTGGCTTATCTATTTATAGCCCCGTGTTGCGGACGCGCTCCGATGACGTCATCAACCGAGGCTATATTACCACCGGGTCAATTCTATCGACGTGTTACACACATTATTCACAGCTGGTCACGAACAAGACGTTTCCCAATGCGCTGAGCAGCGCAGCATCGACTGAAGCTTTCGAAAGGGAACAAGGTTACAGCTAAGTAACCGGGAACGTTCCCTTTCGAAAGCTTCAGTCGATGCTGCGCTGCTCAGCGCATTGGGAACGAGAATACCCACGCCGCCGTGCTTGAAAATGTCTGGACCCCTAAGGTTGTGCAGGTGTGCTACCAAACCACAAGAAGGCCTCAGACATTAGCTTGTGATGTTGACTCAAGGACATGAGAGCCCGGAGTAGCATGGACATCCAAACTATAAAATCTTATGAATGTGTGCGGAGAGGACCAACCTGCCGCATCACAAACCCGTTGTAAGGGGGCACCCCTTGCTAAAGCACTAGAGGAGGCGACCCCCCTTGTGGAGTGAGCTCTAAGACCTATAGGCGAAGCTTGACCGCGCGCCTCATAAGCCAAAGCAATAGCATCCCTGACCCAGTGAGACATGGTCTGCCTGGTGGCAGCTGCTCCTCTGTTACCACCACCATAACAGACGAACAGTTGCTCCGACTTACGCCACTGGCTAGTGCGGTGGACGTAAGTCTGAAGAGCACGGACTGGACACAGTCTATAAGATTTCTCCTGCTCCGGCGTTGCGAACGGCGGAGGACAGAAGGCCTCTAGAATGACCGGATGTACAGCCGAAAACGGAACCTTAGGCAGGTAATCAGGATGAGGATGCAGAATCACTTTCACGCTCCCTGGGGCAAAGTCTAAGCATGATGGTGAGATAGACAGAGCCTGCATATCCCCAATCCTCTTCAAAGAAGTTATTGCCATGAGAAAAACCATTTTTAGAGTTAGAAGTCTATCAGACGCTGACTCTAAAGGTTCAAAGGGGGTTTCAACCAGACCCTCGAGAACTATAGCTAAGTCCCAAGAAGGCATCTTGGTCTTTACTGTAGGCCTCAGTCGTCTGGCCCCACGAAGAAAGCGAGAGAGCAGAGGGTGTCTCCCGAGTGGCACCCCGTCAATCAAGGCGTGGCAAGCCGAAAGAGCGGCCGCATAAACCTTAAGAGTAGCAGGGCATGTGCCTGTTGACAACTTCTCTTGCATGAAGTCCAGAACTGAAGCAATATGGCAGTTGACCGGATCTACATTGTGTACCACACACCACCTGTCAAAGACACCCCATTTACTGGCATAACTCTGTCTGGTGGAGGAAGCCCTAGCACTAAGGATGGTATCAATAACACCCGGCGACAGCCCTGTGTTCCTCAGCTGGTACCCTTCAGGGGCCAAACATGAAGATTCCACAGGTCGGGCCTGGGATGGAATATCGTACCCCCTGCCTGAGACAGAAGGTCCCTCCTCTCCGGAATCGCCCAAGGCGAGCCGTCGAGGAGAGATATTATCTCCGAGAACCATACCCTGTTCGGCCAACGTGGCGCTATCAGCAAGAGGCAAGACCCTTGTTGGCGAACTCTGGCTAGGACTCCCGGGAGCAGAGAAACTGGAGGAAATGCATACAGGCGCATTCTGGGCCATGTGTGTGCCATCGCATCCAGACCCAGGGGGGCTGGGTGACTCAGAGAGAAGTAGAGGGGACATTGCGCTGTCTGAAGGGAGGCGAAGAGGTCCACCTCTGCTTCGTAAAATTTTTCCCAAATCTGTTCCACTACCTCTGGGTGGAGTTTCCATTCCCCTGTCGGAAGTGTCTGTCTGGACAGTAAATCCGCTCCCACATTCAAACGCCCCGGAATGTAAACTGCCCTGAGTGACAGGAGCTTGTCCTGGGCCCAAAGAAAAATCTGCCTCGCTATCTTGTTCAGATTGCGTGAGCGCAGACCCCCCTGGTGATTTATATATGAGACTGTTGCTGTGTTGTCCACCCGTACTAGAACATGACAGTCTCTCAAATGATGGAGGAAATATTTCAGAGCCAGAAATACGGCCATCAGCTCGAGGCAATTGATGTGCCAATCGAGCTGACGACCCCCCCATTCCCCTCTGTTACCACCACCATAACAGACGAACAGTTGCTCCGACTTACGCCACTGGCTAGTGCGGTGGACGTAAGTCTGAAGAGCACGGACTGGACACAGTCTATAAGATTTCTCCTGCTCCGGCGTTGCGAACGGCGGAGGACAGAAGGCCTCTAGAATGACCGGATGTACAGCCGAAAACGGAACCTTAGGCAGGTAATCAGGATGAGGATGCAGAATCACTTTCACGCTCCCTGGGGCAAAGTCTAAGCATGATGGTGAGATAGACAGAGCCTGCATATCCCCAATCCTCTTCAAAGAAGTTATTGCCATGAGAAAAACCATTTTTAGAGTTAGAAGTCTATCAGACGCTGACTCTAAAGGTTCAAAGGGGGTTTCAACCAGACCCTCGAGAACTATAGCTAAGTCCCAAGAAGGCATCTTGGTCTTTACTGTAGGCCTCAGTCGTCTGGCCCCACGAAGAAAGCGAGAGAGCAGAGGGTGTCTCCCGAGTGGCACCCCGTCAATCAAGGCGTGGCAAGCCGAAAGAGCGGCCGCATAAACCTTAAGAGTAGCAGGGCATGTGCCTGTTGACAACTTCTCTTGCATGAAGTCCAGAACTGAAGCAATATGGCAGTTGACCGGATCTACATTGTGTACCACACACCACCTGTCAAAGACACCCCATTTACTGGCATAACTCTGTCTGGTGGAGGAAGCCCTAGCACTAAGGATGGTATCAATAACACCCGGCGACAGCCCTGTGTTCCTCAGCTGGTACCCTTCAGGGGCCAAACATGAAGATTCCACAGGTCGGGCCTGGGATGGAATATCGTACCCCCTGCCTGAGACAGAAGGTCCCTCCTCTCCGGAATCGCCCAAGGCGAGCCGTCGAGGAGAGATATTATCTCCGAGAACCATACCCTGTTCGGCCAACGTGGCGCTATCAGCAAGAGGCAAGACCCTTGTTGGCGAACTCTGGCTAGGACTCCCGGGAGCAGAGAAACTGGAGGAAATGCATACAGGCGCATTCTGGGCCATGTGTGTGCCATCGCATCCAGACCCAGGGGGGCTGGGTGACTCAGAGAGAAGTAGAGGGGACATTGCGCTGTCTGAAGGGAGGCGAAGAGGTCCACCTCTGCTTCGTAAAATTTTTCCCAAATCTGTTCCACTACCTCTGGGTGGAGTTTCCATTCCCCTGTCGGAAGTGTCTGTCTGGACAGTAAATCCGCTCCCACATTCAAACGCCCCGGAATGTAAACTGCCCTGAGTGACAGGAGCTTGTCCTGGGCCCAAAGAAAAATCTGCCTCGCTATCTTGTTCAGATTGCGTGAGCGCAGACCCCCCTGGTGATTTATATATGAGACTGTTGCTGTGTTGTCCACCCGTACTAGAACATGACAGTCTCTCAAATGATGGAGGAAATATTTCAGAGCCAGAAATACGGCCATCAGCTCGAGGCAATTGATGTGCCAATCGAGCTGACGACCCCCCCATTCCCCTTGAGCTGGGTGGCCATCCAAAACTGCTCCCCAGCCCAACAGGGAGGCATCTGTCGTTAGCAGTCTGCGACGACACGGTGCCCCTAGAGTGGGACCCAAGGCAAGGAACCGGGGTCTGATCCACAGAGATAGTGTACGAAGCCCGCGGCGCGTCACTTTTATTTGCCTTTGAGGATTGGCTCTCGGATGAAATCCTCTGGCTTTTAGCCACAACTGAAACGGTCTCATGTGCAACAGCCCCAAAGGAATCACCGTGGATGCTGAAGCCATGAAACCTAGCATCTTTTGATACTGACGAACAGTGCGATCCTGGCCTAGCCTGACCTTGCTCATGGTCTGCTGAATGGTCTCGATCCGAGCGGGAGACAGTTGTGCCCGCATCGTGATCGAATCCCAAACGATCCCGAGATAAGTCGTTCTCTGAGTCGGACAGAGAACACTCTTCTCGGTGTTGAGTCTCAACCCCAGAGAAACTAGATGAGCTAACACGATGTCCCTGTGTTGTAGCGCCATCTCTCGCGATTGCGCTAGTATCAGCCAATCGTCGATATAATTCAAAATGCGGATGCCCTGGAGTCGTAATGGAGCCAGCGCTGCATCCATGCATTTTGTGTACGTGCGGGGTGATAAGGCTAGGCCGAAAGGAAGAACCCGAAACTGGTATGCTTCGCCCCCGAAAGCGAACCTCAGGAATTTCCTGTGTTGTGGCAAAATCTCTATATGAAAATATGCGTCCTTCAGATCGATCGTGATAAACCAATCGCGATGCTGAATTTGCGACACGACCGTCTTGACGGTTAACATCTTGAACTTGAGTGCTCTGATTGTACGGTTTAAGCCTCGAAGATCCAAGATTGGACGCACTCCCCCACCCTTTTTGGGAACTAGGAAGTATCTGCTGTAATAGCCCGACTCTCTCTGTGGAAGAGGAACATGTTCTATGGCCTCTTTGCCCAGAAGAGTTTGTAGCTCTTGAGACAGTACCTGCATCAGCTCCGGTTTCACGGAAGTGGAAACCACGCCGTTGAAACGTGGAGGATGACGAATAAATTGGATCCTGTATCCTACCCGTACTGTGCTCAATACCCATGCAGAAATGCCTGGCAGAAGTTTCCACGCTGCCAGACTCTCTGAGAGTGGTACCAATTTCAATACTTCCTTTTGAGGGGATGTTAGATGCTCCGTGTCCAGAATGATGGCAGGAAGCACTGGAACATCTAAAATCTCGCTGGAAACCCCCGCCCCCCGAGACACCAGAAGCGGCGGGGATGGAGGGGTTTTGTGAGGGTAACGGGGCGGGGCGAAAAGCTCTCGAGCGCGCCCCACCCCGTGAGGGACTACCCCCACCAGCACGGGTGCCATGGCGTCAGGACTTCTTCTTCCTATTAATAAAAGTCCTGAGGTCTGGCTTGGGAGGTTGCTGAGCACGGCGAACCTGTCCCCAATCCCTACGAGGGGGAGCACGGTCTGTCACGCTCTGCTTTTTAACCTCCCTGGTTTTTGAAGGACCGGGGCGAGGCTGGGTGGCTGATGGCCCCTCCCCTTGAGTGCGGCGAGGAAGAAACTGAACGAACGCTTCTTCATGTTTCTTTACTTCCCTAAACCTGTCGACGACCGAATTAACTGAATCGCCAAACAGGCCAGATGGAGAGATAGGGGAGTCTAAAAGAAACAAACGTTCCTTCTCTTTAATGCCCGTCAAATTAAGCCACAGATGCCTCTCCGTGCTGACTAAAGCTGACATCGACCGGCCAATGGCACGAGCCGTCTGCTTGGTCGCCCTTACGAGAATACCCACGCCGCCGTGCTTGAAAATGTCTGGACCCCTAAGGTTGTGCAGGTGTGCTACCAAACCACAAGAAGGCCTCAGACATTAGCTTGTGATGTTGACTCAAGGACATGAGAGCCCGGAGTAGCATGGACATCCAAACTATAAAATCTTATGAATGTGTGCGGAGAGGACCAACCTGCCGCATCACAAACCCGTTGTAAGGGGGCACCCCTTGCTAAAGCACTAGAGGAGGCGACCCCCCTTGTGGAGTGAGCTCTAAGACCTATAGGCGAAGCTTGACCGCGCGCCTCATAAGCCAAAGCAATAGCATCCCTGACCCAGTGAGACATGGTCTGCCTGGTGGCAGCTGCTCCTCTGTTACCACCACCATAACAGACGAACAGTTGCTCCGACTTACGCCACTGGCTAGTGCGGTGGACGTAAGTCTGAAGAGCACGGACTGGACACAGTCTATAAGATTTCTCCTGCTCCGGCGTTGCGAACGGCGGAGGACAGAAGGCCTCTAGAATGACCGGATGTACAGCCGAAAACGGAACCTTAGGCAGGTAATCAGGATGAGGATGCAGAATCACTTTCACGCTCCCTGGGGCAAAGTCTAAGCATGATGGTGAGATAGACAGAGCCTGCATATCCCCAATCCTCTTCAAAGAAGTTATTGCCATGAGAAAAACCATTTTTAGAGTTAGAAGTCTATCAGACGCTGACTCTAAAGGTTCAAAGGGGGTTTCAACCAGACCCTCGAGAACTATAGCTAAGTCCCAAGAAGGCATCTTGGTCTTTACTGTAGGCCTCAGTCGTCTGGCCCCACGAAGAAAGCGAGAGAGCAGAGGGTGTCTCCCGAGTGGCACCCCGTCAATCAAGGCGTGGCAAGCCGAAAGAGCGGCCGCATAAACCTTAAGAGTAGCAGGGCATGTGCCTGTTGACAACTTCTCTTGCATGAAGTCCAGAACTGAAGCAATATGGCAGTTGACCGGATCTACATTGTGTACCACACACCACCTGTCAAAGACACCCCATTTACTGGCATAACTCTGTCTGGTGGAGGAAGCCCTAGCACTAAGGATGGTATCAATAACACCCGGCGACAGCCCTGTGTTCCTCCGTACTAGAACATGACAGTCTCTCAAATGATGGAGGAAATATTTCAGAGCCAGAAATACGGCCATCAGCTCGAGGCAATTGATGTGCCAATCGAGCTGACGACCCCCCCATTCCCCTTGAGCTGGGTGGCCATCCAAAACTGCTCCCCAGCCCAACAGGGAGGCATCTGTCGTTAGCAGTCTGCGACGACACGGTGCCCCTAGAGTGGGACCCAAGGCAAGGAACCGGGGTCTGATCCACAGAGATAGTGTACGAAGCCCGCGGCGCGTCACTTTTATTTGCCTTTGAGGATTGGCTCTCGGATGAAATCCTCTGGCTTTTAGCCACAACTGAAACGGTCTCATGTGCAACAGCCCCAAAGGAATCACCGTGGATGCTGAAGCCATGAAACCTAGCATCTTTTGATACTGACGAACAGTGCGATCCTGGCCTAGCCTGACCTTGAAAATATGCGTCCTTCAGATCGATCGTGCCAGTAAATGGGGTGTCTTTGACAGGTGGTGTGTGGTACACAATGTAGATCCGGTCAACTGCCATATTGCTTCAGTTCTGGACTTCATGCAAGAGAAGTTGTCAACAGGCACATGCCCTGCTACTCTTAAGGTTTATGCGGCCGCTCTTTCGGCTTGCCACGCCTTGATTGACGGGGTGCCACTCGGGAGACACCCTCTGCTCTCTCGCTTTCTTCGTGGGGCCAGACGACTGAGGCCTACAGTAAAGACCAAGATGCCTTCTTGGGACTTAGCTATAGTTCTCGAGGGTCTGGTTGAAACCCCCTTTGAACCTTTAGAGTCAGCGTCTGATAGACTTCTAACTCTAAAAATGGTTTTTCTCATGGCAATAACTTCTTTGAAGAGGATTGGGGATATGCAGGCTCTGTCTATCTCACCATCATGCTTAGACTTTGCCCCAGGGAGCGTGAAAGTGATTCTGCATCCTCATCCTGATTACCTGCCTAAGGTTCCGTTTTCGGCTGTACATCCGGTCATTCTAGAGGCCTTCTGTCCTCCGCCGTTCGCAACGCCGGAGCAGGAGAAATCTTATAGACTGTGTCCAGTCCGTGCTCTTCAGACTTACGTCCACCGCACTAGCCAGTGGCGTAAGTCGGAGCAACTGTTCGTCTGTTATGGTGGTGGTAACAGAGGAGCAGCTGCCACCAGGCAGACCATGTCTCACTGGGTCAGGGATGCTATTGCTTTGGCTTATGAGGCGCGCGGTCAAGCTTCGCCTATAGGTCTTAGAGCTCACTCCACAAGGGGGGTCGCCTCCTCTAGTGCTTTAGCAAGGGGTGCCCCCTTACAACGGGTTTGTGATGCGGCAGGTTGGTCCTCTCCGCACACATTCATAAGATTTTATAGTTTGGATGTCCATGCTACTCCGGGCTCTCATGTCCTTGAGTCAACATCACAAGCTAATGTCTGAGGCCTTCTTGTGGTTTGGTAGCACACCTGCACAACCTTAGGGGTCCAGACATTTTCAAGCACGGCGGCGTGGGTATTCTCGTAAGGGCGACCAAGCAGACGGCTCGTGCCATTGGCCGGTCGATGTCAGCTTTAGTCAGCACGGAGAGGCATCTGTGGCTTAATTTGACGGGCATTAAAGAGAAGGAACGTTTGTTTCTTTTAGACTCCCCTATCTCTCCATCTGGCCTGTTTGGCGATTCAGTTAATTCGGTCGTCGACAGGTTTAGGGAAGTAAAGAAACATGAAGAAGCGTTCGTTCAGTTTCTTCCTCGCCGCACTCAAGGGGAGGGGCCATCAGCCACCCAGCCTCGCCCCGGTCCTTCAAAAACCAGGGAGGTTAAAAAGCAGAGCGTGACAGACCGTGCTCCCCCTCGTAGGGATTGGGGACAGGTTCGCCGTGCTCAGCAACCTCCCAAGCCAGACCTCAGGACTTTTATTAATAGGAAGAAGAAGTCCTGACGCCATGGCACCCGTGCTGGTGGGGGTAGTCCCTCACGGGGTGGGGCGCGCTCGAGAGCTTTTCGCCCCGCCCCGTTACCCTCACAAAACCCCTCCATCCCCGCCGCTTCTGGTGTCTCGGGGGGCGGGGGTTTCCAGCGAGATTTTAGATGTTCCAGTGCTTCCTGCCATCATTCTGGACACGGAGCATCTAACATCCCCTCAAAAGGAAGTATTGAAATTGGTACCACTCTCAGAGAGTCTGGCAGCGTGGAAACTTCTGCCAGGCATTTCTGCATGGGTATTGAGCACAGTACGGGTAGGATACAGGATCCAATTTATTCGTCATCCTCCACGTTTCAACGGCGTGGTTTCCACTTCCGTGAAACCGGAGCTGATGCAGGTACTGTCTCAAGAGCTACAAACTCTTCTGGGCAAAGAGGCCATAGAACATGTTCCTCTTCCACAGAGAGAGTCGGGCTATTACAGCAGATACTTCCTAGTTCCCAAAAAGGGTGGGGGAGTGCGTCCAATCTTGGATCTTCGAGGCTTAAACCGTACAATCAGAGCACTCAAGTTCAAGATGTTAACCGTCAAGACGGTCGTGTCGCAAATTCAGCATCGCGATTGGTTTATCACGATCGATCTGAAGGACGCATATTTTCATATAGAGATTTTGCCACAACACAGGAAATTCCTGAGGTTCGCTTTCGGGGGCGAAGCATACCAGTTTCGGGTTCTTCCTTTCGGCCTAGCCTTATCACCCCGCACGTACACAAAATGCATGGATGCAGCGCTGGCTCCATTACGACTCCAGGGCATCCGCATTTTGAATTATATCGACGATTGGCTGATACTAGCGCAATCGCGAGAGATGGCGCTACAACACAGGGACATCGTGTTAGCTCATCTAGTTTCTCTGGGGTTGAGACTCAACACCGAGAAGAGTGTTCTCTGTCCGACTCAGAGAACGACTTATCTCGGGATCGTTTGGGATTCGATCACGATGCGGGCACAACTGTCTCCCGCTCGGATCGAGACCATTCAGCAGACCATGAGCAAGGTCAGGCTAGGCCAGGATCGCACTGTTCGTCAGTATCAAAAGATGCTAGGTTTCATGGCTTCAGCATCCACGGTGATTCCTTTGGGGCTGTTGCACATGAGACCGTTTCAGTTGTGGCTAAAAGCCAGAGGATTTCATCCGAGAGCCAATCCTCAAAGGCAAATAAAAGTGACGCGCCGCGGGCTTCGTACACTATCTCTGTGGATCAGACCCCGGTTCCTTGCCTTGGGTCCCACTCTAGGGGCACCGTGTCGTCGCAGACTGCTAACGACAGATGCCTCCCTGTTGGGCTGGGGAGCAGTTTTGGATGGCCACCCAGCTCAAGGGGAATGGGGGGGTCGTCAGCTCGATTGGCACATCAATTGCCTCGAGCTGATGGCCGTATTTCTGGCTCTGAAATATTTCCTCCATCATTTGAGAGACTGTCATGTTCTAGTACGGGTGGACAACACAGCAACAGTCTCATATATAAATCACCAGGGGGGTCTGCGCTCACGCAATCTGAACAAGATAGCGAGGCAGATTTTTCTTTGGGCCCAGGACAAGCTCCTGTCACTCAGGGCAGTTTACATTCCGGGGCGTTTGAATGTGGGAGCGGATTTACTGTCCAGACAGACACTTCCGACAGGGGAATGGAAACTCCACCCAGAGGTAGTGGAACAGATTTGGGAAAAATTTTACGAAGCAGAGGTGGACCTCTTCGCCTCCCTTCAGACAGCGCAATGTCCCCTCTACTTCTCTCTGAGTCACCCAGCCCCCCTGGGTCTGGATGCGATGGCACACACATGGCCCAGAATGCGCCTGTATGCATTTCCTCCAGTTTCTCTGCTCCCGGGAGTCCTAGCCAGAGTTCGCCAACAAGGGTCTTGCCTCTTGCTGATAGCGCCACGTTGGCCGAACAGGGTATGGTTCTCGGAGATAATATCTCTCCTCGACGGCTCGCCTTGGGCGATTCCGGAGAGGAGGGACCTTCTGTCTCAGGCAGGGGGTACGATATTCCATCCCAGGCCCGACCTGTGGAATCTTCATGTTTGGCCCCTGAAGGGTACCAGCTGAGGAACACAGGGCTGTCGCCGGGTGTTATTGATACCATCCTTAGTGCTAGGGCTTCCTCCACCAGACAGAGTTATGCCAGTAAATGGGGTGTCTTTGACAGGTGGTGTGTGGTACACAATGTAGATCCGGTCAACTGCCATATTGCTTCAGTTCTGGACTTCATGCAAGAGAAGTTGTCAACAGGCACATGCCCTGCTACTCTTAAGGTTTATGCGGCCGCTCTTTCGGCTTGCCACGCCTTGATTGACGGGGTGCCACTCGGGAGACACCCTCTGCTCTCTCGCTTTCTTCGTGGGGCCAGACGACTGAGGCCTACAGTAAAGACCAAGATGCCTTCTTGGGACTTAGCTATAGTTCTCGAGGGTCTGGTTGAAACCCCCTTTGAACCTTTAGAGTCAGCGTCTGATAGACTTCTAACTCTAAAAATGGTTTTTCTCATGGCAATAACTTCTTTGAAGAGGATTGGGGATATGCAGGCTCTGTCTATCTCACCATCATGCTTAGACTTTGCCCCAGGGAGCGTGAAAGTGATTCTGCATCCTCATCCTGATTACCTGCCTAAGGTTCCGTTTTCGGCTGTACATCCGGTCATTCTAGAGGCCTTCTGTCCTCCGCCGTTCGCAACGCCGGAGCAGGAGAAATCTTATAGACTGTGTCCAGTCCGTGCTCTTCAGACTTACGTCCACCGCACTAGCCAGTGGCGTAAGTCGGAGCAACTGTTCGTCTGTTATGGTGGTGGTAACAGAGGAGCAGCTGCCACCAGGCAGACCATGTCTCACTGGGTCAGGGATGCTATTGCTTTGGCTTATGAGGCGCGCGGTCAAGCTTCGCCTATAGGTCTTAGAGCTCACTCCACAAGGGGGGTCGCCTCCTCTAGTGCTTTAGCAAGGGGTGCCCCCTTACAACGGGTTTGTGATGCGGCAGGTTGGTCCTCTCCGCACACATTCATAAGATTTTATAGTTTGGATGTCCATGCTACTCCGGGCTCTCATGTCCTTGAGTCAACATCACAAGCTAATGTCTGAGGCCTTCTTGTGGTTTGGTAGCACACCTGCACAACCTTAGGGGTCCAGACATTTTCAAGCACGGCGGCGTGGGTATTCTCGTTCCCAATGCGCTGAGCAGCGCAGCATCGACTGAAGCTTTCGAAAGGGAACGTTCCCGGTTACTTAGCTGTAACCTTGTTCCCTTTCGAAAGCTTCAGTCGATGCTGCGCTGCTCAGCGCATTGGGAAACGTCTTGTTCGTGACCAGCTGTGAATAATGTGTGTAACACGTCGATAGAATTGACCCGGTGGTAATATAGCCTCGGTTGATGACGTCATCGGAGCGCGTCCGCAACACGGGGCTATAAATAGATAAGCCACAGGTGCATCAACAGGACATTTTGTCTGAAGAGCAGTCCTGGGACATATTTCAGTACGGCAATGCAGCGCAGCATCTCGTTCCGCCTTCCCAGGGAACAAGGCTACAGCTAAGCAACCGGGAACGTTCCCTTTCGAAAGCTTCAGTCGATGCTGCGCTGCTCAGCGCATTGGGAACGAGAATACCCACGCCGCCGTGCTTGAAAATGTCTGGACCCCTAAGGTTGTGCAGGTGTGCTACCAAACCACAAGAAGGCCTCAGACATTAGCTTGTGATGTTGACTCAAGGACATGAGAGCCCGGAGTAGCATGGACATCCAAACTATAAAATCTTATGAATGTGTGCGGAGAGGACCAACCTGCCGCATCACAAACCCGTTGTAAGGGGGCACCCCTTGCTAAAGCACTAGAGGAGGCGACCCCCCTTGTGGAGTGAGCTCTAAGACCTATAGGCGAAGCTTGACCGCGCGCCTCATAAGCCAAAGCAATAGCATCCCTGACCCAGTGAGACATGGTCTGCCTGGTGGCAGCTGCTCCTCTGTTACCACCACCATAACAGACGAACAGTTGCTCCGACTTACGCCACTGGCTAGTGCGGTGGACGTAAGTCTGAAGAGCACGGACTGGACACAGTCTATAAGATTTCTCCTGCTCCGGCGTTGCGAACGGCGGAGGACAGAAGGCCTCTAGAATGACCGGATGTACAGCCGAAAACGGAACCTTAGGCAGGTAATCAGGATGAGGATGCAGAATCACTTTCACGCTCCCTGGGGCAAAGTCTAAGCATGATGGTGAGATAGACAGAGCCTGCATATCCCCAATCCTCTTCAAAGAAGTTATTGCCATGAGAAAAACCATTTTTAGAGTTAGAAGTCTATCAGACGCTGACTCTAAAGGTTCAAAGGGGGTTTCAACCAGACCCTCGAGAACTATAGCTAAGTCCCAAGAAGGCATCTTGGTCTTTACTGTAGGCCTCAGTCGTCTGGCCCCACGAAGAAAGCGAGAGAGCAGAGGGTGTCTCCCGAGTGGCACCCCGTCAATCAAGGCGTGGCAAGCCGAAAGAGCGGCCGCATAAACCTTAAGAGTAGCAGGGCATGTGCCTGTTGACAACTTCTCTTGCATGAAGTCCAGAACTGAAGCAATATGGCAGTTGACCGGATCTACATTGTGTACCACACACCACCTGTCAAAGACACCCCATTTACTGGCATAACTCTGTCTGGTGGAGGAAGCCCTAGCACTAAGGATGGTATCAATAACACCCGGCGACAGCCCTGTGTTCCTCAGCTGGTACCCTTCAGGGGCCAAACATGAAGATTCCACAGGTCGGGCCTGGGATGGAATATCGTACCCCCTGCCTGAGACAGAAGGTCCCTCCTCTCCGGAATCGCCCAAGGCGAGCCGTCGAGGAGAGATATTATCTCCGAGAACCATACCCTGTTCGGCCAACGTGGCGCTATCAGCAAGAGGCAAGACCCTTGTTGGCGAACTCTGGCTAGGACTCCCGGGAGCAGAGAAACTGGAGGAAATGCATACAGGCGCATTCTGGGCCATGTGTGTGCCATCGCATCCAGACCCAGGGGGGCTGGGTGACTCAGAGAGAAGTAGAGGGGACATTGCGCTGTCTGAAGGGAGGCGAAGAGGTCCACCTCTGCTTCGTAAAATTTTTCCCAAATCTGTTCCACTACCTCTGGGTGGAGTTTCCATTCCCCTGTCGGAAGTGTCTGTCTGGACAGTAAATCCGCTCCCACATTCAAACGCCCCGGAATGTAAACTGCCCTGAGTGACAGGAGCTTGTCCTGGGCCCAAAGAAAAATCTGCCTCGCTATCTTGTTCAGATTGCGTGAGCGCAGACCCCCCTGGTGATTTATATATGAGACTGTTGCTGTGTTGTCCACCCGTACTAGAACATGACAGTCTCTCAAATGATGGAGGAAATATTTCAGAGCCAGAAATACGGCCATCAGCTCGAGGCAATTGATGTGCCAATCGAGCTGACGACCCCCCCATTCCCCTCTGTTACCACCACCATAACAGACGAACAGTTGCTCCGACTTACGCCACTGGCTAGTGCGGTGGACGTAAGTCTGAAGAGCACGGACTGGACACAGTCTATAAGATTTCTCCTGCTCCGGCGTTGCGAACGGCGGAGGACAGAAGGCCTCTAGAATGACCGGATGTACAGCCGAAAACGGAACCTTAGGCAGGTAATCAGGATGAGGATGCAGAATCACTTTCACGCTCCCTGGGGCAAAGTCTAAGCATGATGGTGAGATAGACAGAGCCTGCATATCCCCAATCCTCTTCAAAGAAGTTATTGCCATGAGAAAAACCATTTTTAGAGTTAGAAGTCTATCAGACGCTGACTCTAAAGGTTCAAAGGGGGTTTCAACCAGACCCTCGAGAACTATAGCTAAGTCCCAAGAAGGCATCTTGGTCTTTACTGTAGGCCTCAGTCGTCTGGCCCCACGAAGAAAGCGAGAGAGCAGAGGGTGTCTCCCGAGTGGCACCCCGTCAATCAAGGCGTGGCAAGCCGAAAGAGCGGCCGCATAAACCTTAAGAGTAGCAGGGCATGTGCCTGTTGACAACTTCTCTTGCATGAAGTCCAGAACTGAAGCAATATGGCAGTTGACCGGATCTACATTGTGTACCACACACCACCTGTCAAAGACACCCCATTTACTGGCATAACTCTGTCTGGTGGAGGAAGCCCTAGCACTAAGGATGGTATCAATAACACCCGGCGACAGCCCTGTGTTCCTCAGCTGGTACCCTTCAGGGGCCAAACATGAAGATTCCACAGGTCGGGCCTGGGATGGAATATCGTACCCCCTGCCTGAGACAGAAGGTCCCTCCTCTCCGGAATCGCCCAAGGCGAGCCGTCGAGGAGAGATATTATCTCCGAGAACCATACCCTGTTCGGCCAACGTGGCGCTATCAGCAAGAGGCAAGACCCTTGTTGGCGAACTCTGGCTAGGACTCCCGGGAGCAGAGAAACTGGAGGAAATGCATACAGGCGCATTCTGGGCCATGTGTGTGCCATCGCATCCAGACCCAGGGGGGCTGGGTGACTCAGAGAGAAGTAGAGGGGACATTGCGCTGTCTGAAGGGAGGCGAAGAGGTCCACCTCTGCTTCGTAAAATTTTTCCCAAATCTGTTCCACTACCTCTGGGTGGAGTTTCCATTCCCCTGTCGGAAGTGTCTGTCTGGACAGTAAATCCGCTCCCACATTCAAACGCCCCGGAATGTAAACTGCCCTGAGTGACAGGAGCTTGTCCTGGGCCCAAAGAAAAATCTGCCTCGCTATCTTGTTCAGATTGCGTGAGCGCAGACCCCCCTGGTGATTTATATATGAGACTGTTGCTGTGTTGTCCACCCGTACTAGAACATGACAGTCTCTCAAATGATGGAGGAAATATTTCAGAGCCAGAAATACGGCCATCAGCTCGAGGCAATTGATGTGCCAATCGAGCTGACGACCCCCCCATTCCCCTTGAGCTGGGTGGCCATCCAAAACTGCTCCCCAGCCCAACAGGGAGGCATCTGTCGTTAGCAGTCTGCGACGACACGGTGCCCCTAGAGTGGGACCCAAGGCAAGGAACCGGGGTCTGATCCACAGAGATAGTGTACGAAGCCCGCGGCGCGTCACTTTTATTTGCCTTTGAGGATTGGCTCTCGGATGAAATCCTCTGGCTTTTAGCCACAACTGAAACGGTCTCATGTGCAACAGCCCCAAAGGAATCACCGTGGATGCTGAAGCCATGAAACCTAGCATCTTTTGATACTGACGAACAGTGCGATCCTGGCCTAGCCTGACCTTGCTCATGGTCTGCTGAATGGTCTCGATCCGAGCGGGAGACAGTTGTGCCCGCATCGTGATCGAATCCCAAACGATCCCGAGATAAGTCGTTCTCTGAGTCGGACAGAGAACACTCTTCTCGGTGTTGAGTCTCAACCCCAGAGAAACTAGATGAGCTAACACGATGTCCCTGTGTTGTAGCGCCATCTCTCGCGATTGCGCTAGTATCAGCCAATCGTCGATATAATTCAAAATGCGGATGCCCTGGAGTCGTAATGGAGCCAGCGCTGCATCCATGCATTTTGTGTACGTGCGGGGTGATAAGGCTAGGCCGAAAGGAAGAACCCGAAACTGGTATGCTTCGCCCCCGAAAGCGAACCTCAGGAATTTCCTGTGTTGTGGCAAAATCTCTATATGAAAATATGCGTCCTTCAGATCGATCGTGATAAACCAATCGCGATGCTGAATTTGCGACACGACCGTCTTGACGGTTAACATCTTGAACTTGAGTGCTCTGATTGTACGGTTTAAGCCTCGAAGATCCAAGATTGGACGCACTCCCCCACCCTTTTTGGGAACTAGGAAGTATCTGCTGTAATAGCCCGACTCTCTCTGTGGAAGAGGAACATGTTCTATGGCCTCTTTGCCCAGAAGAGTTTGTAGCTCTTGAGACAGTACCTGCATCAGCTCCGGTTTCACGGAAGTGGAAACCACGCCGTTGAAACGTGGAGGATGACGAATAAATTGGATCCTGTATCCTACCCGTACTGTGCTCAATACCCATGCAGAAATGCCTGGCAGAAGTTTCCACGCTGCCAGACTCTCTGAGAGTGGTACCAATTTCAATACTTCCTTTTGAGGGGATGTTAGATGCTCCGTGTCCAGAATGATGGCAGGAAGCACTGGAACATCTAAAATCTCGCTGGAAACCCCCGCCCCCCGAGACACCAGAAGCGGCGGGGATGGAGGGGTTTTGTGAGGGTAACGGGGCGGGGCGAAAAGCTCTCGAGCGCGCCCCACCCCGTGAGGGACTACCCCCACCAGCACGGGTGCCATGGCGTCAGGACTTCTTCTTCCTATTAATAAAAGTCCTGAGGTCTGGCTTGGGAGGTTGCTGAGCACGGCGAACCTGTCCCCAATCCCTACGAGGGGGAGCACGGTCTGTCACGCTCTGCTTTTTAACCTCCCTGGTTTTTGAAGGACCGGGGCGAGGCTGGGTGGCTGATGGCCCCTCCCCTTGAGTGCGGCGAGGAAGAAACTGAACGAACGCTTCTTCATGTTTCTTTACTTCCCTAAACCTGTCGACGACCGAATTAACTGAATCGCCAAACAGGCCAGATGGAGAGATAGGGGAGTCTAAAAGAAACAAACGTTCCTTCTCTTTAATGCCCGTCAAATTAAGCCACAGATGCCTCTCCGTGCTGACTAAAGCTGACATCGACCGGCCAATGGCACGAGCCGTCTGCTTGGTCGCCCTTACGAGAATACCCACGCCGCCGTGCTTGAAAATGTCTGGACCCCTAAGGTTGTGCAGGTGTGCTACCAAACCACAAGAAGGCCTCAGACATTAGCTTGTGATGTTGACTCAAGGACATGAGAGCCCGGAGTAGCATGGACATCCAAACTATAAAATCTTATGAATGTGTGCGGAGAGGACCAACCTGCCGCATCACAAACCCGTTGTAAGGGGGCACCCCTTGCTAAAGCACTAGAGGAGGCGACCCCCCTTGTGGAGTGAGCTCTAAGACCTATAGGCGAAGCTTGACCGCGCGCCTCATAAGCCAAAGCAATAGCATCCCTGACCCAGTGAGACATGGTCTGCCTGGTGGCAGCTGCTCCTCTGTTACCACCACCATAACAGACGAACAGTTGCTCCGACTTACGCCACTGGCTAGTGCGGTGGACGTAAGTCTGAAGAGCACGGACTGGACACAGTCTATAAGATTTCTCCTGCTCCGGCGTTGCGAACGGCGGAGGACAGAAGGCCTCTAGAATGACCGGATGTACAGCCGAAAACGGAACCTTAGGCAGGTAATCAGGATGAGGATGCAGAATCACTTTCACGCTCCCTGGGGCAAAGTCTAAGCATGATGGTGAGATAGACAGAGCCTGCATATCCCCAATCCTCTTCAAAGAAGTTATTGCCATGAGAAAAACCATTTTTAGAGTTAGAAGTCTATCAGACGCTGACTCTAAAGGTTCAAAGGGGGTTTCAACCAGACCCTCGAGAACTATAGCTAAGTCCCAAGAAGGCATCTTGGTCTTTACTGTAGGCCTCAGTCGTCTGGCCCCACGAAGAAAGCGAGAGAGCAGAGGGTGTCTCCCGAGTGGCACCCCGTCAATCAAGGCGTGGCAAGCCGAAAGAGCGGCCGCATAAACCTTAAGAGTAGCAGGGCATGTGCCTGTTGACAACTTCTCTTGCATGAAGTCCAGAACTGAAGCAATATGGCAGTTGACCGGATCTACATTGTGTACCACACACCACCTGTCAAAGACACCCCATTTACTGGCATAACTCTGTCTGGTGGAGGAAGCCCTAGCACTAAGGATGGTATCAATAACACCCGGCGACAGCCCTGTGTTCCTCAGCTGGTACCCTTCAGGGGCCAAACATGAAGATTCCACAGGTCGGGCCTGGGATGGAATATCGTACCCCCTGCCTGAGACAGAAGGTCCCTCCTCTCCGGAATCGCCCAAGGCGAGCCGTCGAGGAGAGATATTATCTCCGAGAACCATACCCTGTTCGGCCAACGTGGCGCTATCAGCAAGAGGCAAGACCCTTGTTGGCGAACTCTGGCTAGGACTCCCGGGAGCAGAGAAACTGGAGGAAATGCATACAGGCGCATTCTGGGCCATGTGTGTGCCATCGCATCCAGACCCAGGGGGGCTGGGTGACTCAGAGAGAAGTAGAGGGGACATTGCGCTGTCTGAAGGGAGGCGAAGAGGTCCACCTCTGCTTCGTAAAATTTTTCCCAAATCTGTTCCACTACCTCTGGGTGGAGTTTCCATTCCCCTGTCGGAAGTGTCTGTCTGGACAGTAAATCCGCTCCCACATTCAAACGCCCCGGAATGTAAACTGCCCTGAGTGACAGGAGCTTGTCCTGGGCCCAAAGAAAAATCTGCCTCGCTATCTTGTTCAGATTGCGTGAGCGCAGACCCCCCTGGTGATTTATATATGAGACTGTTGCTGTGTTGTCCACCCGTACTAGAACATGACAGTCTCTCAAATGATGGAGGAAATATTTCAGAGCCAGAAATACGGCCATCAGCTCGAGGCAATTGATGTGCCAATCGAGCTGACGACCCCCCCATTCCCCTTGAGCTGGGTGGCCATCCAAAACTGCTCCCCAGCCCAACAGGGAGGCATCTGTCGTTAGCAGTCTGCGACGACACGGTGCCCCTAGAGTGGGACCCAAGGCAAGGAACCGGGGTCTGATCCACAGAGATAGTGTACGAAGCCCGCGGCGCGTCACTTTTATTTGCCTTTGAGGATTGGCTCTCGGATGAAATCCTCTGGCTTTTAGCCACAACTGAAACGGTCTCATGTGCAACAGCCCCAAAGGAATCACCGTGGATGCTGAAGCCATGAAACCTAGCATCTTTTGATACTGACGAACAGTGCGATCCTGGCCTAGCCTGACCTTGCTCATGGTCTGCTGAATGGTCTCGATCCGAGCGGGAGACAGTTGTGCCCGCATCGTGATCGAATCCCAAACGATCCCGAGATAAGTCGTTCTCTGAGTCGGACAGAGAACACTCTTCTCGGTGTTGAGTCTCAACCCCAGAGAAACTAGATGAGCTAACACGATGTCCCTGTGTTGTAGCGCCATCTCTCGCGATTGCGCTAGTATCAGCCAATCGTCGATATAATTCAAAATGCGGATGCCCTGGAGTCGTAATGGAGCCAGCGCTGCATCCATGCATTTTGTGTACGTGCGGGGTGATAAGGCTAGGCCGAAAGGAAGAACCCGAAACTGGTATGCTTCGCCCCCGAAAGCGAACCTCAGGAATTTCCTGTGTTGTGGCAAAATCTCTATATGAAAATATGCGTCCTTCAGATCGATCGTGATAAACCAATCGCGATGCTGAATTTGCGACACGACCGTCTTGACGGTTAACATCTTGAACTTGAGTGCTCTGATTGTACGGTTTAAGCCTCGAAGATCCAAGATTGGACGCACTCCCCCACCCTTTTTGGGAACTAGGAAGTATCTGCTGTAATAGCCCGACTCTCTCTGTGGAAGAGGAACATGTTCTATGGCCTCTTTGCCCAGAAGAGTTTGTAGCTCTTGAGACAGTACCTGCATCAGCTCCGGTTTCACGGAAGTGGAAACCACGCCGTTGAAACGTGGAGGATGACGAATAAATTGGATCCTGTATCCTACCCGTACTGTGCTCAATACCCATGCAGAAATGCCTGGCAGAAGTTTCCACGCTGCCAGACTCTCTGAGAGTGGTACCAATTTCAATACTTCCTTTTGAGGGGATGTTAGATGCTCCGTGTCCAGAATGATGGCAGGAAGCACTGGAACATCTAAAATCTCGCTGGAAACCCCCGCCCCCCGAGACACCAGAAGCGGCGGGGATGGAGGGGTTTTGTGAGGGTAACGGGGCGGGGCGAAAAGCTCTCGAGCGCGCCCCACCCCGTGAGGGACTACCCCCACCAGCACGGGTGCCATGGCGTCAGGACTTCTTCTTCCTATTAATAAAAGTCCTGAGGTCTGGCTTGGGAGGTTGCTGAGCACGGCGAACCTGTCCCCAATCCCTACGAGGGGGAGCACGGTCTGTCACGCTCTGCTTTTTAACCTCCCTGGTTTTTGAAGGACCGGGGCGAGGCTGGGTGGCTGATGGCCCCTCCCCTTGAGTGCGGCGAGGAAGAAACTGAACGAACGCTTCTTCATGTTTCTTTACTTCCCTAAACCTGTCGACGACCGAATTAACTGAATCGCCAAACAGGCCAGATGGAGAGATAGGGGAGTCTAAAAGAAACAAACGTTCCTTCTCTTTAATGCCCGTCAAATTAAGCCACAGATGCCTCTCCGTGCTGACTAAAGCTGACATCGACCGGCCAATGGCACGAGCCGTCTGCTTGGTCGCCCGGAGAGACAAATCTGTGGCCCGACGAAGCTCAGCGAATGCTTCCTCGTCGATTGTACTGCCCACACTCAAGTCCTTCAATAGGTCAGCCTGGTATGCCTGTAACACCGCCATAGTGTGCAGCGCAGCACCAGCCTGACCTGCAGCTTGATAAGCTTTACCCACTAGCGATGATGTAATTCTACAAGGTTTAGTGGGGAGAGTAGGTTTCTTCACCGAGGATGCAGATTCAGGTGAGAGATAGCTCGCAAGCGACTCTTCAACCCGAGGCATCTCCGAATATCCCCGCGATTTTGCATCCACGATAGTTGAAAAAGTCAACGTCGAGGGCACAAAGATGCGGGAAGTATATGGTTTGCTCCATGACTTCGACAGTTCATCATGGAGGTCCTCGAAAAAGGGGAGAGACTGATGTTGCGGTCTCTCTCTCCTACCACCCGACAGAAACCTATCCTCCAGCTTACTACGTTTGGGGGTCTCTTGGTCGCGTGGCCAGTCAAGCTGCAGCCTGTCCACCGCGCGAGTAACCACCTCGAGCAGCTCCTCGACCGATTTCCTCTCGCGAGAGGAGCGTTCAGAGGCCTGCTCATCGCCCGAAGACTCAAGAGATATATCATCCTCCTCGTGAATCGAAGAAGCACCGGAGCGCGCTTCGAGATCACGAGAGAGGATGCGTGGATCTGGTGACACTGCAAGCGAAAGGGACGGGCCCGTCGCTCGCTCGTCACGCAGACCCGCACGAGAGCCCTCCGACGAAAAGGTGGGTGCGGTCTGAAAATAGTTCAGACGAGCACGAAGCATCTTCACTGAGAACAGTTCACAATGCTCGCACTCGCCCGTCTCTAAAGCCAGAACCGCGTGCTCTTCCCCCAAACAAACAAAACAGTAATCATGCGTATCCAGCTCATACATAGGACGAGAGCATGGAGGAACACAACACTTACTGTTTCGTTGGGTCATCGTACGAAGATCTGTAGTAGACAAAAAGAATCTTCCTGACGCACACATGCACAGAATGATCTGAAGACAAAAGACCTGTTGATGCACCTGTGGCTTATCTATTTATAGCCCCGTGTTGCGGACGCGCTCCGATGACGTCATCAACCGAGGCTATATTACCACCGGGTCAATTCTATCGACGTGTTACACACATTATTCACAGCTGGTCACGAACAAGACGTTTCCCAATGCGCTGAGCAGCGCAGCATCGACTGAAGCTTTCGAAAGGGAACACTCTGTTAGTGCAACTAAGCAAATGAACAGAAAGAAAGCATGCAATTGCTGAAAAACTCCTTTCTCTGTTAGAGAATGATAGTTTGTGCAAAGTTAAGACTAAACCTTGCCCACGTTAGAGATGTTTCTAACATTTTATATGAAGTGTTTTAGCATTGTAGAAAAACAGATTTCAGTGAGTTACTACTATCATGATCTTGCACATATGTTTGAGCTTCTAAGGCGCTTTCTGTGAACAGTAACACTCTGTTAGTGCAACTAAGCAAATGAACAGAAAGAAAGCATGCAAGTGCTGAAATTATTCATTCTCTGTTTGAGAATGATAGTGTGTGCAAAGTTAAGACTAAAGCTTGCCCACATTAAAGATGTTTCTAATATCTTTAAATGAAATGTTTGAGCAATGCAAAAAACAGATTTCAGTGAGTTACAAGTTTTATGATCATGAACCTAAGTTTGAACTTCTAAGCATAAGTCGCTTAGTTTATCGCTTCTGTGTACAGAAACACTCTGTTAGTGCAACTAAGCAAATGAACAGAAAGAAAGCATGCAATTGCTGAAAAACTCCTTTCTCTGTTAGAGAATGATAGTTTGTGCAAAGTTAAGACTTAACCTTGCCCACATTAAAGATGTTTCTAACATCTTAAATGAAGTGTTTTAGCATTGAAGAAAAACAGATTTCAGTGAGTTACTACTTTCATGATCTTGCACATATGTTTGAGCTTCTAAGAATAAAACGCTCAGTTTAGCGCTTTCTGTGAACAGTGACAGTCTGTTAGTGCAACTAAGCAAATGAACAGAAAGAAAGCATGCAAGGGCTGAAAACCTCCTTTCTCTGTTAGAGATTGATAGTTAGTGCAAAGTTAAGACTAAAGCTTGCCCACGTTAAAGATGTTTCTAACATCTTTAAGTGTTTTAGCATTGTAGAAAAACAGATTTCAGTGAGTCAATACTTTCATGATCTTGCACATATGTTTGAGGTTCTAAGCAATAAACGCTCAGTTTAGCGCTTTCTGTGAACAGTAACCCTCTGTTAGTGCAACTAAGCAAATGAACAGAAAGAAAGCATGCAAGTGCTGAAAATATTTTTTCTCTGTTTGAGAATGATAGTTTGTGCAAAGTTAAGACTAAAGCTTGCCCACATTAAAGATGTTTCTAACATCTTTAAATAAAAGGATTCAGCAATGCAGAACACAGATTTCAGTGAGATGCTAGTTTTATGATCATGAACATATGTTTGAGATTCTAAGCATAAAACGCTCAGTTTAGTGCTTTCTTTGAACAGTAACACTCTGTTAGTGCAACTAAGCAAATGAACAGAAAGAAAGCATGCAAGTGCTGAAAAACTCCTTTCTCTGTTAGAGAATGATAGTTTGTGCAAAGTTAAGACTAAAACTTGCCCACGTTAAAGATGTTTCTAACATCTTAAATGAAGTGTTTTAGCATTGTAGAAAAACAGATTTCAGTGAGTTACTACTTTCATGATCTTGCACATATGTTTGAGCTTCTAAGCATAAAACGCTCAGTTTAGCGCTTTCTGTGAACGGTAACACTCTGTTAGTGCAACTAAGCAAATGAACAGAAAGAAAGCATGCAAGTGCTGAAAATATACTTTCTCTGTTTGAGAATGATAGTTTGTGCAAAGATAAGACTAAAGCTTGCCCACATTAAAGATGTTTCTAACATCTTTAAATGAAATGTTTGAGCAATGCAAAAAACAGATTTCAGTGAGTTACAAGTTTTATGATCATGAACCTAAGTTTGAACTTCTAAGCATAAGTCGCTTAGTTTATCGCTTCTGTGTACAGAAACACTCTGTTAGTGCAACTAAGCAAATGAACAGAAAGAAAGCATGCAATTGCTGAAAAACTCCTTTCTCTGTTAGAGAATGATAGTTTGTGCAAAGTTAAGACTTAACCTTGCCCACATTAAAGATGTTTCTAACATCTTAAATGAAGTGTTTTAGCATTGAAGAAAAACAGATTTCAGTGAGTTACTACTTTCATGATCTTGCACATATGTTTGAGCTTCTAAGAATAAAACGCTCAGTTTAGCGCTTTCTGTGAACAGTGACAGTCTGTTAGTGCAACTAAGCAAATGAACAGAAAGAAAGCATGCAAGGGCTGAAAACCTCCTTTCTCTGTTAGAGATTGATAGTTTGTGCAAAGTTAAGACTAAAGCTTGCCCACATTAAAGATGTTTCTAACATCTTTAAATGAAATGTTTGAGCAATGCAAAAAACAGATATCAGTGAGTTACAAGTTTTATGATCATGAACCTAAGTTTGACTTCTAAGCATAAGTCGCTTAGTTTATCGCTTCTGTGTACAGAAACACTCTGTTAGTGCAACTAAGCAAATGAACAGAAAGGCCACAAGTGCTGAAAACCTTCTCTCTCTGTTAGAGAATGATAGTTTGTGCAAAGTTAAAACTAAAGCTTGCCCACGTTAAAGATGTTTCTAACATCTTTAAATAAAATGATTCAGCAATGCAGAACACAGATTTCAGTGAGATGCTAGTTTTATGATCATGAACATATGTTTGAGATTCTAAGCATAAAACGCTCAGTTTAGTGCTTTCTTTGAACAGTAACACTCTGTTAGTGCAACTAAGCAAATGAACAGAAAGAAAGCATGCAAGTGCTGAAAACCTCCTTTCATTGTTAGAGATTGATAGTTTGTGCAAAGTTAAGACTAAAGCTTGCCCACATTAAAGATGTTTCTAACAACTTTAAATAAAATGATTCAGCAATGCAGAACACAGATTTCAATGAGATGCTAGTTTTATGATCATGAACATATGTTTGAGATTCTAAGCATAAAACGCTCAGTTTAGTGCTTTCTGTGAACAGTAACACTCTGTTAGTGCAACTAAGCAAATGAACAGAAATAAAGCATGCACGTGCTGAAAAACGCCTTTCTCTGTTAGAGAATGATAGATTGTGCAAAGTTAAGACTAAACCTTGCCCACGTTAAAGATGTTTCTAACATTTTAAATGAAGTGTTTTAGCATTGTAGAAAAACAGATTTCAGTGAGTTACTACTTTTCATGATCTTGCACATATGTTTGAGCTTCTAAGCATAAAACGCTCAGTTTAGCGCTTTCTGTGAACAGTAACACTCTGTTAGTGCAACTAAGCAAATGAACAGAAAGAAAGCATGCAAGTGCTGAAAATATTCTTTCTCTGTTTGAGAATGATAGTTTGTGCAAAGATAAGACTAAAGCTTGCCCACATTAAAGATGTTTCTAACATCTTTAAATGAAATGTTTGAGCAATGCAAAAAACAGATTTCAGTGAGTTACAAGTTTTATGATCATGAACCTAAGTTTGAACTTCTAAGCATAAGTCGCTTAGTTTATCGCTTCTGTGTACAGAAACACTCTGTTAGTGCAACTAAGCAAATGAACAGAAAGAAAGCATGCAATTGCTGAAAAACTCCTTTCTCTGTTAGAGAATGATAGTTTGTGCAAAGTTAAGACTTAACCTTGCCCACATTAAAGATGTTTCTAACATCTTAAATGAAGTGTTTTAGCATTGAAGAAAAAGAGATTTCAGTGAGTTACTACTTTCATGATCTTGCACATATGTTTGAGCTTCTAAGAATAAAACTCTCAGTTTAGCGCTTTCTGTGAACAGTGACAGTCTGTTAGTGCAACTAAGCAAATGAACAGAAAGAAAGCATGCAAGGGCTGAAAACCTCCTTTCTCTGTTAGAGATTGATAGTTTGTGCAACGTTAAGACTAAAGCTTGCCCACGTTAAAGATGTTTCTAACATCTTTAAGTGTTTTAGCATTGTAGAAAAACAGATTTCAGTGAGTCAATACTTTCATGATCTTGCACATATGTTTGAGGTTCTAAGCAATAAACGCTCAGTTTAGCGCTTTCTGTGAACAGTAACACTCTGTTAGTGCAACTAAGCAAATGAACAGAAAGAAAGCATGCAAGTGCTGAAAATATTTTTTCTCTGTTTGAGAATGATAGTTTGTGCAAAGTTAAGACTAAAGCTTGCCCACATTAAAGATGTTTCTAACATCTTTAAATAAAATGATTCAGCAATGCAGAACACAGATTTCAGTGAGATGCTAGTTTTATGATCATGAACATATGTTTGAGATTCTAAGCATAAAACGCTCAGTTTAGTGCTTTCTGTGAACAGTAACACTCTGGTAGTGCAACTAAGCAAATGAACAGAAAGAAAGCATGCAAGTGCTGAAAAACTCCTTTCTCTGTTAGAGAATGATAGTGTGTGCAAAGTTAAGACTAAAACTTGCCCACATTAAAGATGTTTCTAATATCTTTAAATGAAATGTTTGAGCAATGCAAAAAACAGATTTCAGTGAGTTACAAGTTTTATGATCATGAACCTAAGTTTGAACTTCTAAGCATAAGTCGCTTAGTTTATCGCTTCTGTGTACAGAAACACTCTGTTAGTGCAACTAAGCAAATGAACAGAAAGAAAGGCCACAAGTGCTGAAAACCTTCTCTCTCTGTTAGAGAATGATAGTTTGTGCAAAGTTAAGACTAAAGCTTGCCCACGTTAAAGATGTTTCTAACATCTTTAAATAAAATGATTCAGCAATGCAGAACACAGATTTCAGTGAGATGCTAGTTTTGTGACCATGAACATATGTTTGAGATTCTAAGCATAAAACGCTCAGTTTAGTGCTTTCTTTGAACAGTAACACTCTGTTAGTGCAACTAAGCAAATGAACAGAAAGAAAGCATGCAATTGCTGAAAAACTCCTTTCTCTGTTAGAGAATGATAGTTTGTGCAAAGTTAAGACTAAACCTTGCCCACGTTAGAGATGTTTCTAACATTTTATATGAAGTGTTTTAGCATTGTAGAAAAACAGATTTCAGTGAGTTACTACTATCATGATCTTGCACATATGTTTGAGCTTCTAAGGCGCTTTCTGTGAACAGTAACACTCTGTTAGTGCAACTAAGCAAATGAACAGAAAGAAAGCATGCAAGTGCTGAAATTATTCATTCTCTGTTTGAGAATGATAGTGTGTGCAAAGTTAAGACTAAAGCTTGCCCACATTAAAGATGTTTCTAATATCTTTAAATGAAATGTTTGAGCAATGCAAAAAACAGATTTCAGTGAGTTACAAGTTTTATGATCATGAACCTAAGTTTGAACTTCTAAGCATAAGTCGCTTAGTTTATCGCTTCTGTGTACAGAAACACTCTGTTAGTGCAACTAAGCAAATGAACAGAAAGAAAGCATGCAATTGCTGAAAAACTCCTTTCTCTGTTAGAGAATGATAGTTTGTGCAAAGTTAAGACTTAACCTTGCCCACATTAAAGATGTTTCTAACATCTTAAATGAAGTGTTTTAGCATTGAAGAAAAACAGATTTCAGTGAGTTACTACTTTCATGATCTTGCACATATGTTTGAGCTTCTAAGAATAAAACGCTCAGTTTAGCGCTTTCTGTGAACAGTGACAGTCTGCTAGTGCAACTAAGCAAATGAACAGAAAGAAAGCATGCAAGGGCTGAAAACCTCCTTTCTCTGTTAGAGATTGATAGTTAGTGCAAAGTTAAGACTAAAGCTTGCCCACGTTAAAGATGTTTCTAACATCTTTAAGTGTTTTAGCATTGTAGAAAAACAGATTTCAGTGAGTCAATACTTTCATGATCTTGCACATATGTTTGAGGTTCTAAGCAATAAACGCTCAGTTTAGCGCTTTCTGTGAACAGTAACCCTCTGTTAGTGCAACTAAGCAAATGAACAGAAAGAAAGCATGCAAGTGCTGAAAATATTTTTTCTCTGTTTGAGAATGATAGTTTGTGCAAAGTTAAGACTAAAGCTTGCCCACATTAAAGATGTTTCTAACATCTTTAAATAAAATGATTCAGCAATGCAGAACACAGATTTCAGTGAGATGCTAGTTTTATGATCATGAACATATGTTTGAGATTCTAAGCATAAAACGCTCAGTTTAGTGCTTTCTTTGAACAGTAACACTCTGTTAGTGCAACTAAGCAAATGAACAGAAAGAAAGCATGCAAGTGCTGAAAAACTCCTTTCTCTGTTAGAGAATGATAGTTTGTGCAAAGTTAAGACTAAAACTTGCCCACGTTAAAGATGTTTCTAACATCTTAAATGAAGTGTTTTAGCATTGCAGAAAAACAGATTTCAGTGAGTTACTACTTTCATGATCTTGCACATATGTTTGAGCTTCTAAGCATAAAACGCTCAGTTTAGCGCTTTCTGTGAACGGTAACACTCTGTTAGTGCAACTAAGCAAATGAACAGAAAGAAAGCATGCAAGTGCTGAAAATATACTTTCTCTGTTTGAGAATGATAGTTTGTGCAAAGATAAGACTAAAGCTTGCCCACATTAAAGATGTTTCTAACATCTTTAAATGAAATGTTCGAGCAATGCAAAAAACAGATTTCAGTGAGTTACAAGTTTTATGATCATGAACCTAAGTTTGAACTTCTAAGCATAAGTCGCTTAGTTTATCGCTTCTGTGTACAGAAACACTCTGTTAGTGCAACTAAGCAAATGAACAGAAAGAAAGCATGCAATTGCTGAAAAACTCCTTTCTCTGTTAGAGAATGATAGTTTGTGCAAAGTTAAGACTTAACCTTGCCCACATTAAAGATGTTTCTAACATCTTAAATGAAGTGTTTTAGCATTGAAGAAAAACAGATTTCAGTGAGTTACTACTTTCATGATCTTGCACATATGTTTGAGCTTCTAAGAATAAAACGCTCAGTTTAGCGCTTTCTGTGAACAGTGACAGTCTGTTAGTGCAACTAAGCAAATGAACAGAAAGAAAGCATGCAAGGGCTGAAAACCTCCTTTCTCTGTTAGAGATTGATAGTTTGTGCAAAGTTAAGACTAAAGCTTGCCCACGTTAAAGATGTTTCTAACATCTTTAAGTGTTTTAGCATTGTAGAAAAACAGATTTCAGTGAGTCAATACTTTCATGATCTTGCACATATGTTTGAGGTTCTAAGCAATAAACGCTCAGTTTAGCGCTTTCTGTGAACAGTAACACTCTGTTAGTGCAACTAAGCAAATGAACAGAAAGAAAGCATGCAAGTGCTGAAAATATTCATTCTCTGTTTGAGAATGATAGTGTGTGCAAAGTTAAAACTAAAGCTTGCCCACATTAAAGATGTTTCTAATATCTTTAAATGAAATGTTTAAGCAATGCAAAAAACAGATTTCAGTGAGTTACAAGTTTTATGATCATGAACCTAAGTTTGAACTTCTAAGCATAAGTCGTTTAGTTTATCGCTTCTGTGTACAGAAACATTCTGTTAGTGCAACTAAGCAAATGAATAGAAAGAAAGCATGCAATTGCTGAAAATATTTTTTCTCTGTTTGAGAATGATAGTTTGTGCAAAGTTAAGACTAAAGCTTGCCCACATTAAAGATGTTTCTAACAACTTTAAATAAAATGATTCAGCAATGCAGAACACAGATTTCAGTGAGATGCTAGTTTTATGATCATGAACATATGTTTGAGATTCTAAGCATAAAACGCTCAGTTTAGTGCTTTCTATGAACAGTAACACTCTGTTAGTGCAACTAAGCAAATGAACAGAAATAAAGCATGCACGTGCTGAAAAACTCCTTTCTCTGTTAGAGAATGATAGTTTGTGCAAAGTTAAGACTTAACCTTGCCCACATTAAAGATGTTTCTAACATCTTAAATGAAGTGTTTTAGCATTGAAGAAAAACAGATTTCAGTGAGTTACTACTTTCATGATCTTGCACATATGTTTGAGCTTCTAAGAATAAAACGCTCAGTTTAGCGCTTTCTGTGAACAGTGACAGTCTGTTAGTGCAACTAAGCAAATGAACAGAAAGAAAGCATGCAAGGGCTGAAAACCTCCTTTCTCTGTTAGAGATTGATAGTTTGTGCAAAGTTAAGACTAAAGCTTGCACACGTTAAAGATGTTTCTAACATCTTTAAGTGTTTTAGCATTGTAGAAAAACAGATTTCAGTGAGTCAATACTTTCATGATCTTGCACATATGTTTGAGGTTCTAAGCAATAAACGCTCAGTTTAGCGCTTTCTGTGAACAGTAACACTCTGTTAGTGCAACTAAGCAAATGAACAGAAAGAAAGCATGCAAGTGCTGAAAATATTTTTTCTCTGTTTGAGAATGATAGTTTGTGCAAAGTTAAGACTAAAGCTTGCCCACATTAAAGATGTTTCTAACATCTTTAAATGAAATGATTCAGCAATGCAGAACACAGATTTCAGTGAGATGCTAGTTTTATGATCATGAACATATGTTTGAGATTCTAAGCATAAAACGCTCAGTTTAGTGCTTTCTTTGAACAGTAACACTCTGTTAGTGCAACTAAGCAAATGAACAGAAATAAAGCATGCACGTGCTGAAAAACGCCTTTCTCTGTTAGAGAATGATAGATTGTGCAAAGTTAAGACTAAACCTTGCCCACGTTAAAGATGTTTCTAACATTTTAAATGAAGTGTTTTAGCATTGTAGAAAAACAGATTTCAGTGAGTTACTACTTTCATGATCTTGCACATATGTTTGAGCTTCTAAGCATATAAAACGCTCAGTTTAGCGCTTTCTGTGAACAGTAACACTCTGTTAGTGCAACTAAGCAAATGAACAGAAAGAAAGCATGCAAGTGCTGAAAATATTCTTTCTCTGTTTGAGAATGATAGTGTGTGCAAAGTTAAGACTAAAGCTTGCCCACATTAAAGATGTTTCTAACATCTTTAAATAAAATGATTCAGCAATGCAGAACACAGATTTCAGTGAGATGCTAGTTTTATCATCATGAACATATGTTTGAGATTCTAAGCATAAAACGCTCAGTTTAGTGCTTTCTGTGAACAGTAACACTCTGGTATTGCAACTAAGCAAATGAACAGACAGAAAGCATGCAAGTGCTGAAAAACTCCTTTCTCTGTTAGAGAATGATAGTTTGTGCAAAGTTAAGACTAAACCTTGCCCACGTTAAAGATGTTTCTAACATCTTAAATGAAGTGTTTTACCATTGTAGAAAAAGAGATTTCAGTGAGATAATACTTACATGATCTTGCACATATGTTTGAGCTTCTAAGGCGCTTTCTGTGAACAGTAACACTCTGTTAGTGCAACTAAGCAAATGAACAGAAAGAAAGCATGCAAGTGCTGAAAATATTCATTCTCTGTTTGAGAATGATAGTGTGTGCAAAGTTAAGACTAAAGGTTGCCCACATTAAAGATGTTTCTAATATCTTTAAATGAAATGTTTGAGCACTGCAAAAAACAGATTTCAGTGAGTTACAAGTTTTATGATCATGAACCTAAGTTTGAACTTCTAAGCATAAGTCGTTTAGTTTATCGCTTCTGTGTACAGAAACACTCTGTTAGTGCAACTAAGCAAATGAACAGAAAGAAAGCATGCAATTGCTGAAAATATTTTTTCTCTGTTTGAGAATGATAGTTTGTGCAAAGTTAAGACTAAAGCTTGCCCACGTTAAAGATGTTTCTAACATCTTTAAGTGTTTTAGCATTGTAGAAAAACAGATTTCAGTGAGTCAATACTTTCATGATCTTGCACATATGTTTGAGGTTCTAAGCAATAAACGCTCAGTTTAGCGCATTCTGTGAACAGTAACCCTCTGTTAGTGCAACTAAGCAAATGAACAGAAAGAAAGCATGCAAGTGCTGAAAATATTTTTTCTCTGTTGAGAATGATAGTTTGTTTAAAGTTAAGACTAAAGCTTGCCCACATTAAAGATGTTTCTAACATCTTTAAATGAAATGTTTGAGCAATGCAAAAAACAGATTTCAGTGAGTTACAAGTTTTATGATCATGAACCTAAGTTTGAACTTCTAAGCATAAGTCGCTTAGTTTATCGCTTCTGTGTACAGAAACACTCTGTTAGTGCAACTAAGCAAATGAACAGAAAGAAAGCATGCAATTGCTGAAAAACTCCTTTCTCTGTTAGAGAATGATAGTTTGTGCAAAGTTAAGACTTAACCTTGCCCACATTAAAGATGTTTCTAACATCTTAAATGAAGTGTTTTAGCATTGAAGAAAAACAGATTTCAGTGAGTTACTACTTTCATGATCTTGCACATATGTTTGAGCTTCTAAGAATAAAATGCTCAGTTTAGCGCTTTCTGTGAACAGTGACAGTCTGTTAGTGCAACTAAGCAAATGAACAGAAAGAAAGCATGCAAGGGCTGAAAACCTCCTTTCTCTGTTAGAGATTGATAGTTTGTGCAAAGTTAAGACTAAAGCTTGCCCACGTTAAAGATGTTTCTAACATCTTTAAGTGTTTTAGCATTGTAGAAAAACAGATTTCAGTGAGTCAATACTTTCATGATCTTGCACATATGTTTGAGGTTCTAAGCAATAAACGCTCAGTTTAGCGCTTTCTGTGAACAGTAACACTCTGTTAGTGCAACTAAGCAAATGAACAGAAAGAAAGCATGCAAGTGCTGAAAATATTTTTTCTCTGTTTGAGAATGATAGTTTGTGCAAAGTTAAGACTAAAGCTTGCCCACATTAAAGATGTTTCTAACATCTTTAAATAAAATGATTCAGCAATGAAGAACACAGATTTCAGTGAGTTACTACTTTCATGATCTTGCACATATGTTTGAGCTTCTAAGCATAAAATGCTCAGTTTAGCGCTTTCTGTGAACAGTAACACTCTGTTAGTGCAACAAAGCAAATGAACAGAAAGAAAGCATGCAAGTGCTGAAAATATTCTTTCTCTGTTTGAGAATGATAGTTTGTGCAAAGATAAGACTAAAGCTTGCCCACATTAAAGATGTTTCTAACATCTTTAAATGAAATGTTTGAGCAATGCAAAAAACAGATTTCAGTGAGTTACAAGTTTTATGATCATGAACCTAAGTTTGAACTTCTAAGCATAAGTCGCTTAGTCTATCGCTTCTGTGTACAGAAACACTCTGTTAGTGCAACTAAGCAAATGAACAGAAAGAAAGGCCACAAGTGCTGAAAACCTTCTCTCTCTGTTAGAGAATGATAGTTTGTGCAAAGTTAAGACTAAAGCTTGCCCACGTTAAAGATGTTTCTAACATCTTAAATGAAGTGTTTTAGCATTGTAGAAAAACAGATTTCAGTGAGTTACGACTTTCATGATCTTGCACATATGTTTGTGCTTCTAAGCATGAAACGCTCAGTTTAGCGCTTTCTGTGAACAGTAACACTCTGTTAGTGCAACTAAGCAAATGAACAGAAAGAAAGCATGCAAGTGCTGAAAATATTCATTCTCTGTTTGAGAATGATAGTGTGTGCAAAGTTAAGACTAAAGCTTGCCCACATTAAAGATGTTTCTAATATCTTTAAATGAAATGTTTGAGCAATGCAAAAAACAGATTTCAGTGAGTTACAAGTTTTATGATCATGAACCTAAGTTTGAACTTCTAAGCATAAGTCGTTTAGTTTATCGCTTCTGTGTACAGAAACATTCTGTTAGTGCAACTAAGCAAATGAATAGAAAGAAAGCATGCAATTGCTGAAAATATTTTTTCTCTGTTTGAGAATGATAGTTTGTGCAAAGTTAAGACTAAAGCTTGCCCACATTAAAGATGTTTCTAACAACTTTAAATAAAATGATTCAGCAATGCAGAACACAGATTTCAGTGAGATGCTAGTTTTATGATCATGAACATATGTTTGAGATTCTAAGCATAAAACGCTCAGTTTAGTGCTTTCTATGAACAGTAACACTCTGTTAGTGCAACTAAGCAAATGAACAGAAATAAAGCATGCACGTGCTGAAAAACTCCTTTCTCTGTTAGAGAATGATAGTTTGTGCAAAGTTAAGACTTAACCTTGCCCACATTAAAGATGTTTCTAACATCTTAAATGAAGTGTTTTAGCATTGAAGAAAAACAGATTTCAGTGAGTTACTACTTTCATGATCTTGCACATATGTTTGAGCTTCTAAGAATAAAACGCTCAGTTTAGCGCTTTCTGTGAACAGTGACAGTCTGTTAGTGCAACTAAGCAAATGAACAGAAAGAAAGCATGCAAGGGCTGAAAACCTCCTTTCTCTGTTAGAGATTGATAGTTTGTGCAAAGTTAAGACTAAAGCTTGCACACGTTAAAGATGTTTCTAACATCTTTAAGTGTTTTAGCATTGTAGAAAAACAGATTTCAGTGAGTCAATACTTTCATGATCTTGCACATATGTTTGAGGTTCTAAGCAATAAACGCTCAGTTTAGCGCTTTCTGTGAACAGTAACACTCTGTTAGTGCAACTAAGCAAATGAACAGAAAGAAAGCATGCAAGTGCTGAAAATATTTTTTCTCTGTTTGAGAATGATAGTTTGTGCAAAGTTAAGACTAAAGCTTGCCCACATTAAAGATGTTTCTAACATCTTTAAATGAAATGATTCAGCAATGCAGAACACAGATTTCAGTGAGATGCTAGTTTTATGATCATGAACATATGTTTGAGATTCTAAGCATAAAACGCTCAGTTTAGTGCTTTCTTTGAACAGTAACACTCTGTTAGTGCAACTAAGCAAATGAACAGAAAGAAAGCATGCAAGTGCTGAAAAACTCCTTTCTCTGTTAGAGAATGATAGTTTGTGCAAAGTTAAGACTAAAACTTGCCCACGTTAAAGATGTTTCTAACATCTTAAATGAAGTGTTTTAGCATTGTAGAAAAACAGATTTCAGTGAGTTACTACTTTCATGATCTTGCACATATGTTTGAGCTTCTAAGCATAAAACGCTCAGTTTAGCGCTTTCTGTGAACAGTAACACTCTGTTAGTGCAACTAAGCAAATGAACAGAAAGAAAGCATGCAAGTGCTGAAAATATTCTTTCTCTGTTTGAGAATGATAGTTTGTGCAAAGATAAGACTAAAGCTTGCCCACATTAAAGATGTTTCTATCATCTTTAAATGAAATGTTTGAGCAATGCAAAAAACAGATTTCAGTGAGTTACAAGTTTTATGATCATGAACCTAAGTTTGAACTTCTAAGCATAAGTCGCTTAGTTTATCGCTTCTGTGTACAGAAACACTCTGTTAGTGCAACTAAGCAAATGAACAGAAAGAAAGCATGCAAGTGCTGAAAATATTCTTTCTCTGTTTGAGAATGATAGTTTGTGCAAAGTTAAGACTAAAGCTTGCCCACATTAAAGATGTTTCTAATATCTTTAAATGAAATGTTTGAGCAATGCAAAAAACAGATTTCAGTGAGTTACAAGTTTTATGATCATGATCCTAAGTTTGAACTTCTAAGCATAAGTCGTTTAGTTTATCGCTTCTGTGTACAGAAACATTCTGTTAGTGCAACTAAGCAAATGAATAGAAAGAAAGCATGCAATTGCTGAAAATATTTTTTCTCTGTTTGAGAATGATAGTTTGTGCAAAGTTAAGACTAAAGCTTGCCCACATTAAAGATGTTTCTAACAACTTTAAATAAAATGATTCAGCAATGCAGAACACAGATTTCAGTGAGATGCTAGTTTTATGATCATGAACATATGTTTGAGATTCTAAGCATAAAACGCTCAGTTTAGTGCTTTCTGTGAACAGTAACACTCTGTTAGTGCAACTAAGCAAATGAACAGAAATAAAGCATGCACGTGCTGAAAAACGGCTTTCTCTGTTAGAGAATGATAGATTGTGCAAAGTTAAGACTAAACCTTGCCCACGTTAAAGATGTTACTAACATTTTAAATGAAGTGTTTTAGCATTGTAGAAAAACAGATTTCAGTGAGTTACTACTTTCATGATCTTGCACATATGTTTGAGCTTCTAAGAATAAAACGCTCAGTTTAGCGCTTTCTGTGAACAGTGACACTCTGTTAGTGCAACTAAGCAAATGAACAGAAAGAAAGCATGCAAGGGCTGAAAACCTCATTTCTCTGTTAGAGATTGATAGTTTGTGCAAAGTTAAGACTAAAGCTTGCCCACGTTAAAGATGTTTCTAACATCTTGAAGTGTTGTAGCATTGTAGAAAAACAGATTTCAGTGAGTCAATACTTTCATGATCTTGCACATATGTTTTGAGGTTCTAAGCAATAAACGCTCAGTTTAGCGCTTTCTGTGAACAGTAACACTCTGTTAGTGCAACTAAGCAAATGAACAGAAAGAAAGCATGCAAGTGCTGAAAATATTTTTTCTCTGTTTGAGAATGATAGTTTGTGCAAAGTTAAGACTAAAGCTTGCCCACATTAAAGATGTTTCTAACATCTTTAAATAAAATGATTCAGCAATGCAGAACACAGATTTCAGTGAGATGCTAGTTTTATCATCATGAACATATGTTTGAGATTGTAAGCATAAAACGCTCAGTTTAGTGCTTTCTGTGAACAGTAACACTCTGTTAGTGCAACTAAGCAAATGAACAGAAAGAAAGCATGCAAGTGCTGAAAAACTCCTTTCTCTGTTAGAGAATGATAGTTTGTGCAAAGTTAAGACTAAAACTTGCCCACGTTAAAGATGTTTCTAACATCTTAAATGAAGTGTTTTAGCATTGCAGAAAAACAGATTTCAGTGAGTTACTACTTTCATGATCTTGCACATATGTTTGAGCTTCTAAGCATAAAACGCTCAGTTTAGCGCTTTCTGTGAACAGTAACACTCTGTTAGTGCAACAAAGCAAATGAACAGAAAGAAAGCATGCAAGTGCTGAAAATATTCTTTCTCTGTTTGAGAATGATAGTTTGTGCAAAGATAAGACTAAAGCTTGCCCACATTAAAGATGTTTCTAACATCTTTAAATGAAATGTTTGAGCAATGCAAAAAACAGATTTCAGTGAGTTACAAGTTTTATGATCATGAACCTAAGTTTGAACTTCTAAGCATAAGTCGCTTAGTCTATCGCTTCTGTGTACAGAAACACTCTGTTAGTGCAACTAAGCAAATGAACAGAAAGAAAGGCCACAAGTGCTGAAAACCTTCTCTCTCTGTTAGAGAATGATAGTTTGTGCAAAGTTAAGACTAAAGCTTGCCCACGTTAAAGATGTTTCTAACATCTTAAATGAAGTGTTTTAGCATTGTAGAAAAACAGATTTCAGTGAGTTACGACTTTCATGATCTTGCACATATGTTTGTGCTTCTAAGCATGAAACGCTCAGTTTAGCGCTTTCTGTGAACAGTAACACTCTGTTAGTGCAACTAAGCAAATGAACAGAAAGAAAGCATGCAAGTGCTGAAAATATTCATTCTCTGTTTGAGAATGATAGTGTGTGCAAAGTTAAGACTAAAGGTTGCCCACATTAAAGATGTTTCTAATATCTTTAAATGAAATGTTTGAGCAATGCAAAAAACAGATTTCAGTGAGTTACAAGTTTTATGATCATGAACCTAAGTTTGAACTTCTAAGCATAAGTCGTTTAGTTTATCGCTTCTGTGTACAGAAACATTCTGTTAGTGCAACTAAGCAAATGAATAGAAAGAAAGCATGCAATTGCTGAAAATATTTTTTCTCTGATTGAGAATGATAGTTTGTGCAAAGTTAAGACTAAAGCTTGCCCACATTAAAGATGTTTCTAACAACTTTATATAAAATGATTCAGCAATGCAGAACACAGATTTCAGTGAGATGCTAGTTTTATGATCATGAACATATGTTTGAGATTCTAAGCATAAAACGCTCAGTTTAGTGCTTTCTATGAACAGTAACACTCTGTTAGTGCAACTAAGCAAATGAACAGAAATAAAGCATGCACGTGCTGAAAAACTCCTTTCTCTGTTAGAGAATGATAGTTTGTGCAAAGTTAAGACTTAACCTTGCCCACATTAAAGATGTTTCTAACATCTTAAATGAAGTGTTTTAGCATTGAAGAAAAACAGATTTCAGTGAGTTACTACTTTCATGATCTTGCACATATGTTTGAGCTTCTAAGAATAAAACGCTCAGTTTAGCGCTTTCTGTGAACAGTGACAGTCTGTTAGTGCAACTAAGCAAATGAACAGAAAGAAAGCATGCAAGGGCTGAAAACCTCCTTTCTCTGTTAGAGATTGATAGTTTGTGCAAAGTTAAGACTAAAGCTTGCCCACGTTAAAGATGTTTCTAACATCTTTAAGTGTTTTAGCATTGTAGAAAAACAGATTTCAGTGAGTCAATACTTTCATGATCTTGCACATATGTTTGAGGTTCTAAGCAATAAACGCTCAGTTTAGCGCTTTCTGTGAACAGTAACACTCTGTTAGTGCAACTAAGCAAATGAACAGAAAGAAAGCATGCAAGTGCTGAAAATATTTTTTCTCTGTTTGAGAATGATAGTTTGTGCAAAGTTAAGACTAAAGCTTGCCCACATTAAAGATGTTTCTAACATCTTTAAATGAAATGATTCAGCAATGCAGAACACAGATTTCAGTGAGATGCTAGTTTTATGATCATGAACATATGTTTGAGATTCTAAGCATAAAACGCTCAGTTTAGTGCTTTCTTTGAACAGTAACACTCTGTTAGTGCAACTAAGCAAATGAACAGAAAGAAAGCATGCAAGTGCTGAAAAACTCCTTTCTCTGTTAGAGAATGATAGTTTGTGCAAAGTTAAGACTAAAACTTGCCCACGTTAAAGATGTTTCTAACATCTTAAATGAAGTGTTTTAGCATTGTAGAAAAACAGATTTCAGTGAGTTACTACTTTCATGATCTTGCACATATGTTTGAGCTTCTAAGCATAAAACGCTCAGTTTAGCGCTTTCTGTGAACAGTAACACTCTGTTAGTGCAACTAAGCAAATGAACAGAAAGAAAGCATGCAAGTGCTGAAAATATTCTTTCTCTGTTTGAGAATGATAGTTTGTGCAAAGATAAGACTAAAGCTTGCCCACATTAAAGATGTTTCTATCATCTTTAAATGAAATGTTTGAGCAATGCAAAAAACAGATTTCAGTGAGTTACAAGTTTTATGATCATGAACCTAAGTTTGAACTTCTAAGCATAAGTCGCTTAGTTTATCGCTTCTGTGTACAGAAACACTCTGTTAGTGCAACTAAGCAAATGAACAGAAAGAAAGGCCACAAGTGCTGAAAACCTTCTCTCTCTGTTAGAGAATGATAGTTTGTGCAAAGTTAAGACTAAAGCTTGCCCACGTTAAAGATGTTTCTAACATCTTAAATGAAGTGTTTTAGCATTGTAGAAAAACAGATTTCAGTGAGTTACGACTTTCATGATCTTGCACATATGTTTGTGCTTCTAAGCATGAAACGCTCAGTTTAGCGCTTTCTGTGAACAGTAACACTCTGTTAGTGCAACTAAGCAAATGAACAGAAAGAAAGCATGCAAGTGCTGAAAATATTCATTCTCTGTTTGAGAATGATAGTGTGTGCAAAGTTAAGACTAAAGCTTGCCCACATTAAAGATGTTTCTAATATCTTTAAATGAAATGTTTGAGCAATGCAAAAAACAGATTTCAGTGAGTTACAAGTTTTATGATCATGATCCTAAGTTTGAACTTCTAAGCATAAGTCGTTTAGTTTATCGCTTCTGTGTACAGAAACATTCTGTTAGTGCAACTAAGCAAATGAATAGAAAGAAAGCATGCAATTGCTGAAAATATTTTTTCTCTGTTTGAGAATGATAGTTTGTGCAAAGTTAAGACTAAAGCTTGCCCACATTAAAGATGTTTCTAACATCTTTAAATAAAATGATTCAGCAATGCAGAACACAGATTTCAGTGAGATGCTAGTTTTATGATCATGAACATATGTTTGAACTTCTAAGCATAAGTCGCTTAGTTTATCGCTTCTGTGTACAGAAACACTCTGTTAGTGCAACTAAGCAAATGAACAGAAAGAAAGCATGCAAGTGCTGAAAACCTCCTTTCTCTGTTAGAGATTGATAGTTTGTGCAAAGTTAAGACTAAAGCTTGCCCACGTTAAAGATGTTTCTAACATCTTGAAGTGTTTTAGCATTGTAGAAAAACAGATTTCAGTGAGTTAATACTTTCATGATCTTGCACATATGTTTGAGGTTCTAAGCAATAAACGCTCAGTTTAGCGCTTTCTGTGAACAGTAACACTCTGTTAGTGCAACTAAGCAAATGAACAGAAAGAAAGCATGCAAGTGCTGAAAACCTCCTTTCTCTGTTAGAGATTGACAGTTTGTGCAAAGTTAAGACTAAACCTTGCCCACGTTAAAGATGATTCTAACATCTTAAATGAAGTGTTTTACCATTGTAGAAAAACAGATTTCAGTGAGTTACAACTTTCATGATCTTGCACATATGTTTGAGCTTCTAAGCATAAAACGCTCAGTTTAGCGCTTTCTGTGAACAGTAAGACTCTGTTAGTGCAACTAAGCAAATGAACAGAAAGAAAGCATGCAAGTGCTGAAAATATTCTTTCTCTGTTTGAGAATGATAGTTTGTGCAAAGATAAGACTAAAGCTTGCCCACATTAAAGATGTTTCTAACATCTTTAAATGAAATGTTTGAGCAATGCAAAAAACAGATATCAGTGAGTTACAAGTTTTATGATCATGAACCTAAGTTTGACTTCTAAGCATAAGTCGCTTAGTTTATCGCTTCTGTGTACAGAAACACTCTGTTAGTGCAACTAAGCAAATGAACAGAAAGGCCACAAGTGCTGAAAACCTTCTCTCTCTGTTAGAGAATGATAGTTTGTGCAAAGTTAAAACTAAAGCTTGCCCACGTTAAAGATGTTTCTAACATCTTTAAATAAAATGATTCAGCAATGCAGAACACAGATTTCAGTGAGATGCTAGTTTTATGATCATGAACATATGTTTGAGATTCTAAGCATAAAACGCTCAGTTTAGTGCTTTCTTTGAACAGTAACACTCTGTTAGTGCAACTAAGCAAATGAACAGAAAGAAAGCATGCAAGTGCTGAAAACCTCCTTTCATTGTTAGAGATTGATAGTTTGTGCAAAGTTAAGACTAAAGCTTGCCCACATTAAAGATGTTTCTAACAACTTTAAATAAAATGATTCAGCAATGCAGAACACAGATTTCAATGAGATGCTAGTTTTATGATCATGAACATATGTTTGAGATTCTAAGCATAAAACACTCAGTTTAGTGCTTTCTGTGAACAGTAACACTCTGTTAGTGCAACTAAGCAAATGAACAGAAATAAAGCATGCACGTGCTGAAAAACGCCTTTCTCTGTTAGAGAATGATAGATTGTGCAAAGTTAAGACTAAACCTTGCCCACGTTAAAGATGTTTCTAACATTTTAAATGAAGTGTTTTAGCATTGTAGAAAAACAGATTTCAGTGAGTTACTACTTTTCATGTTCTTGCACATATGTTTGAGCTTCTAAGCATAAAACGCTCAGTTTAGCGCTTTCTGTGAACAGTAACACTCTGTTAGTGCAACTAAGCAAATGAACAGAAAGAAAGCATGCAAGTGCTGAAAATATTCTTTCTCTGTTTGAGAATGATAGTTTGTGCAAAGATAAGACTAAAGCTTGCCCACATTAAAGATGTTTCTAACATCTTTAAATGAAATGTTTGAGCAATGCAAAAAACAGATTTCAGTGAGTTACAAGTTTTATGATCATGAACCTAAGTTTGAACTTCTAAGCATAAGTCGCTTAGTTTATCGCTTCTGTGTACAGAAACACTCTGTTAGTGCAACTAAGCAAATGAACAGAAAGAAAGCATGCAATTGCTGAAAAACTCCTTTCTCTGTTAGAGAATGATAGTTTGTGCAAAGTTAAGACTTAACCTTGCCCACATTAAAGATGTTTCTAACATCTTAAATGAAGTGTTTTAGCATTGAAGAAAAAGAGATTTCAGTGAGTTACTACTTTCATGATCTTGCACATATGTTTGAGCTTCTAAGAATAAAACTCTCAGTTTAGCGCTTTCTGTGAACAGTGACAGTCTGTTAGTGCAACTAAGCAAATGAACAGAAAGAAAGCATGCAAGGGCTGAAAACCTCCTTTCTCTGTTAGAGATTGATAGTTTGTGCAACGTTAAGACTAAAGCTTGCCCACGTTAAAGATGTTTCTAACATCTTTAAGTGTTTTAGCATTGTAGAAAAACAGATTTCAGTGAGTCAATACTTTCATGATCTTGCACATATGTTTGAGGTTCTAAGCAATAAACGCTCAGTTTAGCGCTTTCTGTGAACAGTAACACTCTGTTAGTGCAACTAAGCAAATGAACAGAAAGAAAGCATGCAAGTGCTGAAAATATTTTTTCTCTGTTTGAGAATGATAGTTTGTGCAAAGTTAAGACTAAAGCTTGCCCACATTAAAGATGTTTCTAACATCTTTAAATAAAATGATTCAGCAATGCAGAACACAGATTTCAGTGAGATGCTAGTTTTATGATCATGAACATATGTTTGAGATTCTAAGCATAAAACGCTCAGTTTAGTGCTTTCTTTGAACAGTAACACTCTGTTAGTGCAACTAAGCAAATGAACAGAAAGAAAGCATGCAAGTGCTGAAAAACTCCTTTCTCTGTTAGAGAATGATAGTTTGTGCAAAGTTAAGACTAAAACATGCCCACGTTAAAGATGTTTCTAACATCTTAAATGAAGTGTTTTAGCATTGCAGAAAAACAGATTTCAGTGAGTTACTACTTTCATGATCTTGCACATATGTTTGAGCTTCTAAGCATAAAACGCTCAGTTTAGCGCTTTCTGTGAACAGTAACACTCTGTTAGTGCAACTAAGCAAATGAACAGAAAGAAAGCATGCAAGTGCTGAAAATATTCTTTCTCTGTTTGAGAATGATAGTTTGTGCAAAGATAAGACTAAAGCTTGCCCACATTAAAGATGTTTCTAACATCTTTAAATGAAATGTTTGAGCAATGCAAAAAACAGATTTCAGTGAGTTACAAGTTTTATGATCATGATCCTAAGTTTGAACTTCTAAGCATAAGTCGTTTAGTTTATCGCTTCTGTGTACAGAAACATTCTGTTAGTGCAACTAAGCAAATGAATAGAAAGAAAGCATGCAATTGCTGAAAATATTTTTTCTCTGTTTGAGAATGATAGTTTGTGCAAAGTTAAGACTAAAGCTTGCCCACATTAAAGATGTTTCTAACAACTTTAAATAAAATGATTCAGCAATGCAGAACACAGATTTCAGTGAGATGCTAGTTTTATGATCATGAACATATGTTTGAGATTCTAAGCATAAAACGCTCAGTTTAGTGCTTTCTGTGAACAGTAACACTCTTTTAATGCAACTAAGCAAATGAACAGAAATAAAGCATGCACGTGCTGAAAAACGGCTTTCTCTGTTAGAGAATGATAGATTGTGCAAAGTTAAGACTAAACCTTGCCCACGTTAAAGATGTTACTAACATTTTAAATGAAGTGTTTTAGCATTGTAGAAAAACAGATTTCAGTGAGTTACTACTTTCATGATCTTGCACATATGTTTGAGCTTCTAAGAATAAAACGCTCAGTTTAGCGCTTTCTGTGAACAGTGACACTCTGTTAGTGCAACTAAGCAAATGAACAGAAAGAAAGCATGCAAGGGCTGAAAACCTCCTTTCTCTGTTAGAGATTGATAGTTTGTGCAAAGTTAAGACTAAAGCTTGCCCACGTTAAAGATGTTTCTAACATCTTGAAGTGTTGTAGCATTGTAGAAAAACAGATTTCAGTGAGTCAATAGTTTCATGATCTTGCACATATGTTTGAGGTTCTAAGCAATAAACGCTCAGTTTAGCGCTTTCTGTGAACAGTAACACTCTGTTAGTGCAACTAAGCAAATGAACAGAAAGAAAGCATGCAAGTGCTGAAAATATTTTTTCTCTGTTTGAGAATGATAGTTTGTGCAAAGTTAAGACTAAAGCTTGCCCACATTAAAGATGTTTCTAACATCTTTAAATAAAATGATTCAGCAATGCAGAACACAGATTTCAGTGAGATGCTAGTTTTATGATCATGAACATATGTTTCAACTTCTAAGCATAAGTCGCTTAGTTTATCGCTTCTGTGTACAGAAACACTCTGTTAGTGCAACTAAGCAAATGAACAGAAAGAAAGCATGCAAGTGCTGAAAACCTCCTTTCTCTGTTAGAGATTGATAGTTTGTGCAAAGTTAAGACTAAAGCTTGCCCACGTTAAAGATGTTTCTAACATCTTGAAGTGTTTTAGCATTGTAGAAAAACAGATTTCAGTGAGTTAATACTTTCATGATCTTGCACATATGTTTGAGGTTCTAAGCAATAAACGCTCAGTTTAGCGCTTTCTGTGAACAGTAACACTCTGTTAGTGCAACTAAGCAAATGAACAGAAAGAAAGCATGCAAGTGCTGAAAACCTCCTTTCTCTGTTAGAGATTGACAGTTTGTGCAAAGTTAAGACTAAACCTTGCCCACGTTAAAGATGATTCTAACATCTTAAATGAAGTGTTTTACCATTGTAGAAAAACAGATTTCAGTGAGTTACAACTTTCATGATCTTGCACATATGTTTGAGCTTCTAAGCATAAAACGCTCAGTTTAGCGCTTTCTGTGAACAGTAAGACTCTGTTAGTGCAACTAAGCAAATGAACAGAAAGAAAGCATGCAAGTGCTGAAAATATTCTTTCTCTGTTTGAGAATGATAGTTTGTGCAAAGATAAGACTAAAGCTTGCCCACATTAAAGATGTTTCTAACATCTTTAAATGAAATGTTTGAGCAATGCAAAAAACAGATATCAGTGAGTTACAAGTTTTATGATCATGAACCTAAGTTTGACTTCTAAGCATAAGTCGCTTTGTTTATCGCTTCTGTGTACAGAAACACTCTGTTAGTGCAACTAAGCAAATGAACAGAAAGGCCACAAGTGCTGAAAACCTTCTCTCTCTGTTAGAGAATGATAGTTTGTGCAAAGTTAAAACTAAAGCTTGCCCACGTTAAAGATGTTTCTAACATCTTTAAATAAAATGATTCAGCAATGCAGAACACAGATTTCAGTGAGATGCTAGTTTTATGATCATGAACATATGTTTGAGATTCTAAGCATAAAACGCTCAGTTTAGTGCTTTCTTTGAACAGTAACACTCTGTTAGTGCAACTAAGCAAATGAACAGAAAGAAAGCATGCAAGTGCTGAAAACCTCCTTTCATTGTTAGAGATTGATAGTTTGTGCAAAGTTAAGACTAAAGCTTGCCCACATTAAAGATGTTTCTAACAACTTTAAATAAAATGATTCAGCAATGCAGAACACAGATTTCAATGAGATGCTAGTTTTATGATCATGAACATATGTTTGAGATTCTAAGCATAAAACGCTCAGTTTAGTGCTTTCTGTGAACAGTAACACTCTGTTAGTGCAACTAAGCAAATGAACAGAAATAAAGCATGCACGTGCTGAAAAACGCCTTTCTCTGTTAGAGAATGATAGATTGTGCAAAGTTAAGACTAAACCTTGCCCACGTTAAAGATGTTTCTAACATTTTAAATGAAGTGTTTTAGCATTGTAGAAAAACAGATTTCAGTGAGTTACTACTTTTCATGATCTTGCACATATGTTTGAGCTTCTAAGCATAAAACGCTCAGTTTAGCGCTTTCTGTGAACAGTAACACTCTGTTAGTGCAACTAAGCAAATGAACAGAAAGAAAGCATGCAAGTGCTGAAAATATTCTTTCTCTGTTTGAGAATGATAGTTTGTGCAAAGATAAGACTAAAGCTTGCCCACATTAAAGATGTTTCTAACATCTTTAAATGAAATGTTTGAGCAATGCAAAAAACAGATTTCAGTGAGTTACAAGTTTTATGATCATGAACCTAAGTTTGAACTTCTAAGCATAAGTCGCTTAGTTTATCGCTTCTGTGTACAGAAACACTCTGTTAGTGCAACTAAGCAAATGAACAGAAAGAAAGCATGCAATTGCTGAAAAACTCCTTTCTCTGTTAGAGAATGATAGTTTGTGCAAAGTTAAGACTTAACCTTGCCCACATTAAAGATGTTTCTAACATCTTAAATGAAGTGTTTTAGCATTGAAGAAAAAGAGATTTCAGTGAGTTACTACTTTCATGATCTTGCACATATGTTTGAGCTTCTAAGAATAAAACTCTCAGTTTAGCGCTTTCTGTGAACAGTGACAGTCTGTTAGTGCAACTAAGCAAATGAACAGAAAGAAAGCATGCAAGGGCTGAAAACCTCCTTTCTCTGTTAGAGATTGATAGTTTGTGCAACGTTAAGACTAAAGCTTGCCCACGTTAAAGATGTTTCTAACATCTTTAAGTGTTTTAGCATTGTAGAAAAACAGATTTCAGTGAGTCAATACTTTCATGATCTTGCACATATGTTTGAGGTTCTAAGCAATAAACGCTCAGTTTAGCGCTTTCTGTGAACAGTAACACTCTGTTAGTGCAACTAAGCAAATGAACAGAAAGAAAGCATGCAAGTGCTGAAAATATTTTTTCTCTGTTTGAGAATGATAGTTTGTGCAAAGTTAAGACTAAAGCTTGCCCACATTAAAGATGTTTCTAACATCTTTAAATAAAATGATTCAGCAATGCAGAACACAGATTTCAGTGAGATGCTAGTTTTATGATCATGAACATATGTTTGAGATTCTAAGCATAAAACGCTCAGTTTAGTGCTTTCTTTGAACAGTAACACTCTGTTAGTGCAACTAAGCAAATGAACAGAAAGAAAGCATGCAAGTGCTGAAAAACTCCTTTCTCTGTTAGAGAATGATAGTTTGTGCAAAGTTAAGACTAAAACATGCCCACGTTAAAGATGTTTCTAACATCTTAAATGAAGTGTTTTAGCATTGCAGAAAAACAGATTTCAGTGAGTTACTACTTTCATGATCTTGCACATATGTTTGAGCTTCTAAGCATAAAACGCTCAGTTTAGCGCTTTCTGTGAACAGTAACACTCTGTTAGTGCAACTAAGCAAATGAACAGAAAGAAAGCATGCAAGTGCTGAAAAACTCCTTTCTCTGTTAGAGAATGATAGTTTGTGCAAAGTTAAGACTAAAACATGCCCACGTTAAAGATGTTTCTAACATCTTAAATGAAGTGTTTTAGCATTGCAGAAAAACAGATTTCAGTGAGTTACTACTTTCATGATCTTGCACATATGTTTGAGCTTCTAAGCATAAAACGCTCAGTTTAGCGCTTTCTGTGAACAGTAACACTCTGTTAGTGCAACTAAGCAAATGAACAGAAAGAAAGCATGCAAGTGCTGAAAATATTCTTTCTCTGTTTGAGAATGATAGTTTGTGCAAAGATAAGACTAAAGCTTGCCCACATTAAAGATGTTTCTAACATCTTTAAATGAAATGTTTGAGCAATGCAAAAAACAGATTTCAGTGAGTTACAAGTTTTATGATCATGATCCTAAGTTTGAACTTCTAAGCATAAGTCGTTTAGTTTATCGCTTCTGTGTACAGAAACATTCTGTTAGTGCAACTAAGCAAATGAATAGAAAGAAAGCATGCAATTGCTGAAAATATTTTTTCTCTGTTTGAGAATGATAGTTTGTGCAAAGTTAAGACTAAAGCTTGCCCACATTAAAGATGTTTCTAACAACTTTAAATAAAATGATTCAGCAATGCAGAACACAGATTTCAGTGAGATGCTAGTTTTATGATCATGAACATATGTTTGAGATTCTAAGCATAAAACGCTCAGTTTAGTGCTTTCTGTGAACAGTAACACTCTTTTAGTGCAACTAAGCAAATGAACAGAAATAAAGCATGCACGTGCTGAAAAACGGCTTTCTCTGTTAGAGAATGATAGATTGTGCAAAGTTAAGACTAAACCTTGCCCACGTTAAAGATGTTACTAACATTTTAAATGAAGTGTTTTAGCATTGTAGAAAAACAGATTTCAGTGAGTTACTACTTTCATGATCTTGCACATATGTTTGAGCTTCTAAGAATAAAACGCTCAGTTTAGCGCTTTCTGTGAACAGTGACACTCTGTTAGTGCAACTAAGCAAATGAACAGAAAGAAAGCATGCAAGGGCTGAAAACCTCCTTTCTCTGTTAGAGATTGATAGTTTGTGCAAAGTTAAGACTAAAGCTTGCCCACGTTAAAGATGTTTCTAACATCTTGAAGTGTTGTAGCATTGTAGAAAAACAGATTTCAGTGAGTCAATACTTTCATGATCTTGCACATATGTTTGAGGTTCTAAGCAATAAACGCTCAGTTTAGCGCTTTCTGTGAACAGTAACACTCTGTTAGTGCAACTAAGCAAATGAACAGAAAGAAAGCATGCAAGTGCTGAAAATATTTTTTCTCTGTTTGAGAATGATAGTTTGTGCAAAGTTAAGACTAAAGCTTGCCCACATTAAAGATGTTTCTAACATCTTTAAATAAAATGATTCAGCAATGCAGAACACAGATTTCAGTGAGATGCTAGTTTTATGATCATGAACATATGTTTGAACTTCTAAGCATAAGTCGCTTAGTTTATCGCTTCTGTGTACAGAAACACTCTGTTAGTGCAACTAAGCAAATGAACAGAAAGAAAGCATGCAAGTGCTGAAAACCTCCTTTCTCTGTTAGAGATTGATAGTTTGTGCAAAGTTAAGACTAAAGCTTGCCCACGTTAAAGATGATTCTAACATCTTAAATGAAGTGTTTTACCATTGTAGAAAAACAGATTTCAGTGAGTTACAACTTTCATGATCTTGCACATATGTTTGAGCTTCTAAGCATAAAACGCTCAGTTTAGCGCTTTCTGTGAACAGTAAAACTCTGTTAGTGCAACTAAGCAAATGAACAGAAAGAAAGCATGCAAGTGCTGAAAATATTCTTTCTCTGTTTGAGAATGATAGTTTGTGCAAAGATAAGACTAAAGCTTGCCCACATTAAAGATGTTTCTAACATCTTTAAATGAAATGTTTGAGCAATGCAAAAAACAGATATCAGTGAGTTACAAGTTTTATGATCATGAACCTAAGTTTGACTTCTAAGCATAAGTCGCTTAGTTTATCGCTTCTGTGTACAGAAACACTCTGTTAGTGCAACTAAGCAAATGAACAGAAAGGCCACAAGTGCTGAAAACCTTCTCTCTCTGTTAGAGAATGATAGTTTGTGCAAAGTTAAAACTAAAGCTTGCCCACGTTAAAGATGTTTCTAACATCTTTAAATAAAATGATTCAGCAATGCAGAACACAGATTTCAGTGAGATGCTAGTTTTATGATCATGAACATATGTTTGAGATTCTAAGCATAAAACGCTCAGTTTAGTGCTTTCTTTGAACAGTAACACTCTGTTAGTGCAACTAAGCAAATGAACAGAAAGAAAGCATGCAAGTGCTGAAAACCTCCTTTCATTGTTAGAGATTGATAGTTTGTGCAAAGTTAAGACTAAAGCTTGCCCACATTAAAGATGTTTCTAACAACTTTAAATAAAATGATTCAGCAATGCAGAACACAGATTTCAATGAGATGCTAGTTTTATGATCATGAACATATGTTTGAGATTCTAAGCATAAAACGCTCAGTTTAGTGCTTTCTGTGAACAGTAACACTCTGTTAGTGCAACTAAGCAAATGAACAGAAATAAAGCATGCACGTGCTGAAAAACGCCTTTCTCTGTTAGAGAATGATAGATTGTGCAAAGTTAAGACTAAACCTTGCCCACGTTAAAGATGTTTCTAACATTTTAAATGAAGTGTTTTAGCATTGTAGAAAAACAGATTTCAGTGAGTTACTACTTTTCATGTTCTTGCACATATGTTTGAGCTTCTAAGCATAAAACGCTCAGTTTAGCGCTTTCTGTGAACAGTAACACTCTGTTAGTGCAACTAAGCAAATGAACAGAAAGAAAGCATGCAAGTGCTGAAAATATTCTTTCTCTGTTTGAGAATGATAGTTTGTGCAAAGATAAGACTAAAGCTTGCCCACATTAAAGATGTTTCTAACATCTTTAAATGAAATGTTTGAGCAATGCAAAAAACAGATTTCAGTGAGTTACAAGTTTTATGATCATGAACCTAAGTTTGAACTTCTAAGCATAAGTCGCTTAGTTTATCGCTTCTGTGTACAGAAACACTCTGTTAGTGCAACTAAGCAAATGAACAGAAAGAAAGCATGCAATTGCTGAAAAACTCCTTTCTCTGTTAGAGAATGATAGTTTGTGCAAAGTTAAGACTTAACCTTGCCCACATTAAAGATGTTTCTAACATCTTAAATGAAGTGTTTTAGCATTGAAGAAAAAGAGATTTCAGTGAGTTACTACTTTCATGATCTTGCACATATGTTTGAGCTTCTAAGAATAAAACTCTCAGTTTAGCGCTTTCTGTGAACAGTGACAGTCTGTTAGTGCAACTAAGCAAATGAACAGAAAGAAAGCATGCAAGGGCTGAAAACCTCCTTTCTCTGTTAGAGATTGATAGTTTGTGCAACGTTAAGACTAAAGCTTGCCCACGTTAAAGATGTTTCTAACATCTTTAAGTGTTTTAGCATTGTAGAAAAACAGATTTCAGTGAGTCAATACTTTCATGATCTTGCACATATGTTTGAGGTTCTAAGCAATAAACGCTCAGTTTAGCGCTTTCTGTGAACAGTAACACTCTGTTAGTGCAACTAAGCAAATGAACAGAAAGAAAGCATGCAAGTGCTGAAAATATTTTTTCTCTGTTTGAGAATGATAGTTTGTGCAAAGTTAAGACTAAAGCTTGCCCACATTAAAGATGTTTCTAACATCTTTAAATAAAATGATTCAGCAATGCAGAACACAGATTTCAGTGAGATGCTAGTTTTATGATCATGAACATATGTTTGAGATTCTAAGCATAAAACGCTCAGTTTAGTGCTTTCTTTGAACAGCAACACTCTGTTAGTGCAACTAAGCAAATGAACAGAAAGAAAGCATGCAAGTGCTGAAAAACTCCTTTCTCTGTTAGAGAATGATAGTTTGTGCAAAGTTAAGACTAAAACATGCCCACGTTAAAGATGTTTCTAACATCTTAAATGAAGTGTTTTAGCATTGCAGAAAAACAGATTTCAGTGAGTTACTACTTTCATGATCTTGCACATATGTTTGAGCTTCTAAGCATAAAACGCTCAGTTTAGCGCTTTCTGTGAACAGTAACACTCTGTTAGTGCAACTAAGCAAATGAACAGAAAGAAAGCATGCAAGTGCTGAAAATATTCTTTCTCTGTTTGAGAATGATAGTTTGTGCAAAGATAAGACTAAAGCTTGCCCACATTAAAGATGTTTCTAACATCTTTAAATGAAATGTTTGAGCAATGCAAAAAACAGATTTCAGTGAGTTACAAGTTTTATGATCATGAACCTAAGTTTGAACTTCTAAGCATAAGTCGCTTAGTTTATCGCTTCTGTGTACAGAAACACTCTGTTAGTGCAACTAAGCAAATGAACAGAAAGAAAGGCCACAAGTGCTGAAAACCTTCTCTCTCTGTTAGAGAATGATAGTTTGTGCAAAGTTAAGACTAAAGCTTGCCCACGTTAAAGATGTTTCTAACATCTTAAATGAAGTGTTTTAGCATTGTAGAAAAACAGATTTCAGTGAGTTATGACTTTCATGATCTTGCACATATGTTTGTGCTTCCAAGCATGAAACGCTCAGTTTAGCGCTTTCTGTGAACAGTAACACTCTGTTAGTGCAACTAAGCAAATGAACAGAAAGAAAGCATGCAAGTGCTGAAAATATTCATTCTCTGTTTGAGAATGATAGTGTGTGCAAAGTTAAGACTAAAGCTTGCCCACATTAAAGATGTTTCTAATATCTTTAAATGAAATGTTTGAGCAATGCAAAAAACAGATTTCAGTGAGTTACAAGTTTTATGATCATGAACCTAAGTTTGAACTTCTAAGCATAAGTCGTTTAGTTTATCGCTTCTGTGTACAGAAACATTCTGTTAGTGCAACTAAGCAAATGAATAGAAAGAAAGCATGCAATTGCTGAAAATATTTTTTCTCTGTTTGAGAATGATAGTTTGTGCAAAGTTAAGACTAAAGCTTGCCCACATTAAAGATGTTTCTAACAACTTTAAATAAAATGATTCAGCAATGCAGAACACAGATTTCAGTGAGATGCTAGTTTTATGATCATGAACATATGTTTGAGATTCTAAGCATAAAACGCTCAGTTTAGTGCTTTCTGTGAACAGTAACACTCTGTTAGTGCAACTAAGCAAATGAACAGAAATAAAGCATGCACGTGCTGAAAAACGGCTTTCTCTGTTAGAGAATGATAGATTGTGCAAAGTTAAGACTAAACCTTGCCCACGTTAAAGATGTTACTAACATTTTAAATGAAGTGTTTTAGCATTGTAGAAAAACAGATTTCAGTGAGTCAATACTTTCATGATCTTGCACATATGTTTGAGGTTCTAAGCAATAAACGCTCAGTTTAGCGCTTTCTGTGAACAGTTACACTCTGTTAGTGCAACTAAGCAAATGAATAGAAAGAAAGCATGCAATTGCTGAAAATATTTTTTCTCTGTTTGAGAATGATAGTTTGTGCAAAGTTAAGACTAAAGCTTGCCCACATTAAAGATGTTTCTAACAACTTTAAATAAAATGATTCAGCAATGCAGAACACAGATTTCAGTGAGATGCTAGTTTTATGATCATGAACATATGTTTGAGATTCTAAGCATAAAACGCTCAGTTTAGTGCTTTCTGTGAACAGTAACACTCTGTTAGTGCAACTAAGCAAATGAACAGAAATAAAGCATGCACGTGCTGAAAAACGGCTTTCTCTGTTAGAGAATGATAGATTGTGCAAAGTTAAGACTAAACCTTGCCCACGTTAAAGATGTTACTAACATTTTAAATGAAGTGTTTTAGCATTGTAGAAAAACAGATTTCAGTGAGTTACTACTTTCATGATCTTGCACATATGTTTGAGCTTCTAAGAATAAAACGCTCAGTTTAGCGCTTTCTGTGAACAGTGACACTCTGTTAGTGCAACTAAGCAAATGAACAGAAAGAAAGCATGCAAGGGCTGAAAACCTCCTTTCTCTGTTAGAGATTGATAGTTTGTGCAAAGTTAAGACTAAAGCTTGCCCACGTTAAAGATGTTTCTAACATCTTTAAATAAAATGATTCAGCAATGCAGAACACAGATTTCAGTGAGATGCTAGTTTTATGATCATGAACATATGTTTGAGATTCTAAGCATAAAACGCTCAGTTTAGTGCTTTCTTTGAACAGTAACACTCTGTTCGTGCAACTAAGCAAATGAACAGAAATAAAGCATGCACGTGCTGAAAAACTCCTTTCTCTGTTAGAGAATGATAGTTTGTGCAAAGTTAAGACTAAACCTTGCCCACGTTAAAGATGTTTCTAACATCTTGAAGTGTTGTAGCATTGTAGAAAAACAGATTTCAGTGAGTCAATACTTTCATGATCTTGCACATATGTTTGAGGTTCTAAGCAATAAACGCTCAGTTTAGCGCTTTCTGTGAACAGTTACACTCTGTTAGTGCAACTAAGCAAATGAACAGAAAGAAAGCATGCAAGTGCTGAAAATATTTTTTCTCTGTTTGAGAATGATAGTTTGTGCAAAGTTAAGACTAAAGCTTGCCCACATTAAAGATGTTTCTAACATCTTTAAATAAAATGATTCAGCAATGCAGAACACAGATTTCAGTGAGATGCTAGTTTTATGATCATGAACATATGTTTGAGATTCTAAGCATAAAACGCTCAGTTTATTGCTTTCTTTGAACAGTAACACTCTGTTAGTGCAACTAAGCAAATGAACAGAAAGAAAGCATGCAAGTGCTGAAAACCTCCTTTCTCTGTTAGAGATTGATAGTTTGTGCAAAGTTAAGACTAAAGCTTGCCCACGTTAAAGATGTTTCTAACATCTTGAAGTGTTTTAGCATTGTAGAAAAACAGATTTCAGTGAGTTAATACTTTCATGATCTTGCACATATGTTTGAGCTTCTTAGCATAAAACGCTCAGTTTAGCGCTTTCTGTGAACAGTAACACTCTGTTAGTGCAACTAAGCAAATGAACAGAAAGAAAGCATGCAAGTGCTGAAAATATTCTTTCTCTGTTTGAGAATGATAGTGTGTGCAAAGTTAAGACTAAAACTTGCCCACATTAAAGATGTTTCTAATATCTTTAAATGAAATGTTTGAGCAATGCAAAAAACAGATTTCAGTGAGTTACAAGCTTTATGATCATGAACCTAAGTTTGAACTTCTAAGCATAAGTCGCTTAGTTTATCGCTTCTGTGTACAGAAACACTCTGTTAGTGCAACTAAGCAAATGAACAGAAAGAAAGCATGCAAGTGCTGAAAACCTCCTTTCTCTGTTAGAGATTGATAGTTTGTGCAAAGTTAAGACTAAAGCTTGCCCACGTTAAAGATGTTTCTAACATTGTAGAAAAACAGATTTCAGTGAGTTAATACTTTCATGATCTTGCACATATGTTTGAGGTTCTAAGCAATAAACGCTCAGTTTAGCGTTTTCTGTGAACATTAACACTCTGTTAGTGCAACTAAGCAAATGAACAGAAAGAAAGCATGCAAGTGCTGAAAACCTCCTTTCTCTGTTAGAGATTGACAGTTTGTGCAAAGTTAAGACTAAACCTTGCCCACGTTAAAGATTTTTCTAACATCTTAAATGAAGTGTTTTACTATTGTAGAAAAACAGATTTCAGTGAGATAATACTTTCATGATCTTGCACATATGTTTGAGCTTCTAAGCAATAAACGCTCAGTTTAGCGCTTTGTGTGAACAGTAACACTCTGTTAGTGCAACTAAGCAAATGAACAGAAAGAAAGCATGCAAGTGCTGAAAACCTCCTTTCTCTGTTAGAGATTGATAGTTTGTGCAAAGTTAAGACTAAAGCTTGCCCACGTTAAAGATGTTTCTAACATCTTGAAGTGTTTTAGCATTGTAGAAAAACAGATTTCAGTGAGTTACTACTTTCATGATCTTGCACATATGTTTGAGCTTCTAAGCATAAAACGCTCAGTTTAGCGCTTTCTGTGAACAGTAACACTCTGTTAGTGCAACTAAGCAAATGAACAGAAAGAAAGCATGCAAGTGCTGAAAATATTCTTTCTCTGTTTGAGAATGATAGTTTGTGCAAAGATAAGACTAAAGCTTGCCCACATTAAAGATGTTTCTAACATCTTTAAATGAAATGTTTGAGCAATGCAAAAAACAGATATCAGTGAGTTACAAGTTTTATGATCATGAACCTAAGTTTGAACTTCTAAGCATAAGTCGCTTAGTTTATCGCTTCTGTGTACAGAAACACTCTGTTAGTGCAACTAAGCAAATGAACAGAAAGAAAGGCCACAAGTGCTGAAAACCTTCTCTCTCTGTTAGAGAATGATAGTTTGTGCAAAGTTAAGACTAAAGCTTGCCCACGTTAAAGATGTTTCTAACATCTTAAATGAAGTGTTTTAGCATTGTAGAAAAACAGATTTCAGTGAGTTACGACTTTCATAATCTTGCACATATGTTTGAGCTTCTAAGCATGAAACGCTCAGTTTAGCGCTTTCTGTGAACAGTAACACTCTGTTAGTGCAACTAAGCAAATGAACAGAAAGAAAGCATGCAAGTGCTGAAAATATATTTTCTCTGTTTGAGAATGATAGTTTGTGCAAAGTTAAGACTAAAGCTTGCCCACATTAAAGATGTTTCTAACATCTTTAAATAAAATGATTCAGCAATGCAGAACACAGATTTCAGTGAGATGCTAGTTTTATGATCATGAACATATGTTTGAGATTCTAAGCATAAAACGCTCAGTTTAGTGCTTTCTTTGAACAGTAACACTCTGTTAGTGCAACTATGCAAATGAACAGAAAGAAAGCATGCAAGTGCTGAAAAACTCCTTTCTCTGTTAGAGAATGATAGTTTGTGCAAAGTTAAGATTAAAACTTGCCCACGTTAAAGATGTTTCTAACATCTTAAATGAAGTGTTTTAGCATTGTAGAAAAACAGATTTCAGTGAGTTACTACTTTCATGATCTTGCACATATGTTTGAGCTTCTAAGCATAAAACGCTCAGTTTAGCACTTTCTGTGAACAGTAACACTCTGTTAGTGCAACTAAGCAAATGAACAGAAAGAAAGCATGCAAGTGCTGAAAATATTCATTCTCTGTTTGAGAATGATAGTGTGTGCAAAGTTAAGACTAAAACTTGCCCACACTAAAGATGTTTCTAATATCTTTAAATGAAATGTTTGAGCAATGCAAAAAACAGATTTCAGTGAGTTACAAGTTTTATGATCATGAACCTAAGTTTGAACTTCTAAGCATAAGTCGCTTAGTTTATCGCTTCTGTGTACAGAAACACTCTGATAGTGCAACTAAGCAAATGAACAGAAAGAAAGCACGCAAGTGCTGAAAACCTCCGTTCTCTGTTAGAGATTGATAGTTTGTGCAAAGTAAAGACTAAAGCTTGCCCACATTAAAGATGTTTCTAACATCTTTAAATGAAATGTTTGAGCAATGCAAAAAACAGATATCAGTGAGTTACAAGTTTTATGATCATGAACCTAAGTTTGACTTCTAAGCATAAGTCGCTTAGTTTATCGCTTCTGTGTACAGAAACACTCTGTTAGTGCAACTAAGCAAATGAACAGAAAGAAAGGCCACAAGTGCTGAAAACCTTCTCTCTCTGTTAGAGAATGATAGATTGTGCAAAGTTAAGACTAAAGCTTGCCCATGTTAAAGATGTTTCTAACATCTTAAATGAAGTGTTTTAGCATTGTAGAAAAACAGATTTCAGTGAGTTACGACTTTCATCATCTTGCACATATGTTTGAGCTTCTAAGCATGAAACGCTCAGTTTAGCGCTTTCTGTGAACAGTAACACTCTGTTAGTGCAACTAAGCAAATGAACAGAAAGAAAGCATGCAAGTGCTGAAAATATTTTTTCTCTGTTTGAGAATGATAGTTTGTGCAAAGTTAAGACTAAAGCTTGCCCACATTAAAGATGTTTCTAACATCTTTAAATAAAATGATTCAGCAATGCAGAACACAGATTTCAGTGAGATGCTAGTTTTATGATCATGAACATATGTTTGAGATTCTAAGCATAAAACGCTCAGTTTAGTGCTTTCTTTGAACAGTAACACTCTGTTAGTGCAACTAAGCAAATGAACAGAAAGAAAGCATGCAAGTGCTGAAAAACTCCTTTCTCTGTTAGAGAATGATAGTTTGTGCAAAGTTAAGACTAAAACTTGCCCACGTTAAAGATGTTTCTAACATCTTAAATGAAGTGTTTTAGCATTGTAGAAAAACAGATTTCAGTGAGTTACTACTTTCATGATCTTGCACATATGTTTGAGCTTCTAAGCAAAAAAACGCTCAGTTTAGCGGTTTCTGTGAACAGTAACACTCTGTTAGTGCAACTAAGCAAATGAACAGAAAGAAAGCATGCAAGTGCTGAAAATATTCTTTCTCTGTTTGAGAATGATAGTGTGTGCAAAGTTAAGACTAAAACTTGCCCACATTAAAGATGTTTCTAATATCTTTAAATGAAATGTTTGAGCAATGCAAAAAACAGATTTCAGTGAGTTACAAGTTTTATGATCATGAACCTAAGTTTGAACTTCTAAGCATAAGTCGCTTAGTTTATCGCTTCTGTGTACAGAAACACTCTGTTAGTGCAACTAAGCAAATGAACAGAAAGAAAGCATGCAAGTGCTGAAAACCTCCTTTCTCTGTTAGAGATTGATAGTTTGTGCAAAGTTAAGACTAAAGCTTGCCCACGTTAAAGATGTTTCTAACATCTTAAATGAAGTGTTTTAGCATTGTAGAAAAACAGATTTCAGTGAGTTACTACTTTCATGATCTTGCACATATGTTTGAGCTTCTAAGCAAAAAAACGCTCAGTTTAGCGCTTTCTGTGAACAGTAACACTCTGTTAGTGCAACTAAGCAAATGAACAGAAAGAAAGCATGCAAGTGCTGAAAATATTCTTTCTCTGTTTGAGAATGATAGTGTGTGCAAAGTTAAGACTAAAGCTTGCCCACATTAAAGATGTTTCTAACATCTTTAAATAAAATGATTCAGCAATGCAGAACACAGATTTCAGTGAGATGCTAGTTTTATCATCATGAACATATGTTTGAGATTGTAAGCATAAAACGCTCAGTTTAGTGCTTTCTGTGAACAGTAACACTCTGTTAGTGCAACTAAGCAAATGAACAGAAATAAAGCATGCACGTGCTGAAAAACGCCTTTCTCTGTTAGAGAATGATAGATTGTGCAAAGTTAAGACTAAACCTTGCCCACGTTAAAGATGTTTCTAACATTTTAAATGAAGTGTTTTAGCATTGTAGAAAAACAGATTTCAGTGAGTTACTACTATCATGACCTTGCACATATGTTTGAGCTTCTAAGGCGCTTTCTGTGAACAGTAACACTCTGTTAGTGCAACTAAGCAAATGAACAGAAAGAAAGCATGCAAGTGCTGAAAATATTCATTCTCTGTTTGAGAATGATACTGTGTGCAAAGTTAAGACTAAAGCTTGCCCACATTAAAGATGTTTCTAATATCTTTAAATGAAATGTTTGAGCAATGCAAAAAACAGATTTCAGTGAGTTACAAGTTTTATGATCATGAACCTAAGTTTGAACTTCTAAGCATAAGTCGCTTAGTTTATCGCTTCTGTGTACAGAAACACTCTGTTAGTGCAACTAAGCAAATGAACAGAAAGAAAGGCCACAAGTGCTGAAAACCTTCTCTCTCTGTTAGAGAATGATAGTTTGTGCAAAGTTAAGACTAAACCTTGCCCACGTTAAAGATGTTTCTAACATCTTGAAGTGTTGTAGCATTGTAGAAAAACAGATTTCAGTGAGTCAATACTTTCATGATCTTGCACATATGTTTGAGGTTCTAAGCAATAAACGCTCAGTTTAGCGCTTTCTGTGAACAGTTACACTCTGTTAGTGCAACTAAGCAAATGAACAGAAAGAAAGCATGCAAGTGCTGAAAATATTTTTTCTCTGTTTGAGAATGATAGTTTGTGCAAAGTTAAGACTAAAGCTTGCCCACATTAAAGATGTTTCTAACATCTTTAAATAAAATGATTCAGCAATGCAGAACACAGATTTCAGTGAGATGCTAGTTTTATGATCATGAACATATGTTTGAGATTCTAAGCATAAAACGCTCAGTTTATTGCTTTCTTTGAACAGTAACACTCTGTTAGTGCAACTAAGCAAATGAACAGAAAGCATGCAAGTGCTGAAAACCTCCTTTCTCTGTTAGAGATTGATAGTTTGTGCAAAGTTAAGACTAAAGCTTGCCCACGTTAAAGATGTTTCTAACATCTTGAAGTGTTTTAGCATTGTAGAAAAACAGATTTCAGTGAGTTAATACTTTCATGATCTTGCACATATGTTTGAGGTTCTAAGCAATAAACGCTCAGTTTAGCATTTTCTGTGAACATTAACACTCTGTTAGTGCAACTAAGCAAATGAACAGAAAGAAAGCATGCAAGTGCTGAAAACCTCCTTTCTCTGTTAGAGATTGATAGTTTGTGCAAAGTTAAGACTAAAGCTTGCCCACGTTAAAGATGTTTCTAACATCTTGAAGTGTTTTAGCATTGTAGAAAAACAGATTTCAGTGAGTTACTACTTTCATGATCTTGCACATATGTTTGAGCTTCTAAGCATAAAACGCTCAGTTTAGCGCTTTCTGTGAACAGTAACACTCTGTTAGTGCAACTAAGCAAATGAACAGAAAGAAAGCATGCAAGTGCTGAAAATATTCTTTCTCTGTTTGAGAATGATAGTTTGTGCAAAGATAAGACTAAAGCTTGCCCACATTAAAGATGTTTCTAACATCTTTAAATGAAATGTTTGAGCAATGCAAAAACAGATATCAGTGAGTTACAAGTTTTATGATCATGAACCTAAGTTTGAACTTCTAAGCATAAGTCGCTTAGTTTATCGCTTCTGTGTACAGAAACACTCTGTTAGTGCAACTAAGCAAATGAACAGAAAGAAAGGCCACAAGTGCTGAAAACCTTCTCTCTCTGTTAGAGAATGATAGTTTGTGCAAAGTTAAGACTAAAGCTTGCCCACGTTAAAGATGTTTCTAACATCTTAAATGAAGTGTTTTAGCATTGTAGAAAAACAGATTTCAGTGAGTTACGACTTTCATAATCTTGCACATATGTTTGAGCTTCTAAGCATGAAACGCTCAGTTTAGCGCTTTCTGTGAACAGTAACACTCTGTTAGTGCAACTAAGCAAATGAACAGAAAGAAAGCATGCAAGTGCTGAAAATATATTTTCTCTGTTTGAGAATGATAGTTTGTGCAAAGTTAAGACTAAAGCTTGCCCACATTAAAGATGTTTCTAACATCTTTAAATAAAATGATTCAGCAATGCAGAACACAGATTTCAGTGAGATGCTAGTTTTATGATCATGAACATATGTTTGAGATTCTAAGCATAAAACACTCAGTTTAGTGCTTTCTTTGAACAGTAACACTCTGTTAGTGCAACTAAGCAAATGAACAGAAAGAAAGCATGCAAGTGCTGAAAAACTCCTTTCTCTGTTAGAGAATGATAGTTTGTGCAAAGTTAAGACTAAAACTTGCCCACGTTAAAGATGTTTCTAACATCTTAAATGAAGTGTTTTAGCATTGTAGAAAAACAGATTTCAGTGAGTTACTACTTTCATGATCTTGCACATATGTTTGAGCTTCTAAGCATAAACGCTCAGTTTAGCGCTTTCTGTGAACAGTAACACTCTGTTAGTGCAACTAAGCAAATGAACAGAAAGAAAGCATGCAAGTGCTGAAAATATTCATTCTCTGTTTGAGAATGATAGTGTGTGCAAAGTTAAGACTAAAACTTGCCCACATTAAAGATGTTTCTAATATCTTTAAATGAAATGTTTGAGCAATGCAAAAAACAGATTTCAGTGAGTTACAAGTTTTATGATCATGAACCTAAGTTTGAACTTCTAAGCATAAGTCGCTTAGTTTATCGCTTCTGTGTACAGAAACACTCTGATAGTGCAACTAAGCAAATGAACAGAAAGAAAGCACGCAAGTGCTGAAAACTTCCGTTCTCTGTTAGAGATTGATAGTTTGTGCAAAGTAAAGACTAAAGCTTGCCCACATTAAAGATGTTTCTAACATCTTTAAATGAAATGTTTGAGCAATGCAAAAAACAGATATCAGTGAGTTACAAGTTTTATGATCATGAACCTAAGTTTGACTTCTAAGCATAAGTCGCTTAGTTTATCGCTTCTGTGTACAGAAACACTCTGTTAGTGCAACTAAGCAAATGAACAGAAAGAAAGGCCACAAGTGCTGAAAACCTTCTCTCTCTGTTAGAGAATGATAGATTGTGCAAAGTTAAGACTAAAGCTTGCCCACGTTAAAGATGTTTCTAACATCTTAAATGAAGTGTTTTAGCATTGTAGAAAAACAGATTTCAGTGAGTTACGACTTTCATCATCTTGCACATATGTTTGAGCTTCTAAGCATGAAACGCTCAGTTTAGCGCTTTCTGTGAACAGTAACACTCTGTTAGTGCAACTAAGCAAATGAACAGAAAGAAAGCATGCAAGTGCTGAAAATATTTTTTCTCTGTTTGAGAATGATAGTTTGTGCAAAGTTAAGACTAAAGCTTGCCCACATTAAAGATGTTTCTAACATCTTTAAATAAAATGATTCAGCAATGCAGAACACAGATTTCAGTGAGATGCTAGTTTTATGATCATGAACATATGTTTGAGATTCTAAGCATAAAACGCTCAGTTTAGTGCTTTCTTTGAACAGTAACACTCTGTTAGTGCAACTAAGCAAATGAACAGAAAGAAAGCATGCAAGTGCTGAAAAACTCCTTTCTCTGTTAGAGAATGATAGTTTGTGCAAAGTTAAGACTAAAACTTGCCCACGTTAAAGATGTTTCTAACATCTTAAATGAAGTGTTTTAGCATTGTAGAAAAACAGATTTCAGTGAGTTACTACTTTCATGATCTTGCACATATGTTTGAGCTTCTAAGCAAAAAAACGCTCAGTTTAGCGCTTTCTGTGAACAGTAACACTCTGTTAGTGCAACTAAGCAAATGAACAGAAAGAAAGCATGCAAGTGCTGAAAATATTCTTTCTCTGTTTGAGAATGATAGTGTGTGCAAAGTTAAGACTAAAACTTGCCCACATTAAAGATGTTTCTAATATCTTTAAATGAAATGTTTGAGCAATGCAAAAAACAGATTTCAGTGAGTTACAAGTTTTATGATCATGAACCTAAGTTTGAACTTCTAAGCATAAGTCGCTTAGTTTATCGCTTCTGTGTACAGAAACACTCTGTTAGTGCAACTAAGCAAATGAACAGAAAGAAAGCATGCAAGTGCTGAAAACCTCCTTTCTCTGTTAGAGATTGATAGTTTGTGCAAAGTTAAGACTAAAGCTTGCCCACGTTAAAGATGTTTCTAACATCTTAAATGAAGTGTTTTAGCATTGTAGAAAAACAGATTTCAGTGAGTTACTACTTTCATGATCTTGCACATATGTTTGAGCTTCTAAGCAAAAAAACGCTCAGTTTAGCGCTTTCTGTGAACAGTAACACTCTGTTAGTGCAACTAAGCAAATGAACAGAAAGAACGCATGCAAGTGCTGAAAATATTCTTTCTCTGTTTGAGAATGATAGTGTGTGCAAAGTTAAGACTAAAGCTTGCCCACATTAAAGATGTTTCTAACATCTTTAAATAAAATGATTCAGCAATGCAGAACACAGATTTCAGTGAGATGCTAGTTTTATCATCATGAACATATGTTTGAGATTGTAAGCATAAAACGCTCAGTTTAGTGCTTTCTGTGAACAGTAACACTCTGATAGTGCAACTAAGCAAATGAACAGAAATAAAGCATGCACGTGCTGAAAAACGCCTTTCTCTGTTAGAGAATGATAGATTGTGCAAAGTTAAGACTAAACCTTGCCCACGTTAAAGATGTTTCTAACATTTTAAATGAAGTGTTTTAGCATTGTAGAAAAACAGATTTCAGTGAGTTACTACTATCATGACCTTGCACATATGTTTGAGCTTCTAAGGCGCTTTCTGTGAACAGTAACACTCTGTTAGTGCAACTAAGCAAATGAACAGAAAGAAAGCATGCAAGTGCTGAAAATATTCATTCTCTGTTTGAGAATGATAGTGTGTGCAAAGTTAAGACTAAAGCTTGCCCACATTAAAGATGTTTCTAATATCTTTAAATGAAATGTTTGAGCAATGCAAAAAACAGATTTCAGTGAGTTACAAGTTTTATGATCATGAACCTAAGTTTGAACTTCTAAGCATAAGTCGCTTAGTTTATCGCTTCTGTGTACAGAAACACTCTGTTAGTGCAACTAAGCAAATGAACAGAAAGAAAGCATGCAATTGCTGAAAAACTCCTTTCTCTGTTAGAGAATGACAGTTTGTGCAAAGTTAAGACTTAACCTTGCCCACATTAAAGATGTTTCTAACATCTTAAATGAAGTGTTTTAGCATTGAAGAAAAACAGATTTCAGTGAGTTACTACTTTCATGATCTTGCACATATGTTTGAGCTTCTAAGAATAAAACGCTCAGTTTAGCGCTTTCTGTGAACAGTGACAGTCTGTTAGTGCAACTAAGCAAATGAACAAAAAGAAAGCATGCAAGGGCTGAAAATCTTCTTTCATTGATAGAGATTGATAGTTTGTGCAAAGTTAAGACTAAAGCTTGCCCACGTTAAAGATGTTTCTAACATCTTTAAGTGTTTTAGCATTGTAGAAAAACAGATTTCAGTGAGTTAATACTTTCATGATCTTGCACATATGTTTGAGGTTCTAAGCAATAAACGCTGAGTTTAGCGCTTTCAGTGAACAGTAACACTCTGTTGGTGCAACTAAGCAAATGAACAGAAAGAAAGCATGCAAGTGCTGAAAATATTCTTTCTCTGTTTGAGAATGATAGTGTGTGCAAAGTTAAGACTAAAACTTGCCCACATTAAAGATGTTTCTAATATCTTTAAATGAAATGTTTGAGCAATGCAAAAAACAGATTTCAGTGAGTTACAAGTTTTATGATCATGAACCTAAGTTTGAACTTCTAAGCATAAGTCGCTTAGTTTATCGCTTCTGTGTACAGAAACACTCTGTTAGTGCAACTAAGCAAATGAACAGAAAGAAAGCATGCAAGTGCTGAAAACCTCCTTTCTCTGTTAGAGATTGATAGTTTGTGCAAAGTTAAGACTAAAGCTTGCCCACGTTAAAGATGTTTCTAACATCTTGAAGTGTTTTAGCATTGTAGAAAAACAGATTTCAGTGAGTTACGACTTTCATGATCTTGCACATATGTTTGAGCTTCTAAGCATGAAACGCTCAGTTTAGCGCTTTCTGTGAACAGTAACACTCTGTTTATGCAACTAAGCAAATGAACAGAAAGAAAGCATGCAAGTGCTGAAAATATTTTTCTCTGTTTGAGAATGATAGTTTGTGCAAAGTTAAGACTAAAGCTTGCCCACATTAAAGATGTTTCTAACATCTTTAAATAAAATGATTCAGCAATGCAGAACACAGATTTCAGTGAGATGCTAGTTTTATCATCATGAACATATGTTTGAGATTCTAAACATAAAACGCTCAGTTTAGTGCTTTCTGTGAACAGTAACACTCTGGTAGTGCAACTAAGCAAATGAACAGAAAGAAAGCATGCAAGTGCTGAAAAACTCCTTTCTCTGTTAGAGAATGATAGTTTGTGCAAAGTTAAGACTAAACCTTGCCCACGTTAAAGATGTTTCTAACATCTTTAAATGAAATGTTTGAGCAATGCAAAAAACAGATATCAGTGAGTTACAAGTTTTATGATCATGAACCTAAGTTTGAACTTCTAAGCATAAGTCGCTTAGTTTATCGCTTCTGTGTACAGAAACACTCTGTTAATGCAACTAAGCAAATGAACAGAAGAAAGGCCACAAGTGCTGAAAACCTTCTCTCTCTGTTAGAGAATGATAGTTTGTGCAAAGTTAAGACTAAAGCTTGCCCACGTTAAAGATGTTTCTAACATCTTTAAATAAAATGATTCAGCAATGCAGAACACAGATTTCAGTGAGATGCTAGTTTTATGACCATGAACATATGTTTGAGATTCTAAGCATAAAACGCTCAGTTTAGTGCTTTCTTTGAACAGTAACACTCTGTTAGTGCAACTAAGCAAATGAACAGAAATAAAGCATGCACGTGCTGAAAACGGCTTTCTCTGTTAGAGAATGATAGATTGTGCAAAGTTAAGACTAAACCTTGCCCACGTTAAAGATGTTACTAACATTTAAATGAAGTGTTTTAGCATTGTAGAAAAACAGATTTCAGTGAGTTACTACTTTCATGATCTTGCACATATGTTTGGGCTTCTAAGAATAAAACGCTCAGTTTAGCGCTTTCTGTGAACAGTGACACTCTGTTAGTGCAACTAAGCAAATGAACAGAAAGAAAGCATGCAAGGGCTGAAAACCTCCTTTCTCTGTTAGAGATTGATAGTTTGTGCAAAGTTAAGACTAAAGCTTGCCCACGTTAAAGATGTTTCTAACATCTTTAAATAAAATGATTCAGCAATGCAGAACACAGATTTCAGTGAGATGCTAGTTTTATGATCATGAACATATGTTTGAGATTCTAAGCATAAAACGCTCAGTTTAGTGCTTTCTTTGAACAGTAACACTCTGTTAGTGCAACTAAGCAAATGAACAGAAATAAAGCATGCACGTGCTGAAAAACTCCTTTCTCTGTTAGAGAATGATAGTTTGTACAAAGTTAAGACTAAACCTTGCCCACGTTAAAGATGTTTCTAACATCTTGAAGTGTTGTAGCATTGTAGAAAAACAGATTTCAGTGAGTCAATACTTTCATGATCTTGCACATATGTTTGAGGTTCTAAGCAATAAACGCTCAGTTTAGCGCTTTCTGTGAACAGTTACACTCTGTTAGTGCAACTAAGCAAATGAACAGAAAGAAAGCATGCAAGTGCTGAAAATATTTTTTCTCTGTTTGAGAATGATAGTTTGTGCAAAGTTAAGACTAAAGCTTGCCCACATTAAAGATGTTTCTAACATCTTTAAATAAAATGATTCAGCAATGCAGAACACAGATTTCAGTGAGATGCTAGTTTATGATCATGAACATATGTTTGAGATTCTAAGCATAAAACGCTCAGTTTATTGCTTTCTTTGAACAGTAACACTCTGTTAGTGCAACTAAGCAAATGAACAGAAAGAAAGCATGCAAGTGCTGAAAACCTCCTTTCTCTGTTAGAGATTGATAGTTTGTGCAAAGTTAAGACTAAAGCTTGCCCACGTTAAAGATGTTTCTAACATCTTGAAGTGTTTTAGCATTGTAGAAAAACAGATTTCAGTGAGTTAATACTTTCATGATCTTGCACATATGTTTGAGCTTCTTAGCATAAAACGCTCAGTTTAGCGCTTTCTGTGAACAGTAACACTCTGTTAGTGCAACTAAGCAAATGAACAGAAAGAAAGCATGCAAGTGCTGAAAATATTCTTTCTCTGTTTGAGAATGATAGTGTGTGCAAAGTTAAGACTAAAACTTGCCCACATTAAAGATGTTTCTAATATCTTTAAATGAAATGTTTGAGCAATGCAAAAAACAGATTTCAGTGAGTTACAAGTTTTATGATCATGAACCTAAGTTTGAACTTCTAAGCATAAGTCGCTTAGTTTATCGCTTCTGTGTACAGAAACACTCTGTTAGTGCAACTAAGCAAATGAACAGAAAGAAAGCATGCAAGTGCTGAAAACCTCCTTTCTCTGTTAGAGATTGATAGTTTGTGCAAAGTTAAGACTAAAGCTTGCCCACGTTAAAGATGTTTCTAACATCTTGAAGTGTTTTAGCATTGTAGAAAACAGATTTCAGTGAGTTAATACTTCATGATCTTGCACATATGTTTGAGGTTCTAAGCAATAAACGCTCAGTTTAGCGTTTCTGTGAACATTAACACTCTGTTAGTGCAACTAAGCAAATGAACAGAAAGAAAGCATGCAAGTGCTGAAAACCTCCTTTCTCTGTTAGAGATTGACAGTTTGTGCAAGTTAAGACTAAACCTTGCCCACGTTAAAGATTTTTCTAACATCTTAAATGAAGTGTTTTACCATTGTAGAAAAACAGATTTCAGTGAGATAATACTTTCATGATCTTGCACATATGTTTGAGCTTCTAAGCAATAAACGCTCAGTTTAGCGCTTTGTGTGAACAGTAACACTCTGTTAGTGCAACTAAGCAAATGACAGAAAGAAAGCATGCAAGTGCTGAAAACCTCCTTTCTCTGTTAGAGATTGATAGTTTTGTGCAAAGTTAAGACTAAAGCTTGCCCACGTTAAAGATGTTTCTAACATCTTGAAGTGTTTTAGCATTGTAGAAAAACAGATTTCAGTGAGTTACTACTTTCATGATCTTGCACATATGTTTGAGCTTCTAAGCATAAAACGCTCAGTTTTGCGCTTTCTGTGAACAGTAACACTCTGTTAGTGCAACTAAGCAAATGAACAGAAAGAAAGCATGCAAGTGCTGAAAATATTCTTCTCTGTTTGAGAATGATAGTTTGTGCAAAGATAAGACTAAAGCTTGCCCACATTAAAGATGTTTCTAACATCTTTAAATGAAATGTTTGAGCAATGCAAAAAACAGATATCAGTGAGTTACAAGTTTTATGATCATGAACCTAAGTTTGAACTTCTAAGCATAAGTCGCTTAGTTTATCGCTTCTGTGTACAGAAACACTCTGTTAGTGCAACTAAGCAAATGAACAGAAAGAAAGGCCACAAGTGCTGAAAACTTTCTCTCTCTGTTAGAGAATGATAGTTTGTGCAAAGTTAAGACTAAGCTTGCCCACGTTAAAGATGTTTCTAACATCTTAAATGAAGTGTTTTAGCATTGTAGAAAAACAGATTTCAGTGAGTTACGACTTTCATAATCTGCACATATGTTTGAGCTTCTAAGCATGAAACGCTCAGTTTAGCGCTTTCTGTGAACAGTAACACTCTGTTAGTGCAACTAAGCAATGAACAGAAAGAAAGCATGCAAGTGCTGAAAATATATTTTCTCTGTTTGAGAATGATAGTTTGTGCAAAGTTAAGACTAAAGCTTGCCCACATTAAAGATGTTTCTAACATCTTTAAATAAAATGATCAGCAATGCAGAACACAGATTTCAGTGAGATGCTAGTTTTATGATCATGAACATATGTTTGAGATTCTAAGCATAAACGCTCAGTTTAGTGCTTTCTTTGAACAGTAACACTCTGTTAGTGCAACTAAGCAAATGAACAGAAATAAAGCATGCACGTGCTGAAAAACTCCTTTCTCTGTTAGAGAATGATAGTTTGTACAAAGTTAAGACTAAACCTTGCCCACGTTAAAGATGTTTCTAACATCTTGAAGTGTTGTAGCATTGTAGAAAAACAGATTTCAGTGAGTCAATACTTTCATGATCTTGCACATATGTTTGAGGTTCTAAGCAATAAACGCTCAGTTTAGCGCTTTCTGTGAACAGTTACACTCTGTTAGTGCAACTAAGCAAATGAACAGAAAGAAAGCATGCAAGTGCTGAAAATATTTTTTCTCTGTTTGAGAATGATAGTTTGTGCAAAGTTAAGACTAAAGCTTGCCCACATTAAAGATGTTTCTAACATCTTTAAATAAAATGATTCAGCAATGCAGAACACAGATTTCAGTGAGATGCTAGTTTTATGATCATGAACATATGTTTGAGATTCTAAGCATAAACGCTCAGTTTATTGCTTTCTTTGAACAGTAACACTCTGTTAGTGCAACTAAGCAAATGAACAGAAAGAAAGCATGCAAGTGCTGAAAACCTCCTTTCTCTGTTAGAGATTGATAGTTTGTGCAAAGTTAAGACTAAAGCTTGCCCACGTTAAAGATGTTCTAACATCTTGAAGTGTTTTAGCATTGTAGAAAAACAGATTTCAGTGAGTTAATACTTTCATGATCTTGCACATATGTTTGAGCTTCTTAGCATAAAACGCTCAGTTTAGCGCTTTCTGTGAACAGTAACACTCTGTTAGTGCAACTAAGCAAATGAACAGAAAGAAAGCATGCAAGTGCTGAAAATATTCTTTCTCTGTTTGAGAATGATAGTGTGTGCAAAGTTAAGACTAAAACTTGCCCACATTAAAGATGTTTCTAATATCTTTAAATGAAATGTTTGAGCAATGCAAAAAAACAGATTTCAGTGAGTTACAAGCTTTATGATCATGAACCTAAGTTTGAACTTCTAAGCATAAGTCGCTTAGTTTATCGCTTCTGTGTACAGAAACACTCTGTTAGTGCAACTAAGCAAATGAACAGAAAGAAAGCATGCAAGTGCTGAAAACCTCCTTTCTCTGTTAGAGATTGATAGTTTGTGCAAAGTTAAGACTAAAGCTTGCCCACGTTAAAGATGTTTCTAACATTGTAGAAAAACAGATTTCAGTGAGTTAATACTTTCATGATCTTGCACATATGTTTGAGGTTCTAAGCAATAAACGCTCAGTTTAGCGTTTTCTGTGAACATTAACACTCTGTTAGTGCAACTAAGCAAATGAACAGAAAGAAAGCATGCAAGTGCTGAAAACCTCCTTTCTCTGTTAGAGATTGACAGTTTGTGCAAAGTTAAGGACTAAACCTTGCCCACGTTAAAGATTTTTCTAACATCTTAAATGAAGTGTTTTACCATTGTAGAAAAACAGATTTCAGTGAGATAATACTTTCATGATCTTGCACATATGTTTGAGCTTCTAAGCAATAAACGCTCAGTTTAGCGCTTTGTGTGAACAGTAACACTCTGTTAGTGCAACTAAGCAAATGAACAGAAAGAAAGCATGCAAGTGCTGAAAACCTCCTTTCTCTGTTAGAGATTGATAGTTTGTGCAAAGTTAAGACTAAAGCTTGCCCACGTTAAAGATGTTTCTAACATCTTGAAGTGTTTTAGCATTGTAGAAAAACAGATTTCAGTGAGTTACTACTTTCATGATCTTGCACATATGTTTGAGCTTCTAAGCATAAAACGCTCAGTTTTAGCGCTTTCTGTGAACAGTAACACTCTGTTAGTGCAACTAAGCAAATGAACAGAAAGAAAGCATGCAAGTGCTGAAAATATTCTTTCTCTGTTTGAGAATGATAGTTTGTGCAAAGATAAGACTAAAGCTTGCCCACATTAAAGATGTTTCTAACATCTTTAAATGAAATGTTTGAGCAATGCAAAAAACAGATATCAGTGAGTTACAAGTTTTATGATCATGAACCTAAGTTTGAACTTCTAAGCATAAGTCGCTTAGTTTATCGCTTCTGTGTACAGAAACACTCTGTTAGTGCAACTAAGCAAATGAACAGAAAGAAGGCCACAAGTGCTGAAAACTTCTCTCTCTGTTAGAGAATGATAGTTTGTGCAAAGTTAAGACTAAAGCTTGCCCACGTTAAAGATGTTTCTAACATCTTAAATGAAGTGTTTTAGCATTGTAGAAAAACAGATTTCAGTGAGTTACGACTTTCATAATCTTGCACATATGTTTGAGCTTCTAAGCATGAAACGCTCAGTTTAGCGCTTTCTGTGAACAGTAACACTCTGTTAGTGCAACTAAGCAAATGAACAGAAAGAAAGCATGCAAGTGCTGAAAATATATTTTCTCTGTTTGAGAATGATAGTTTGTGCAAAGTTAAGACTAAAGCTTGCCCACATTAAAGATGTTTCTAACATCTTTAAATAAAATGATTCAGCAATGCAGAACACAGATTTCAGTGAGATGCTAGTTTTATGATCATGAACATATGTTTGAGATTCTAAGCATAAAACGCTCAGTTTAGTGCTTTCTTTGAACAGTAACACTCTGTTAGTGCAACTATGCAAATGAACAGAAAGAAAGCATGCAAGTGCTGAAAAACTCCTTTCTCTGTTAGAGAATGATAGTTTGTGCAAAGTTAAGATTAAAACTTGCCCACGTTAAAGATGTTTCTAACATCTTAAATGAAGTGTTTTAGCATTGTAGAAAAACAGATTTCAGTGAGTTTACTACTTTCATGATCTTGCACATATGTTTGAGCTTCTAAGCATAAAACGCTCAGTTTAGCACTTTCTGTGAACAGTAACACTCTGTTAGTGCAACTAAGCAAATGAACAGAAAGAAAGCATGCAAGTGCTGAAAATATTCATTCTCTGTTTGAGAATGATAGTGTGTGCAAAGTTAAGACTAAAACTTGCCCACACTAAAGATGTTTCTAATATCTTTAAATGAAATGTTTGAGCAATGCAAAAAAACAGATTTCAGTGAGTTACAAGTTTTATGATCATGAACCTAAGTTTGAACTTCTAAGCATAAGTCGCTTAGTTTATCGCTTCTGTGTACAGAAACACTCTGATAGTGCAACTAAGCAAATGAACAGAAAGAAAGCACGCAAGTGCTGAAAACCTCCGTTCTCTGTTAGAGATTGATAGTTTGTGCAAAGTAAAGACTAAAGCTTGCCCACATTAAAGATGTTTCTAACATCTTTAAATGAAATGTTTGAGCAATGCAAAAAACAGATATCAGTGAGTTACAAGTTTTATGATCATGAACCTAAGTTTGACTTCTAAGCATAAGTCGCTTAGTTTATCGCTTCTGTGTACAGAAACACTCTGTTAGTGCAACTAAGCAAATGAACAGAAAGAAAGGCCACAAGTGCTGAAAACCTTCTCTCTCTGTTAGAGAATGATAGATTGTGCAAAGTTAAGACTAAAGCTTGCCCATGTTAAAGATGTTTCTAACATCTTAAATGAAGTGTTTTAGCATTGTAGAAAAACAGATTTCAGTGAGTTACGACTTTCATCATCTTGCACATATGTTTGAGCTTCTAAGCATGAAACGCTCAGTTTAGCGCTTTCTGTGAACAGTAACACTCTGTTAGTGCAACTAAGCAAATGAACAGAAAGAAAGCATGCAAGTGCTGAAAATATTTTTTCTCTGTTTGAGAATGATAGTTTGTGCAAAGTTAAGACTAAAGCTTGCCCACATTAAAGATGTTTCTAACATCTTTAAATAAAATGATTCAGCAATGCAGAACACAGATTTCAGTGAGATGCTAGTTTTATGATCATGAACATATGTTTGAGATTCTAAGCATAAAACGCTCAGTTTAGTGCTTTCTTTGAACAGTAACACTCTGTTAGTGCAACTAAGCAAATGAACAGAAAGAAAGCATGCAAGTGCTGAAAAACTCCTTTCTCTGTTAGAGAATGATAGTTTGTGCAAAGTTAAGACTAAACTTGCCCACGTTAAAGATGTTTCTAACATCTTAAATGAAGTGTTTTAGCATTGTAGAAAAACAGATTTCAGTGAGTTACTACTTTCATGATCTTGCACATATGTTTGAGCTTCTAAGCAAAAAAACGCTCAGTTTAGCGGTTTCTGTGAACAGTAACACTCTGTTAGTGCAACTAAGCAAATGAACAGAAAGAAAGCATGCAAGTGCTGAAAATATTCTTTCTCTGTTTGAGAATGATAGTGTGTGCAAAGTTAAGACTAAAACTTGCCCACATTAAAGATGTTTCTAATATCTTTAAATGAAATGTTTGAGCAATGCAAAAAACAGATTTCAGTGAGTTACAAGTTTTATGATCATGAACCTAAGTTTGAACTTCTAAGCATAAGTCGCTTAGTTTATCGCTTCTGTGTACAGAAACACTCTGTTAGTGCAACTAAGCAAATGAACAGAAAGAAAGCATGCAAGTGCTGAAAACCTCCTTTCTCTGTTAGAGATTGATAGTTTGTGCAAAGTTAAGACTAAAGCTTGCCCACGTTAAAGATGTTTCTAACATCTTAAATGAAGTGTTTTAGCATTGTAGAAAAACAGATTTCAGTGAGTTACTACTTTCATGATCTTGCACATATGTTTGAGCTTCTAAGCAAAAAAAACGCTCAGTTTAGCGCTTTCTGTGAACAGTAACACTCTGTTAGTGCAACTAAGCAAATGAACAGAAAGAAAGCATGCAAGTGCTGAAAATATTCTTTCTCTGTTTGAGAATGATAGTGTGTGCAAAGTTAAGACTAAAGCTTGCCCACATTAAAGATGTTTCTAACATCTTTAAATAAAATGATTCAGCAATGCAGAACACAGATTTCAGTGAGATGCTAGTTTTATCATCATGAACATATGTTTGAGATTGTAAGCATAAAACGCTCAGTTTAGTGCTTTCTGTGAACAGTAACACTCTGTTAGTGCAACTAAGCAAATGAACAGAAATAAAGCATGCACGTGCTGAAAAACGCCTTTCTCTGTTAGAGAATGATAGATTGTGCAAAGTTAAGACTAAACCTTGCCCACGTTAAAGATGTTTCTAACATTTTAAATGAAGTGTTTTAGCATTGTAGAAAAACAGATTTCAGTGAGTTACTACTATCATGACCTTGCACATATGTTTGAGCTTCTAAGGCGCTTTCTGTGAACAGTAACACTCTGTTAGTGCAACTAAGCAAATGAACAGAAAGAAAGCATGCAAGTGCTGAAAATATTCATTCTCTGTTTGAGAATGATACTGTGTGCAAAGTTAAGACTAAAGCTTGCCCACATTAAAGATGTTTCTAATATCTTTAAATGAAATGTTTGAGCAATGCAAAAAACAGATTTCAGTGAGTTACAAGTTTTATGATCATGAACCTAAGTTTGAACTTCTAAGCATAAGTCGCTTAGTTTATCGCTTCTGTGTACAGAAACACTCTGTTAGTGCAACTAAGCAAATGAACAGAAAGAAAGGCCACAAGTGCTGAAAACCTTCTCTCTCTGTTAGAGA